>AP027113.1:28019779-28223084 GCA_028142955.1 Pinctada fucata | reverse complement strand
AGCCATCTGAAAGAGTCACATTTCATTTTGTTAACATATCTGTAGAATTGCGGAAATAACAGAAATTTGACATTAGCGTAATTGAAAATAATTCTTATCAAAAACTTGATTCTGGGGACATCAATAGACCTACCTGTAAAATGCAACTATTTGAATAATAATGAAAGTATTGAGCTGAAACTTGATAGATAACATCAAAAGATACCAAGGAAGGGTTCTGATGCAAAAGTTTGACTTTCAATTAAAATTTTTGACAGTTTTAGATTACAGATCACAATTAATTTTTGAATGTTCGTTGACCACGCAAATAGTTCCTGATTATTTCAATCCCTCGTCCTTCTTACATTTAATTTCTACGACTCTTTTACACTCGATGATTCGTTTTTTTACGTCAATGAGTCGCAGATGAGTTGAAAAAAAATATTCTAGCATGTTGAATGATACTGCATCATCCTAATCGCGGAATGACAGATGTGTTATGAGGCTCTAGAATTGATAGATTGTAGAACATTAGAGCTACAGATTACCCCCTTTCGGGTTTAAAAAGATATTAAAAGTCTACTAAGCGACAGATTTTTGCATGAATCCATTTCTGAGCTTATTTTGATACCTATCTAGCAGATATAAAAGTTTCAAGCAAAAAATGGTGGTGCGATTCGAGTATTTAATCGTCATATTAGTACGTTTTACAAAGGAATATATAGGAAAAAATAATTGGGGTCTGATACCTATAAGCGCGCGGAGTGATATCACGTGTGTAACCTAAATAGAGACCAGAGGAGAGGAAAAGGAGAAAATATGATACATGTAGGATGAAAATATCATTTTCATGATACTGCTAGATGCCAATTCGTTGGTTATCAGGGCTGATCTGGGGGGAAAATGGGGGGTGGGGGGGGGGTTCGGGACGAGCGAACATGTGCTTAAATTGGAAAGGAGGCCGAGGTAAGAACAAAGTGTGATTTCTTTTTCATTACTGCAACATGCTTGCATTAGCTGTGTGTCATGCTGTTACTTTTACTATAAATATGATCTCATCCAATAGCCAAGCATTGCCTGGCTCCAACCCCCCCCCCCCCAAAAAAAAAAAAGGAAATCGGGGGGGGGGGGGGTTCCGTTTTTCGATCTCCGCTCGTATTTCGTATGTACAGCTGAAGTTTATTTGCTGGAATAATGTTTTTATATCACATCTCATGCGGTCTGCACTAAAAATATTATTGAAATCGCAAAAGAATAAGTTTTCTGACGTTTTTAAACGTTAATTTTTTAATTTTTTGTCGATACACTAAGAGGGCCTAACGAAATTCATATAAATTCGAAAACGTACATATGCAGTTTTTAGCACCATAAATTATGAGAATTCAGCCATCTGAAAGAGTCACATTTCATTTTGTTAACATATCTGTAGAATTGCGGAAATAACAGAAATTTGACATTAGCGTAATTGAAAATAATTCTTATCAAAAACTTGATTCTGGGGACATCAATAGACTACCTGTAAAATGCAACTATTTGAAATAATAATGAAAGTATTGAGCTGAAACTTGATAGATAACATCAAAAGATACCAAGGAAGGGTTCTGATGCAAAAGTTTGACTTTCAATTAAAATTTTTGACAGTTTTAGATTACAGATCACAATTAATTTTGAATGTTCGTTGACCACGCAAATAGTTCCTGATTATTTCATCCCTCGTCTTCTTACATTTAATTTCTACGACTCTTTTTACACTCGATGATTCGTTTTTTACGTCAATGAGTCGCAGATGAGTTGAAAAAAAATATTCTAGCATGTTGAATGATACTGCATCATCCTAATCGCGGAATGACAGATGTGTTATGAGGCTCTAGAATTGATAGATTGTAGAACATTAGAGCCACAGATACCCCCTTTCGGGTTTAAAAAGATATTAAAAGTCTACCAAGCGACAGATTTTTGCATGAATCCATTTCTGAGCTTATTTTGATACTATCTAGCAGATATAAAAGTTTTCAAGCAAAAAATGGTGGTGCGATTCGAGTATTTAATCGTCATTATTAGTACGTTTTACAAAGGAATATATAGGAAAAAATAATTGGGGTCTGATACCTATAAGCGCGCGGAGTGATATCACGTGTGTAACTAAATAGAGACCAGAGGAGAGGAAAAGGAGAAAATATGATACATGTAGGATGAAAATATCATTTTCATGATACTGCTAGATGCCAATTCGTTGGTTATCAGGGGCTGATCTGGGGAAAATGGGGGGGGTGGGGGGGGGGGGGGGGGTTCGGGACGAGCGAACATGTGCTTAAATTGGAAAGGAGGCCGAGGTAAGAACAAAGTGTTATTTCTTTTTCATTACTGCAACATGCTTGCATTAGCTGTGTGTCATGCTGTTACTTTTACTATAAATATGATCTCATCCAATAGCCAAGCATTGCCTGGCTCCAACCCCCCCCCCCCCAAAAAAAAAAGAAATCGGGGGGGGGGGGGGTTCCGTTTTTCGATCTCCGCTCGTATTTCGTATGTACAGCTGAAGTTTATTTGCTGGAATAATGTTTTTATATCACATCTCATGCGGTCTGCACTAAAAATATTATTGAAATCGCAAAAGAATAAGTTTTCTGACGTTTTAAACGTTAATTTTTAATTTTTTGTCGATACACTAAGAGGGCCTAACGAAAATTCATATAAATTCGAAAACGGTACATATGCAGTTTTTAGCACCATAAATTATGAGAATTCAGCCATCTGAAAGAGTCACATTTCATTTTGTTAACATATCTGTAGAATTGCGGAAATAACAGAAATTTGACATTAGCGTAATTGAAAATAATTCTTATCAAAAACTTGATTCTGGGGACATCAATAGACTACCTGTAAAATGCAACTATTTGAATAATAATGAAAGTATTGAGCTGAAACTTGATAGATAACATCAAAAGATACCAAGGAAGGGTTCTGATGCAAAAGTTTGACTTTCAATTAAAATTTTTGACAGTTTTAGATTACAGATCACAATTAATTTTGAATGTTCGTTGACCACGCAAATAGTTCCTGATTATTTCAATCCCTCGTCTTCTTACATTTAATTTCTACGACTCTTTTTACACTCGATGATTCGTTTTTTACGTCAATGAGTCGCAGATGAGTTGAAAAAAAATATTCTAGCATGTTGAATGATACTGCATCATCCTAATCGCGGAATGACAGATGTGTTATGAGGCTCTAGAATTGATAGATTGTAGAACATTAGAGCCACAGATACCCCCTTTCGGGTTTAAAAAGATATTAAAAGTCTACTAAGCGACAGATTTTTGCATGAATCCATTTCTGAGCTTATTTTGATACTATCTAGCAGATATAAAAGTTTCAAGCAAAAAATGGTGGTGCGATTCGAGTATTTAATCGTCATATTAGTACGTTTTACAAAGGAATATATAGGAAAAAATAATTGGGGTCTGATACCTATAAGCGCGCGGAGTGATATCACGTGTGTAACTAAATAGAGACCAGAGGAGAGGAAAAGGAGAAAATATGATACATGTAGGATGAAAATATCATTTTCATGATACTGCTAGATGCCAATTCGTTGGTTATCAGGGCTGATCTGGGGAAAATGGGGGGGTGGGGGGGGGGGGGGGGTTTCGGGACGAGCGAACATGTGCTTAAATTGGAAAGGAGGCCGAGGTAAGAACAAAGTGTGATTTCTTTTTCATTACTGCAACATGCTTGCATTAGCTGTGTGTCATGCTGTTACTTTTACTATAAATATGATCTCATCCAATAGCCAAGCATTGCCTGGCTCCAACCCCCCCCCCCCCAAAAAAAAAGAAATCGGGGGGGGGGGGGGGGGGTTCCGTTTTTCGATCTCCGCTCGTATTTCGTATGTACAGCTGAAGTTTATTTGCTGGAATAATGTTTTTATATCACATCTCATGCGGTCTGCACTAAAAATATTATTGAAATCGCAAAAGAATAAGTTTTCTGACGTTTTAAACGTTAATTTTTAATTTTTTGTCGATACACTAAGAGGGCCTAACGAAAATTCATATAAATTCGAAAACGGTACATATGCAGTTTTTAGCACCATAAATTATGAGAATTCAGCCATCTGAAAGAGTCACATTTCATTTTGTTAACATATCTGTAGAATTGCGGAAATAACAGAAATTTGACATTAGCGTAATTGAAAATAATTCTTATCAAAAACTTGATTCTGGGGACATCAATAGACTACCTGTAAAATGCAACTATTTGAATAATAATGAAAGTATTGAGCTGAAACTTGATAGATAACATCAAAAGATACCAAGGAAGGGTTCTGATGCAAAAGTTTGACTTTCAATTAAAATTTTTGACAGTTTTAGATTACAGATCACAATTAATTTTGAATGTTCGTTGACCACGCAAATAGTTCCTGATTATTTCAATCCCTCGTCTTCTTACATTTAATTTCTACGACTCTTTTTACACTCGATGATTCGTTTTTTACGTCAATGAGTCGCAGATGAGTTGAAAAAAAATATTCTAGCATGTTGAATGATACTGCATCATCCTAATCGCGGAATGACAGATGTGTTATGAGGCTCTAGAATTGATAGATTGTAGAACATTAGAGCCACAGATACCCCCTTTCGGGTTTAAAAAGATATTAAAAGTCTACTAAGCGACAGATTTTTGCATGAATCCATTTCTGAGCTTATTTTGATACTATCTAGCAGATATAAAAGTTTCAAGCAAAAAATGGTGGTGCGATTCGAGTATTTAATCGTCATATTAGTACGTTTTACAAAGGAATATATAGGAAAAAATAATTGGGGTCTGATACCTATAAGCGCGCGGAGTGATATCACGTGTGTAACTAAATAGAGACCAGAGGAGAGGAAAAGGAGAAAATATGATACATGTAGGATGAAAATATCATTTTCATGATACTGCTAGATGCCAATTCGTTGGTTATCAGGGCTGATCTGGGGAAAATGGGGGGGGGGGGGGTGGGGGGGGGTGGTTCGGGACGAGCGAACATGTGCTTAAATTGGAAAGGAGGCCGAGGTAAGAACAAAGTGTGATTTCTTTTTCATTACTGCAACATGCTTGCATTAGCTGTGTGTCATGCTGTTACTTTTACTATAAATATGATCTCATCCAATAGCCAAGCATTGCCTGGCTCCAACCCCCCCCCCCAAAAAAAAAAGAAATCGGGGGGGGGGGGGGTTCCGTTTTTCGATCTCCGCTCGTATTTCGTATGTACAGCTGAAGTTTATTTGCTGGAATAATGTTTTTATATCACATCTCATGCGGTCTGCACTAAAAATATTATTGAAATCGCAAAAGAATAAGTTTTCTGACGTTTTAAACGTTAATTTTTAATTTTTTGTCGATACACTAAGAGGGCCTAACGAAAATTCATATAAATTCGAAAACGGTACATATGCAGTTTTTAGCACCATAAATTATGAGAATTCAGCCATCTGAAAGAGTCACATTTCATTTTGTTAACATATCTGTAGAATTGCGGAAATAACAGAAATTTGACATTAGCGTAATTGAAAATAATTCTTATCAAAAACTTGATTCTGGGGACATCAATAGACTACCTGTAAAATGCAACTATTTGAATAATAATGAAAGTATTGAGCTGAAACTTGATAGATAACATCAAAAGATACCAAGGAAGGGTTCTGATGCAAAAGTTTGACTTTCAATTAAAATTTTTGACAGAAAGATTACAGATCACAATTAATTTTGAATGTTCGTTGACCACGCAAATAGTTCCTGATTATTTCAATCCCTCGTCTTCTTACATTTAATTTCTACGACTCTTTTTACACTCGATGATTCGTTTTTTACGCCAATGAGTCGCAGATGAGTTGAAAAAAATATTCTAGCATGTTGAATGATACTGCATCATCCTAATCGCGGAATGACAGATGTGTTATGAGGCTCTAGAATTGATAGATTGTAGAACATTAGAGCCACAGATACCCCCTTTCGGGTTTAAAAAGATATTAAAAGTCTACTAAGCGACAGATTTTTGCATGAATCCATTTCTGAGCTTATTTTGATACTATCTAGCAGATATAAAAGTTTCAAGCAAAAAATGGTGGTGCGATTCGAGTATTTAATCGTCATATTAGTACGTTTTACAAAGGAATATATAGGAAAAAATAATTGGGGTCTGATACCTATAAGCGCGCGGAGTGATATCACGTGTGTAACTAAATAGAGACCAGAGGAGAGGAAAAGGAGAAAATATGATACATGTAGGATGAAAATATCATTTTCATGATACTGCTAGATGCCAATTCGTTGGTTATCAGGGCTGATCTGGGGAAAATGGGGGGGGTGGGGGGGGGGTTCGGGACGAGCGAACATGTGCTTAAATTGGAAAGGAGGCCGAGGTAAGAACAAAGTGTGATTTCTTTTTCATTACTGCAACATGCTTGCATTAGCTGTGTGTCATGCTGTTACTTTTACTATAAATATGATCTCATCCAATAGCCAAGCATTGCCTGGCTCCAACCCCCCCCCCAAAAAAAAAAGAAATCGGGGGGGGGGGTTCCGTTTTTCGATCTCCGCTCGTATTTCGTATGTACAGCTGAAGTTTATTTGCTGGAATAATGTTTTTATATCACATCTCATGCGGTCTGCACTAAAAATATTATTGAAATCGCAAAAGAATAAGTTTTCTGACGTTTTAAACGTTAATTTTTAATTTTTTGTCGATACACTAAGAGGGCCTAACGAAAATTCATATAAATTCGAAAACGGTACATATGCAGTTTTTAGCACCATAAATTATGAGAATTCAGCCATCTGAAAGAGTCACATTTCATTTTGTTAACATATCTGTAGAATTGCGGAAATAACAGAAATTTGACATTAGCGTAATTGAAAATAATTCTTATCAAAAACTTGATTCTGGGGACATCAATAGACTACCTGTAAAATGCAACTATTTGAATAATAATGAAAGTATTGAGCTGAAACTTGATAGATAACATCAAAAGATACCAAGGAAGGGTTCTGATGCAAAAGTTTGACTTTCAATTAAAATTTTTGACAGTTTTAGATTACAGATCACAATTAATTTTGAATGTTCGTTGACCACGCAAATAGTTCCTGATTATTTCAATCCCTCGTCTTCTTACATTTAATTTCTACGACTCTTTTTACACTCGATGATTCGTTTTTTACGTCAATGAGTCGCAGATGAGTTGAAAAAAAATATTCTAGCATGTTGAATGATACTGCATCATCCTAATCGCGGAATGACAGATGTGTTATGAGGCTCTAGAATTGATAGATTGTAGAACATTAGAGCCACAGATACCCCCTTTCGGGTTTAAAAAGATATTAAAAGTCTACTAAGCGACAGATTTTTGCATGAATCCATTTCTGAGCTTATTTTGATACTATCTAGCAGATATAAAAGTTTCAAGCAAAAAATGGTGGTGCGATTCGAGTATTTAATCGTCATATTAGTACGTTTTACAAAGGAATATATAGGAAAAAATAATTGGGGTCTGATACCTATAAGCGCGCGGAGTGATATCACGTGTGTAACTAAATAGAGACCAGAGGAGAGGAAAAGGAGAAAATATGATACATGTAGGATGAAAATATCATTTTCATGATACTGCTAGATGCCAATTCGTTGGTTATCAGGGCTGATCTGGGGAAAATGGGGGGGGGGGGGGTGGGGGGGGGGGGGGGGGGGGGGTTCGGGACGAGCGAACATGTGCTTAAATTGGAAAGGAGGCCGAGGTAAGAACAAAGTGTGATTTCTTTTTCATTACTGCAACATGCTTGCATTAGCTGTGTGTCATGCTGTTACTTTTACTATAAATATGATCTCATCCAATAGCCAAGCATTGCCTGGCTCCAACCCCCCCCCCAAAAAAAAAAGAAATCGGGGGGGGGGGGGGGGGTTCCGTTTTTCGATCTCCGCTCGTATTTCGTATGTACAGCTGAAGTTTATTTGCTGGAATAATGTTTTTATATCACATCTCATGCGGTCTGCACTAAAAATATTATTGAAATCGCAAAAGAATAAGTTTTCTGACGTTTTAAACGTTAATTTTTAATTTTTTGTCGATACACTAAGAGGGCCTAACGAAAATTCATATAAATTCGAAAACGGTACATATGCAGTTTTTAGCACCATAAATTATGAGAATTCAGCCATCTGAAAGAGTCACATTTCATTTTGTTAACATATCTGTAGAATTGCGGAAATAACAGAAATTTGACATTAGCGTAATTGAAAATAATTCTTATCAAAAACTTGATTCTGGGGACATCAATAGACTACCTGTAAAATGCAACTATTTGAATAATAATGAAAGTATTGAGCTGAAACTTGATAGATAACATCAAAAGATACCAAGGAAGGGTTCTGATGCAAAAGTTTGACTTTCAATTAAAAATTTTGACAGTTTTAGATTACAGATCACAATTAATTTTGAATGTTCGTTGACCACGCAAATAGTTCCTGATTATTTCAATCCCTCGTCTTCTTACATTTAATTTCTACGACTCTTTTTACACTCGATGATTCGTTTTTTACGTCAATGAGTCGCAGATGAGTTGAAAAAAAATATTCTAGCATGTTGAATGATACTGCATCATCCTAATCGCGGAATGACAGATGTGTTATGAGGCTCTAGAATTGATAGATTGTAGAACATTAGAGCCACAGATACCCCCTTTCGGGTTTAAAAAGATATTAAAAGTCTACTAAGCGACAGATTTTTGCATGAATCCATTTCTGAGCTTATTTTGATACTATCTAGCAGATATAAAAGTTTCAAGCAAAAAATGGTGGTGCGATTCGAGTATTTAATCGTCATATTAGTACGTTTTACAAAGGAATATATAGGAAAAAATAATTGGGGTCTGATACCTATAAGCGCGCGGAGTGATATCACGTGTGTAACTAAATAGAGACCAGAGGAGAGGAAAAGGAGAAAATATGATACATGTAGGATGAAAATATCATTTTCATGATACTGCTAGATGCCAATTCGTTGGTTATCAGGGCTGATCTGGGGAAAATGGGGGGGTGGGGGGGGGGGGGGGTTCGGGACGAGCGAACATGTGCTTAAATTGGAAAGGAGGCCGAGGTAAGAACAAAGTGTGATTTCTTTTTCATTACTGCAACATGCTTGCATTAGCTGTGTGTCATGCTGTTACTTTTACTATAAATATGATCTCATCCAATAGCCAAGCATTGCCTGTCTCCAACCCCCCCCCCAAAAAAAAAGAAATCGGGGGGGGGGGTTCCGTTTTTCGATCTCCGCTCGTATTTCGTATGTACAGCTGAAGTTTATTTGCTGGAATAATGTTTTTATATCACATCTCATGCGGTCTGCACTAAAAATATTATTGAAATCGCAAAAGAATAAGTTTTCTGACGTTTTAAACGTTAATTTTTAATTTTTTGTCGATACACTAAGAGGGCCTAACGAAAATTCATATAAATTCGAAAACGGTACATATGCAGTTTTTAGCACCATAAATTATGAGAATTCAGCCATCTGAAAGAGTCACATTTCATTTTGTTAACATATCTGTAGAATTGCGGAAATAACAGAAATTTGACATTAGCGTAATTGAAAATAATTCTTATCAAAAACTTGATTCTGGGGACATCAATAGACTACCTGTAAAATGCAACTATTTGAATAATAATGAAAGTATTGAGCTGAAACTTGATAGATAACATCAAAAGATACCAAGGAAGGGTTCTGATGCAAAAGTTTGACTTTCAATTAAAATTTTTGACAGTTTTAGATTACAGATCACAATTAATTTTGAATGTTCGTTGACCACGCAAATAGTTCCTGATTATTTCAATCCCTCGTCTTCTTACATTTAATTTCTACGACTCTTTTTACACTCGATGATTCGTTTTTTTACGTCAATGAGTCGCAGATGAGTTGAAAAAAAATATTCTAGCATGTTGAATGATACTGCATCATCCTAATCGCGGAATGACAGATGTGTTATGAGGCTCTAGAATTGATAGATTGTAGAACATTAGAACCACAGATACCCCCTTTCGGGTTTAAAAAGATATTAAAAGTCTACTAAGCGACAGATTTTTGCATGAATCCATTTCTGAGCTTATTTTGATACTATCTAGCAGATATAAAAGTTTCAAGCAAAAAATGGTGGTGCGATTCGAGTATTTAATCGTCATATTAGTACGTTTTACAAAGGAATATATAGGAAAAAATAATTGGGGTCTGATACCTATAAGCGCGCGGAGTGATATCACGTGTGTAACTAAATAGAGACCAGAGGAGAGGAAAAGGAGAAAATATGATACATGTAGGATGAAAATATCATTTTCATGATACTGCTAGATGCCAATTCGTTGGTTATCAGGGCTGATCTGGGGAAAATGGGGGGGTGGGGGGGGTTCGGGACGAGCGAACATGTGCTTAAATTGGAAAGGAGGCCGAGGTAAGAACAAAGTGTGATTTCTTTTTCATTACTGCAACATGCTTGCATTAGCTGTGTGTCATGCTGTTACTTTTACTATAAATATGATCTCATCCAATAGCCAAGCATTGCCTGGCTCCAACCCCCCCCCCCCCAAAAAAAAAGAAATCGGGGGGGGGGTTCCGTTTTTCGATCTCCGCTCGTATTTCGTATGTACAGCTGAAGTTTATTTGCTGGAATAATGTTTTTATATCACATCTCATGCGGTCTGCACTAAAAATATTATTGAAATCGCAAAAGAATAAGTTTTCTGACGTTTTAAACGTTAATTTTTAATTTTTTGTCGATACACTAAGAGGGCCTAACGAAAATTCATATAAATTCGAAAACGGTACATATGCAGTTTTTAGCACCATAAATTATGAGAATTCAGCCATCTGAAAGAGTCACATTTCATTTTGTTAACATATCTGTAGAATTGCGGAAATAACAGAAATATGACATTAGCGTAATTGAAAATAATTCTTATCAAAAACTTGATTCTGGGGACATCAATAGACTACCTGTAAAATGCAACTATTTGAATAATAATGAAAGTATTGAGCTGAAACTTGATAGATAACATCAAAAGATACCAAGGAAGGGTTCTGATGCAAAAGTTTGACTTTCAATTAAAATTTTTGACAGTTTTAGATTACAGATCACAATTAATTTTGAATGTTCGTTGACCACGCAAATAGTTCCTGATTATTTCAATCCCTCGTCTTCTTACATTTAATTTCTACGACTCTTTTTACACTCGATGATTCGTTTTTTACGTCAATGAGTCGCAGATGAGTTGAAAAAAAATATTCTAGCATGTTGAATGATACTGCATCATCCTAATCGCGGAATGACAGATGTGTTATGAGGCTCTAGAATTGATAGATTGTAGAACATTAGAGCCACAGATACCCCCTTTCGGGTTTAAAAAGATATTAAAAGTCTACTAAGCGACAGATTTTTGCATGAATCCATTTCTGAGCTTATTTTGATACTATCTAGCAGATATAAAAGTTTCAAGCAAAAAATGGTGGTGCGATTCGAGTATTTAATCGTCATATTAGTACGTTTTACAAAGGAATATATAGGAAAAAATAATTGGGGTCTGATACCTATAAGCGCGCGGAGTGATATCACGTGTGTAACTAAATAGAGACCAGAGGAGAGGAAAAGGAGAAAATATGATACATGTAGGATGAAAATATCATTTTCATGATACTGCTAGATGCCAATTCGTTGGTTATCAGGGCTGATCTGGGGAAAATGGGGGGGGTGGGGGGGGTTCGGGACGAGCGAACATGTGCTTAAATTGGAAAGGAGGCCGAGGTAAGAACAAAGTGTGATTTCTTTTTCATTACTGCAACATGCTTGCATTAGCTGTGTGTCATGCTGTTACTTTTACTATAAATATGATCTCATCCAATAGCCAAGCATTGCCTGGCTCCAACCCCCCCCCCCAAAAAAAAGAAATCGGGGGGGGGGGGGGGGGGTTCCGTTTTTCGATCTCCGCTCGTATTTCGTATGTACAGCTGAAGTTTATTTGCTGGAATAATGTTTTTATATCACATCTCATGCGGTCTGCACTAAAAATATTATTGAAATCGCAAAAGAATAAGTTTTCTGACGTTTTAAACGTTAATTTTTAATTTTTTGTCGATACACTAAGAGGGCCTAACGAAAATTCATATAAATTCGAAAACGGTACATATGCAGTTTTTAGCACCATAAATTATGAGAATTCAGCCATCTGAAAGAGTCACATTTCATTTTGTTAACATATCTGTAGAATTGCGGAAATAACAGAAATTTGACATTAGCGTAATTGAAAATAATTCTTATCAAAAACTTGATTCTGGGGACATCAATAGACTACCTGTAAAATGCAACTATTTGAATAATAATGAAAGTATTGAGCTGAAACTTGATAGATAACATCAAAAGATACCAAGGAAGGGTTCTGATGCAAAAGTTTGACTTTCAATTAAAATTTTTGACAGTTTTAGATTACAGATCACAATTAATTTTGAATGTTCGTTGACCACGCAAATAGTTCCTGATTATTTCAATCCCTCGTCTTCTTACATTTAATTTCTACGACTCTTTTTACACTCGATGATTCGTTTTTTACGTCAATGAGTCGCAGATGAGTTGAAAAAAAATATTCTAGCATGTTGAATGATACTGCATCATCCTAATCGCGGAATGACAGATGTGTTATGAGGCTCTAGAATTGATAGATTGTAGAACATTAGAGCCACAGATACCCCCTTTCGGGTTTAAAAAGATATTAAAAGTCTACTAAGCGACAGATTTTTGCATGAATCCATTTCTGAGCTTATTTTGATACTATCTAGCAGATATAAAAGTTTCAAGCAAAAAATGGTGGTGCGATTCGAGTATTTAATCGTCATATTAGTACGTTTTACAAAGGAATATATAGGAAAAAATAATTGGGGTCTGATACCTATAAGCGCGCGGAGTGATATCACGTGTGTAACTAAATAGAGACCAGAGGAGAGGAAAAGGAGAAAATATGATACATGTAGGATGAAAATATCATTTTCATGATACTGCTAGATGCCAATTCGTTGGTTATCAGGGCTGATCTGGGGAAAATGGGGGTGGGGGGGTGGGGGGGGGGTTCGGGACGAGCGAACATGTGCTTAAATTGGAAAGGAGGCCGAGGTAAGAACAAAGTGTGATTTCTTTTTCATTACTGCAACATGCTTGCATTAGCTGTGTGTCATGCTGTTACTTTTACTATAAATATGATCTCATCCAATAGCCAAGCATTGCCTGGCTCCAACCCCCCCCCCCCCAAAAAAAAAGAAATCGGGGGGGGGGGGGGTTCCGTTTTTCGATCTCCGCTCGTATTTCGTATGTACAGCTGAAGTTTATTTGCTGGAATAATGTTTTTATATCACATCTCATGCGGTCTGCACTAAAAATATTATTGAAATCGCAAAAGAATAAGTTTTCTGACGTTTTAAACGTTAATTTTTAATTTTTTGTCGATACACTAAGAGGGCCTAACGAAAATTCATATAAATTCGAAAACGGTACATATGCAGTTTTTAGCACCATAAATTATGAGAATTCAGCCATCTGAAAGAGTCACATTTCATTTTGTTAACATATCTGTAGAATTGCGGAAATAACAGAAATTTGACATTAGCGTAATTGAAAATAATTCTTATCAAAAACTTGATTCTGGGGACATCAATAGACTACCTGTAAAATGCAACTATTTGAATAATAATGAAAGTATTGAGCTGAAACTTGATAGATAACATCAAAAGATACCAAGGAAGGGTTCTGATGCAAAAGTTTGACTTTCAATTAAAATTTTTGACAGTTTTAGATTACAGATCACAATTAATTTTGAATGTTCGTTGACCACGCAAATAGTTCCTGATTATTTCAATCCCTCGTCTTCTTACATTTAATTTCTACGACTCTTTTTACACTCGATGATTCGTTTTTTACGTCAATGAGTCGCAGATGAGTTGAAAAAAAATATTCTAGCATGTTGAATGATACTGCATCATCCTAATCGCGGAATGACAGATGTGTTATGAGGCTCTAGAATTGATAGATTGTAGAACATTAGAGCCACAGATACCCCCTTTCGGGTTTAAAAAGATATTAAAAGTCTACTAAGCGACAGATTTTTGCATGAATCCATTTCTGAGCTTATTTTGATACTATCTAGCAGATATAAAAGTTTCAAGCAAAAAATGGTGGTGCGATTCGAGTATTTAATCGTCATATTAGTACGTTTTACAAAGGAATATATAGGAAAAAATAATTGGGGTCTGATACCTATAAGCGCGCGGAGTGATATCACGTGTGTAACTAAATAGAGACCAGAGGAGAGGAAAAGGAGAAAATATGATACATGTAGGATGAAAATATCATTTTCATGATACTGCTAGATGCCAATTCGTTGGTTATCAGGGCTGATCTGGGGAAAATGGGGGGGTGGGGGGGGGGGGGGGGGTTCGGGACGAGCGAACATGTGCTTAAATTGGAAAGGAGGCCGAGGTAAGAACAAAGTGTGATTTCTTTTTCATTACTGCAACATGCTTGCATTAGCTGTGTGTCATGCTGTTACTTTTACTATAAATATGATCTCATCCAATAGCCAAGCATTGCCTGGCTCCAACCCCCCCTCCCCCCCCAAAAAAAAAGAAATCGGGGGGGGGGGTTCCGTTTTTCGATCTCCGCTCGTATTTCGTATGTACAGCTGAAGTTTATTTGCTGGAATAATGTTTTTATATCACATCTCATGCGGTCTGCACTAAAAATATTATTGAAATCGCAAAAGAATAAGTTTTCTGACGTTTTAAACGTTAATTTTTAATTTTTTGTCGATACACTAAGAGGGCCTAACGAAAATTCATATAAATTCGAAAACGGTACATATGCAGTTTTTAGCACCATAAATTATGAGAATTCAGCCATCTGAAAGAGTCACATTTCATTTTGTTAACATATCTGTAGAATTGCGGAAATAACAGAAATTTGACATTAGCGTAATTGAAAATAATTCTTATCAAAAACTTGATTCTGGGGACATCAATAGACTACCTGTAAAATGCAACTATTTGAATAATAATGAAAGTATTGAGCTGAAACTTGATAGATAACATCAAAAGATACCAAGGAAGGGTTCTGATGCAAAAGTTTGACTTTCAATTAAAATTTTTGACAGTTTTAGATTACAGATCACAATTAATTTTGAATGTTCGTTGACCACGCAAATAGTTCCTGATTATTTCAATCCCTCGTCTTCTTACATTTAATTTCTACGACTCTTTTTACACTCGATGATTCGTTTTTTACGTCAATGAGTCGCAGATGAGTTGAAAAAAAATATTCTAGCATGTTGAATGATACTGCATCATCCTAATCGCGGAATGACAGATGTGTTATGAGGCTCTAGAATTGATAGATTGTAGAACATTAGAGCCACAGATACCCCCTTTCGGGTTTAAAAAGATATTAAAAGTCTACTAAGCGACAGATTTTTGCATGAATCCATTTCTGAGCTTATTTTGATACTATCTAGCAGATATAAAAGTTTCAAGCAAAAAATGGTGGTGCGATTCGAGTATTTAATCGTCATATTAGTACGTTTTACAAAGGAATATATAGGAAAAAATAATTGGGGTCTGATACCTATAAGCGCGCGGAGTGATATCACGTGTGTAACTAAATAGAGACCAGAGGAGAGGAAAAGGAGAAAATATGATACATGTAGGATGAAAATATCATTTTCATGATACTGCTAGATGCCAATTCGTTGGTTATCAGGGCTGATCTGGGGAAAATGGGGGGGTGGGGGGGGGGGGTTCGGGACGAGCGAACATGTGCTTAAATTGGAAAGGAGGCCGAGGTAAGAACAAAGTGTGATTTCTTTTTCATTACTGCAACATGCTTGCATTAGCTGTGTGTCATGCTGTTACTTTTACTATAAATATGATCTCATCCAATAGCCAAGCATTGCCTGGCTCCAACCCCCCCCCCCCAAAAAAAAAAGAAATCGGGGGGGGGGTTCCGTTTTTCGATCTCCGCTCGTATTTCGTATGTACAGCTGAAGTTTATTTGCTGGAATAATGTTTTTATATCACATCTCATGCGGTCTGCACTAAAAATATTATTGAAATCGCAAAAGAATAAGTTTTCTGACGTTTTAAACGTTAATTTTTAATTTTTTGTCGATACACTAAGAGGGCCTAACGAAAATTCATATAAATTCGAAAACGGTACATATGCAGTTTTTAGCACCATAAATTATGAGAATTCAGCCATCTGAAAGAGTCACATTTCATTTTGTTAACATATCTGTAGAATTGCGGAAATAACAGAAATTTGACATTAGCGTAATTGAAAATAATTCTTATCAAAAACTTGATTCTGGGGACATCAATAGACTACCTGTAAAATGCAACTATTTGAATAATAATGAAAGTATTGAGCTGAAACTTGATAGATAACATCAAAAGATACCAAGGAAGGGTTCTGATGCAAAAGTTTGACTTTCAATTAAAATTTTTGACAGTTTTAGATTACAGATCACAATTAATTTTGAATGTTCGTTGACCACGCAAATAGTTCCTGATTATTTCAATCCCTCGTCTTCTTACATTTAATTTCTACGACTCTTTTTACACTCGATGATTCGTTTTTTACGTCAATGAGTCGCAGATGAGTTGAAAAAAAATATTCTAGCATGTTGAATGATACTGCATCATCCTAATCGCGGAATGACAGATGTGTTATGAGGCTCTAGAATTGATAGATTGTAGAACATTAGAGCCACAGATACCCCCTTTCGGGTTTAAAAAGATATTAAAAGTCTACTAAGCGACAGATTTTTGCATGAATCCATTTCTGAGCTTATTTTGATACTATCTAGCAGATATAAAAGTTTCAAGCAAAAAATGGTGGTGCGATTCGAGTATTTAATCGTCATATTAGTACGTTTTACAAAGGAATATATAGGAAAAAATAATTGGGGTCTGATACCTATAAGCGCGCGGAGTGATATCACGTGTGTAACTAAATAGAGACCAGAGGAGAGGAAAAGGAGAAAATATGATACATGTAGGATGAAAATATCATTTTCATGATACTGCTAGATGCCAATTCGTTGGTTATCAGGGCTGATCTGGGGAAAATGGGGGGGTGGGGGGGGGGGGGTTCGGGACGAGCGAACATGTGCTTAAATTGGAAAGGAGGCCGAGGTAAGAACAAAGTGTGATTTCTTTTTCATTACTGCAACATGCTTGCATTAGCTGTGTGTCATGCTGTTACTTTTACTATAAATATGATCTCATCCAATAGCCAAGCATTGCCTGGCTCCAACCCCCCCTCCCCCCCCCAAAAAAAAGAAATCGGGGGGGGGGGTTCCGTTTCTCGATCTCCGCTCGTATTTCGTATGTACAGCTGAAGTTTATTTGCTGGAATAATGTTTTTATATCACATCTCATGCGGTCTGCACTAAAAATATTATTGAAATCGCAAAAGAATAAGTTTTCTGACGTTTTAAACGTTAATTTTTAATTTTTTGTCGATACACTAAGAGGGCCTAACGAAAATTCATATAAATTCGAAAACGGTACATATGCAGTTTTTAGCACCATAAATTATGAGAATTCAGCCATCTGAAAGAGTCACATTTCATTTTGTTAACATATCTGTAGAATTGCGGAAATAACAGAAATTTGACATTAGCGTAATTGAAAATAATTCTTATCAAAAACTTGATTCTGGGGACATCAATAGACTACCTGTAAAATGCAACTATTTGAATAATAATGAAAGTATTGAGCTGAAACTTGATAGATAACATCAAAAGATACCAAGGAAGGGTTCTGATGCAAAAGTTTGACTTTCAATTAAAATTTTTGACAGTTTTAGATTACAGATCACAATTAATTTTGAATGTTCGTTGACCACGCAAATAGTTCCTGATTATTTCAATCCCTCGTCTTCTTACATTTAATTTCTACGACTCTTTTTACACTCGATGATTCGTTTTTTACGTCAATGAGTCGCAGATGAGTTGAAAAAAAATATTCTAGCATGTTGAATGATACTGCATCATCCTAATCGCGGAATGACAGATGTGTTATGAGGCTCTAGAATTGATAGATTGTAGAACATTAGAGCCACAGATACCCCCTTTCGGGTTTAAAAAGATATTAAAAGTCTACTAAGCGACAGATTTTTGCATGAATCCATTTCTGAGCTTATTTTGATACTATCTAGCAGATATAAAAGTTTCAAGCAAAAAATGGTGGTGCGATTCGAGTATTTAATCGTCATATTAGTACGTTTTACAAAGGAATATATAGGAAAAAATAATTGGGGTCTGATACCTATAAGCGCGCGGAGTGATATCACGTGTGTAACTAAATAGAGACCAGAGGAGAGGAAAAGGAGAAAATATGATACATGTAGGATGAAAATATCATTTTCATGATACTGCTAGATGCCAATTCGTTGGTTATCAGGGCTGATCTGGGGAAAATGGGGGGGGTGGGGGGGGGGGGGGGTTCGGGACGAGCGAACATGTGCTTAAATTGGAAAGGAGGCCGAGGTAAGAACAAAGTGTGATTTCTTTTTCATTACTGCAACATGCTTGCATTAGCTGTGTGTCATGCTGTTACTTTTACTATAAATATGATCTCATCCTATAGCCAAGCATTGCCTGGCTCCAACCCCCCCCCCCCCCAAAAAAAAAGAAATCGGGGGGGGGGGGTTCCGTTTTTCGATCTCCGCTCGTATTTCGTATGTACAGCTGAAGTTTATTTGCTGGAATAATGTTTTTATATCACATCTCATGCGGTCTGCACTAAAAATATTATTGAAATCGCAAAAGAATAAGTTTTCTGACGTTTTAAACGTTAATTTTTAATTTTTTGTCGATACACTAAGAGGGCCTAACGAAAATTCATATAAATTCGAAAACGGTACATATGCAGTTTTTAGCACCATAAATTATGAGAATTCAGCCATCTGAAAGAGTCACATTTCATTTTGTTAACATATCTGTAGAATTGCGGAAATAACAGAAATTTGACATTAGCGTAATTGAAAATAATTCTTATCAAAAACTTGATTCTGGGGACATCAATAGACTACCTGTAAAATGCAACTATTTGAATAATAATGAAAGTATTGAGCTGAAACTTGATAGATAACATCAAAAGATACCAAGGAAGGGTTCTGATGCAAAAGTTTGACTTTCAATTAAAATTTTTGACAGTATAAGCGCGCGGAGTGATATCACGTGTGTAACTAAATAGAGACCAGAGGAGAGGAAAAGGAGAAAATATGATACATGTAGGATGAAAATATCATTTTCATGATACTGCTAGATGCCAATTCGTTGGTTATCAGGGCTGATCTGGGGAAAATGGGGGGGTGGGGGGGGGGGGGGGGGTTCGGGACGAGCGAACATGTGCTTAAATTGGAAAGGAGGCCGAGGTAAGAACAAAGTGTGATTTCTTTTTCATTACTGCAACATGCTTGCATTAGCTGTGTGTCATGCTGTTACTTTTACTATAAATATGATCTCATCCAATAGCCAAGCATTGCCTGGCTCCAACCCCCCCCCCCCCAAAAAAAAAAAGAAATCGGGGGGGGGGGTTCCGTTTTTCGATCTCCGCTCGTATTTCGTATGTACAGCTGAAGTTTATTTGCTGGAATAATGTTTTTATATCACATCTCATGCGGTCTGCACTAAAAATATTATTGAAATCGCAAAAGAATAAGTTTTCTGACGTTTTAAACGTTAATTTTTAATTTTTTGTCGATACACTAAGAGGGCCTAACGAAAATTCATATAAATTCGAAAACGGTACATATGCAGTTTTTAGCACCATAAATTATGAGAATTCAGCCATCTGAAAGAGTCACATTTCATTTTGTTAACATATCTGTAGAATTGCGGAAATAACAGAAATTTGACATTAGCGTAATTGAAAATAATTCTTATCAAAAACTTGATTCTGGGGACATCAATAGACTACCTGTAAAATGCAACTATTTGAATAATAATGAAAGTATTGAGCTGAAACTTGATAGATAACATCAAAAGATACCAAGGAAGGGTTCTGATGCAAAAGTTTGACTTTCAATTAAAATTTTTGACAGTTTTAGATTACAGATCACAATTAATTTTGAATGTTCGTTGACCACGCAAATAGTTCCTGGTTATTTCAATCCCTCGTCTTCTTACATTTAATTTCTACGACTCTTTTTACACTCGATGATTCGTTTTTTACGTCAATGAGTCGCAGATGAGTTGAAAAAAAATATTCTAGCATGTTGAATGATACTGCATCATCCTAATCGCGGAATGACAGATGTGTTATGAGGCTCTAGAATTGATAGATTGTAGAACATTAGAGCCACAGATACCCCCTTTCGGGTTTAAAAAGATATTAAAAGTCTACTAAGCGACAGATTTTTGCATGAATCCATTTCTGAGCTTATTTTGATACTATCTAGCAGATATAAAAGTTTCAAGCAAAAAATGGTGGTGCGATTCGAGTATTTAATCGTCATATTAGTACGTTTTACAAAGGAATATATAGGAAAAAATAATTGGGGTCTGATACCTATAAGCGCGCGGAGTGATATCACGTGTGTAACTAAATAGAGACCAGAGGAGAGGAAAAGGAGAAAATATGATACATGTAGGATGAAAATATCATTTTCATGATACTGCTAGATGCCAATTCGTTGGTTATCAGGGCTGATCTGGGGAAAATGGGGGGGTGGGGGGGGGGGGGGTTCGGGACGAGCGAACATGTGCTTAAATTGGAAAGGAGGCCGAGGTAAGAACAAAGTGTGATTTCTTTTTCATTACTGCAACATGCTTGCATTAGCTGTGTGTCATGCTGTTACTTTTACTATAAATATGATCTCATCCAATAGCCAAGCATTGCCTGGCTCCAACCCCCCCCCCCCAAAAAAAAGAAATCGGGGGGGGGGGGGGGGGTTCCGTTTTTCGATCTCCGCTCGTATTTCGTATGTACAGCTGAAGTTTATTTGCTGGAATAATGTTTTTATATCACATCTCATGCGGTCTGCACTAAAAATATTATTGAAATCGCAAAAGAATAAGTTTTCTGACGTTTTAAACGTTAATTTTTAATTTTTTGTCGATACACTAAGAGGGCCTAACGAAAATTCATATAAATTCGAAAACGGTACATATGCAGTTTTTAGCACCATAAATTATGAGAATTCAGCCATCTGAAAGAGTCACATTTCATTTTGTTAACATATCTGTAGAATTGCGGAAATAACAGAAATTTGACATTAGCGTAATTGAAAATAATTCTTATCAAAAACTTGATTCTGGGGACATCAATAGACTACCTGTAAAATGCAACTATTTGAATAATAATGAAAGTATTGAGCTGAAACTTGATAGATAACATCAAAAGATACCAAGGAAGGGTTCTGATGCAAAAGTTTGACTTTCAATTAAAATTTTTGACAGTTTTAGATTACAGATCACAATTAATTTTGAATGTTCGTTGACCACGCAAATAGTTCCTGATTATTTCAATCCCTCGTCTTCTTACATTTAATTTCTACGACTCTTTTTACACTCGATGATTCGTTTTTTACGTCAATGAGTCGCAGATGAGTTGAAAAAAAATATTCTAGCATGTTGAATGATACTGCATCATCCTAATCGCGGAATGACAGATGTGTTATGAGGCTCTAGAATTGATAGATTGTAGAACATTAGAGCCACAGATACCCCCTTTCGGGTTTAAAAAGATATTAAAAGTCTACTAAGCGACAGATTTTTGCATGAATCCATTTCTGAGCTTATTTTGATACTATCTAGCAGATATAAAAGTTTCAAGCAAAAAATGGTGGTGCGATTCGAGTATTTAATCGTCATATTAGTACGTTTTACAAAGGAATATATAGGAAAAAATAATTGGGGTCTGATACCTATAAGCGCGCGGAGTGATATCACGTGTGTAACTAAATGGAGACCAGAGGAGAGGAAAAGGAGAAAATATGATACATGTAGGATGAAAATATCATTTTCATGATACTGCTAGATGCCAATTCGTTGGTTATCAGGGCTGATCTGGGGAAAATGGGGGGTGGGGGGGGGGGGGGGGGTTCGGGACGAGCGAACATGTGCTTAAATTGGAAAGGAGGCCGAGGTAAGAACAAAGTGTGATTTCTTTTTCATTACTGCAACATGCTTGCATTAGCTGTGTGTCATGCTGTTACTTTTACTATAAATATGATCTCATCCAATAGCCAAGCATTGCCTGGCTCCAACCCCCCCCCCCCCCCAAAAAAAAGAAATCGGGGGGGGGGGGGGTTCCGTTTTTCGATCTCCGCTCGTATTTCGTATGTACAGCTGAAGTTTATTTGCTGGAATAATGTTTTTATATCACATCTCATGCGGTCTGCACTAAAAATATTATTGAAATCGCAAAAGAATAAGTTTTCTGACGTTTTAAACGTTAATTTTTAATTTTTTGTCGATACACTAAGAGGGCCTAACGAAAATTCATATAAATTCGAAAACGGTACATATGCAGTTTTTAGCACCATAAATTATGAGAATTCAGCCATCTGAAAGAGTCACATTTCATTTTGTTAACATATCTGTAGAATTGCGGAAATAACAGAAATTTGACATTAGCGTAATTGAAAATAATTCTTATCAAAAACTTGATTCTGGGGACATCAATAGACTACCTGTAAAATGCAACTATTTGAATAATAATGAAAGTATTGAGCTGAAACTTGATAGATAACATCAAAAGATACCAAGGAAGGGTTCTGATGCAAAAGTTTGACTTTCAATTAAAATTTTTGACAGTTTTAGATTACAGATCACAATTAATTTTGAATGTTCGTTGACCACGCAAATAGTTCCTGGTTATTTCAATCCCTCGTCTTCTTACATTTAATTTCTACGACTCTTTTTACACTCGATGATTCGTTTTTTACGTCAATGAGTCGCAGATGAGTTGAAAAAAAATATTCTAGCATGTTGAATGATACTGCATCATCCTAATCGCGGAATGACAGATGTGTTATGAGGCTCTAGAATTGATAGATTGTAGAACATTAGAGCCACAGATACCCCCTTTCGGGTTTAAAAAGATATTAAAAGTCTACTAAGCGACAGATTTTTGCATGAATCCATTTCTGAGCTTATTTTGATACTATCTAGCAGATATAAAAGTTTCAAGCAAAAAATGGTGGTGCGATTCGAGTATTTAATCGTCATATTAGTACGTTTTACAAAGGAATATATAGGAAAAAATAATTGGGGTCTGATACCTATAAGCGCGCGGAGTGATATCACGTGTGTAACTAAATAGAGACCAGAGGAGAGGAAAAGGAGAAAATATGATACATGTAGGATGAAAATATCATTTTCATGATACTGCTAGATGCCAATTCGTTGGTTATCAGGGCTGATCTGGGGAAAATGGGGGGGTGGGGGGGGGGGGGGGTTCGGGACGAGCGAACATGTGCTTAAATTGGAAAGGAGGCCGAGGTAAGAACAAAGTGTGATTTCTTTTTCATTACTGCAACATGCTTGCATTAGCTGTGTGTCATGCTGTTACTTTTACTATAAATATGATCTCATCCAATAGCCAAGCATTGCCTGGCTCCAACCCCCCCCCCCCCCCAAAAAAAAAAAAGAAATCGGGGGGGGGGGGGGGGGTTCCGTTTTTCGATCTCCGCTCGTATTTCGTATGTACAGCTGAAGTTTATTTGCTGGAATAATGTTTTTATATCACATCTCATGCGGTCTGCACTAAAAATATTATTGAAATCGCAAAAGAATAAGTTTTCTGACGTTTTAAACGTTAATTTTTAATTTTTTGTCGATACACTAAGAGGGCCTAACGAAAATTCATATAAATTCGAAAACGGTACATATGCAGTTTTTAGCACCATAAATTATGAGAATTCAGCCATCTGAAAGAGTCACATTTCATTTTGTTAACATATCTGTAGAATTGCGGAAATAACAGAAATTTGACATTAGCGTAATTGAAAATAATTCTTATCAAAAACTTGATTCTGGGGACATCAATAGACTACCTGTAAAATGCAACTATTTGAATAATAATGAAAGTATTGAGCTGAAACTTGATAGATAACATCAAAAGATACCAAGGAAGGGTTCTGATGCAAAAGTTTGACTTTCAATTAAAATTTTTGACAGTTTTAGATTACAGATCACAATTAATTTTGAATGTTCGTTGACCACGCAAATAGTTCCTGGTTATTTCAATCCCTCGTCTTCTTACATTTAATTTCTACGACTCTTTTTACACTCGATGATTCGTTTTTTACGTCAATGAGTCGCAGATGAGTTGAAAAAAAATATTCTAGCATGTTGAATGATACTGCATCATCCTAATCGCGGAATGACAGATGTGTTATGAGGCTCTAGAATTGATAGATTGTAGAACATTAGAGCCACAGATACCCCCTTTCGGGTTTAAAAAGATATTAAAAGTCTACTAAGCGACAGATTTTTGCATGAATCCATTTCTGAGCTTATTTTGATACTATCTAGCAGATATAAAAGTTTCAAGCAAAAAATGGTGGTGCGATTCGAGTATTTAATCGTCATATTAGTACGTTTTACAAAGGAATATATAGGAAAAAATAATTGGGGTCTGATACCTATAAGCGCGCGGAGTGATATCACGTGTGTAACTAAATAGAGACCAGAGGAGAGGAAAAGGAGAAAATATGATACATGTAGGATGAAAATATCATTTTCATGATACTGCTAGATGCCAATTCGTTGGTTATCAGGGCTGATCTGGGGAAAATGGGGGGTGGGGGGGGGGGGGTTCGGGACGAGCGAACATGTGCTTAAATTGGAAAGGAGGCCGAGGTAAGAACAAAGTGTGATTTCTTTTTCATTACTGCAACATGCTTGCATTAGCTGTGTGTCATGCTGTTACTTTTACTATAAATATGATCTCATCCAATAGCCAAGCATTGCCTGGCTCCAACCCCCCCCCCCCCAAAAAAAAGAAATCGGGGGGGGGGGTTCCGTTTTTCGATCTCCGCTCGTATTTCGTATGTACAGCTGAAGTTTATTTGCTGGAATAATGTTTTTATATCACATCTCATGCGGTCTGCACTAAAAATATTATTGAAATCGCAAAAGAATAAGTTTTCTGACGTTTTAAACGTTAATTTTTAATTTTTTGTCGATACACTAAGAGGGCCTAACGAAAATTCATATAAATTCGAAAACGGTACATATGCAGTTTTTAGCACCATAAATTATGAGAATTCAGCCATCTGAAAGAGTCACATTTCATTTTGTTAACATATCTGTAGAATTGCGGAAATAACAGAAATTTGACATTAGCGTAATTGAAAATAATTCTTATCAAAAACTTGATTCTGGGGACATCAATAGACTACCTGTAAAATGCAACTATTTGAATAATAATGAAAGTATTGAGCTGAAACTTGATAGATAACATCAAAAGATACCAAGGAAGGGTTCTGATGCAAAAGTTTGACTTTCAATTAAAATTTTTGACAGTTTTAGATTACAGATCACAATTAATTTTGAATGTTCGTTGACCACGCAAATAGTTCCTGGTTATTTCAATCCCTCGTCTTCTTACATTTAATTTCTACGACTCTTTTTACACTCGATGATTCGTTTTTTACGTCAATGAGTCGCAGATGAGTTGAAAAAAAATATTCTAGCATGTTGAATGATACTGCATCATCCTAATCGCGGAATGACAGATGTGTTATGAGGCTCTAGAATTGATAGATTGTAGAACATTAGAGCCACAGATACCCCCTTTCGGGTTTAAAAAGATATTAAAAGTCTACTAAGCGACAGATTTTTGCATGAATCCATTTCTGAGCTTATTTTGATACTATCTAGCAGATATAAAAGTTTCAAGCAAAAAATGGTGGTGCGATTCGAGTATTTAATCGTCATATTAGTACGTTTTACAAAGGAATATATAGGAAAAAATAATTGGGGTCTGATACCTATAAGCGCGCGGAGTGATATCACGTGTGTAACTAAATAGAGACCAGAGGAGAGGAAAAGGAGAAAATATGATACATGTAGGATGAAAATATCATTTTCATGATACTGCTAGATGCCAATTCGTTGGTTATCAGGGCTGATCTGGGGAAAATGGGGGGGTGGGGGGGGGGGGGGTTCGGGACGAGCGAACATGTGCTTAAATTGGAAAGGAGGCCGAGGTAAGAACAAAGTGTGATTTCTTTTTCATTACTGCAACATGCTTGCATTAGCTGTGTGTCATGCTGTTACTTTTACTATAAATATGATCTCATCCAATAGCCAAGCATTGCCTGGCTCCAACCCCCCCCCCAAAAAAAAAAGAAATCGGGGGGGGGGGGGGGGGTTCCGTTTTTCGATCTCCGCTCGTATTTCGTATGTACAGCTGAAGTTTATTTGCTGGAATAATGTTTTTATATCACATCTCATGCGGTCTGCACTAAAAATATTATTGAAATCGCAAAAGAATAAGTTTTCTGACGTTTTAAACGTTAATTTTTAATTTTTTGTCGATACACTAAGAGGGCCTAACGAAAATTCATATAAATTCGAAAACGGTACATATGCAGTTTTTAGCACCATAAATTATGAGAATTCAGCCATCTGAAAGAGTCACATTTCATTTTGTTAACATATCTGTAGAATTGCGGAAATAACAGAAATTTGACATTAGCGTAATTGAAAATAATTCTTATCAAAAACTTGATTCTGGGGACATCAATAGACTACCTGTAAAATGCAACTATTTGAATAATAATGAAAGTATTGAGCTGAAACTTGATAGATAACATCAAAAGATACCAAGGAAGGGTTCTGATGCAAAAGTTTGACTTTCAATTAAAATTTTTGACAGTTTTAGATTACAGATCACAATTAATTTTGAATGTTCGTTGACCACGCAAATAGTTCCTGGTTATTTCAATCCCTCGTCTTCTTACATTTAATTTCTACGACTCTTTTTACACTCGATGATTCGTTTTTTACGTCAATGAGTCGCAGATGAGTTGAAAAAAAATATTCTAGCATGTTGAATGATACTGCATCATCCTAATCGCGGAATGACAGATGTGTTATGAGGCTCTAGAATTGATAGATTGTAGAACATTAGAGCCACAGATACCCCCTTTCGGGTTTAAAAAGATATTAAAAGTCTACTAAGCGACAGATTTTTGCATGAATCCATTTCTGAGCTTATTTTGATACTATCTAGCAGATATAAAAGTTTCAAGCAAAAAATGGTGGTGCGATTCGAGTATTTAATCGTCATATTAGTACGTTTTAACAAAGGAATATATAGGAAAAAATAATTGGGGTCTGATACCTATAAGCGCGCGGAGTGATATCACGTGTGTAACTAAATAGAGACCAGAGGAGAGGAAAAGGAGAAAATATGATACATGTAGGATGAAAATATCATTTTCATGATACTGCTAGATGCCAATTCGTTGGTTATCAGGGCTGATCTGGGGAAAATGGGGGGGTGGGGGGGGGGGGGGGTTCGGGACGAGCGAACATGTGCTTAAATTGGAAAGGAGGCCGAGGTAAGAACAAAGTGTGATTTCTTTTTCATTACTGCAACATGCTTGCATTAGCTGTGTGTCATGCTGTTACTTTTACTATAAATATGATCTCATCCAATAGCCAAGCATTGCCTGGCTCCAACCCCCCCCCCCCAAAAAAAAAAGAAATCGGGGGGGGGGGGGGGGGGGGGTTCCGTTTTTCGATCTCCGCTCGTATTTCGTATGTACAGCTGAAGTTTATTTGCTGGAATAATGTTTTTATATCACATCTCATGCGGTCTGCACTAAAAATATTATTGAAATCGCAAAAGAATAAGTTTTCTGACGTTTTAAACGTTAATTTTTAATTTTTTGTCGATACACTAAGAGGGCCTAACGAAAATTCATATAAATTCGAAAACGGTACATATGCAGTTTTTAGCACCATAAATTATGAGAATTCAGCCATCTGAAAGAGTCACATTTCATTTTGTTAACATATCTGTAGAATTGCGGAAATAACAGAAATTTGACATTAGCGTAATTGAAAATAATTCTTATCAAAAACTTGATTCTGGGGACATCAATAGACTACCTGTAAAATGCAACTATTTGAATAATAATGAAAGTATTGAGCTGAAACTTGATAGATAACATCAAAAGATACCAAGGAAGGGTTCTGATGCAAAAGTTTGACTTTCAATTAAAATTTTTGACAGTTTTAGATTACAGATCACAATTAATTTTGAATGTTCGTTGACCACGCAAATAGTTCCTGGTTATTTCAATCCCTCGTCTTCTTACATTTAATTTCTACGACTCTTTTTACACTCGATGATTCGTTTTTTACGTCAATGAGTCGCAGATGAGTTGAAAAAAAATATTCTAGCATGTTGAATGATACTGCATCATCCTAATCGCGGAATGACAGATGTGTTATGAGGCTCTAGAATTGATAGATTGTAGAACATTAGAGCCACAGATACCCCCTTTCGGGTTTAAAAAGATATTAAAAGTCTACTAAGCGACAGATTTTTGCATGAATCCATTTCTGAGCTTATTTTGATACTATCTAGCAGATATAAAAGTTTCAAGCAAAAAATGGTGGTGCGATTCGAGTATTTAATCGTCATATTAGTACGTTTTACAAAGGAATATATAGGAAAAAATAATTGGGGTCTGATACCTATAAGCGCGCGGAGTGATATCACGTGTGTAACTAAATAGAGACCAGAGGAGAGGAAAAGGAGAAAATATGATACATGTAGGATGAAAATATCATTTTCATGATACTGCTAGATGCCAATTCGTTGGTTATCAGGGCTGATCTGGGGAAAATGGGGGGGTGGGGGGGGGGGGGTTCGGGACGAGCGAACATGTGCTTAAATTGGAAAGGAGGCCGAGGTAAGAACAAAGTGTGATTTCTTTTTCATTACTGCAACATGCTTGCATTAGCTGTGTGTCATGCTGTTACTTTTACTATAAATATGATCTCATCCAATAGCCAAGCATTGCCTGGCTCCAACCCCCCCCCCCCCCAAAAAAAAAAGAAATCGGGGGGGGGGGTTCCGTTTTTCGATCTCCGCTCGTATTTCGTATGTACAGCTGAAGTTTATTTGCTGGAATAATGTTTTTATATCACATCTCATGCGGTCTGCACTAAAAATATTATTGAAATCGCAAAAGAATAAGTTTTCTGACGTTTTAAACGTTAATTTTTAATTTTTTGTCGATACACTAAGAGGGCCTAACGAAAATTCATATAAATTCGAAAACGGTACATATGCAGTTTTTAGCACCATAAATTATGAGAATTCAGCCATCTGAAAGAGTCACATTTCATTTTGTTAACATATCTGTAGAATTGCGGAAATAACAGAAATTTGACATTAGCGTAATTGAAAATAATTCTTATCAAAAACTTGATTCTGGGGACATCAATAGACTACCTGTAAAATGCAACTATTTGAATAATAATGAAAGTATTGAGCTGAAACTTGATAGATAACATCAAAAGATACCAAGGAAGGGTTCTGATGCAAAAGTTTGACTTTCAATTAAAATTTTTGACAGTTTTAGATTACAGATCACAATTAATTTTGAATGTTCGTTGACCACGCAAATAGTTCCTGATTATTTCAATCCCTCGTCTTCTTACATTTAATTTCTACGACTCTTTTTACACTCGATGATTCGTTTTTTACGCCAATGAGTCGCAGATGAGTTGAAAAAAAATATTCTAGCATGTTGAATGATACTGCATCATCCTAATCGCGGAATGACAGATGTGTTATGAGGCTCTAGAATTGATAGATTGTAGAACATTAGAGCCACAGATACCCCCTTTCGGGTTTAAAAAGATATTAAAAGTCTACTAAGCGACAGATTTTTGCATGAATCCATTTCTGAGCTTATTTTGATACTATCTAGCAGATATAAAAGTTTCAAGCAAAAAATGGTGGTGCGATTCGAGTATTTAATCGTCATATTAGTACGTTTTACAAAGGAATATATAGGAAAAAATAATTGGGGTCTGATACCTATAAGCGCTCGGAGTGATATCACGTGTGTAACTAAATAGAGACCAGAGGAGAGGAAAAGGAGAAAATATGATACATGTAGGATGAAAATATCATTTTCATGATACTGCTAGATGCCAATTCGTTGGTTATCAGGGCTGATCTGGGGAAAATGGGGGGGGGTGGGGGTGGGGGGGGGGGGGGTTCGGGACGAGCGAACATGTGCTTAAATTGGAAAGGAGGCCGAGGTAAGAACAAAGTGTGATTTCTTTTTCATTACTGCAACATGCTTGCATTAGCTGTGTGTCATGCTGTTACTTTTACTATAAATATGATCTCATCCAATAGCCAAGCATTGCCTGGCTCCAACCCCCCCCCCCCCCAAAAAAAAAGAAATCGGGGGGGGGGGGGGGGGGTTCCGTTTTTCGATCTCCGCTCGTATTTCGTATGTACAGCTGAAGTTTATTTGCTGGAATAATGTTTTTATATCACATCTCATGCGGTCTGCACTAAAAATATTATTGAAATCGCAAAAGAATAAGTTTTCTGACGTTTTAAACGTTAATTTTTAATTTTTTGTCGATACACTAAGAGGGCCTAACGAAAATTCATATAAATTCGAAAACGGTACATATGCAGTTTTTAGCACCATAAATTATGAGAATTCAGCCATCTGAAAGAGTCACATTTCATTTTGTTAACATATCTGTAGAATTGCGGAAATAACAGAAATTTGACATTAGCGTAATTGAAAATAATTCTTATCAAAAACTTGATTCTGGGGACATCAATAGACTACCTGTAAAATGCAACTATTTGAATAATAATGAAAGTATTGAGCTGAAACTTGATAGATAACATCAAAAGATACCAAGGAAGGGTTCTGATGCAAAAGTTTGACTTTCAATTAAAATTTTTGACAGTTTTAGATTACAGATCACAATTAATTTTGAATGTTCGTTGACCACGCAAATAGTTCCTGATTATTTCAATCCCTCGTCTTCTTACATTTAATTTCTACGACTCTTTTTACACTCGATGATTCGTTTTTTTACGCCAATGAGTCGCAGATGAGTTGAAAAAAAATATTCTAGCATGTTGAATGATACTGCATCATCCTAATCGCGGAATGACAGATGTGTTATGAGGCTCTAGAATTGATAGATTGTAGAACATTAGAGCCACAGATACCCCCTTTCGGGTTTAAAAAGATATTAAAAGTCTACTAAGCGACAGATTTTTGCATGAATCCATTTCTGAGCTTATTTTGATACTATCTAGCAGATATAAAAGTTTCAAGCAAAAAATGGTGGTGCGATTCGAGTATTTAATCGTCATATTAGTACGTTTTACAAAGGAATATATAGGAAAAAATAATTGGGGTCTGATACCTATAAGCGCTCGGAGTGATATCACGTGTGTAACTAAATAGAGACCAGAGGAGAGGAAAAGGAGAAAATATGATACATGTAGGATGAAAATATCATTTTCATGATACTGCTAGATGCCAATTCGTTGGTTATCAGGGCTGATCTGGGGAAAATGGGGGGGGTGGGGGTGGGGGGGGGGGGGTTCGGGACGAGCGAACATGTGCTTAAATTGGAAAGGAGGCCGAGGTAAGAACAAAGTGTGATTTCTTTTTCATTACTGCAACATGCTTGCATTAGCTGTGTGTCATGCTGTTACTTTTACTATAAATATGATCTCATCCAATAGCCAAGCATTGCCTGGCTCCAACCCCCCCCCCCCCCCAAAAAAAAGAAATCGGGGGGGGGGGGGGGTTCCGTTTTTCGATCTCCGCTCGTATTTCGTATGTACAGCTGAAGTTTATTTGCTGGAATAATGTTTTTATATCACATCTCATGCGGTCTGCACTAAAAATATTATTGAAATCGCAAAAGAATAAGTTTTCTGACGTTTTAAACGTTAATTTTTAATTTTTTGTCGATACACTAAGAGGGCCTAACGAAAATTCATATAAATTCGAAAACGGTACATATGCAGTTTTTAGCACCATAAATTATGAGAATTCAGCCATCTGAAAGAGTCACATTTCATTTTGTTAACATATCTGTAGAATTGCGGAAATAACAGAAATTTGACATTAGCGTAATTGAAAATAATTCTTATCAAAAACTTGATTCTGGGGACATCAATAGACTACCTGTAAAATGCAACTATTTGAATAATAATGAAAGTATTGAGCTGAAACTTGATAGATAACATCAAAAGATACCAAGGAAGGGTTCTGATGCAAAAGTTTGACTTTCAATTAAAATTTTTGACAGTTTTAGATTACAGATCACAATTAATTTTGAATGTTCGTTGACCACGCAAATAGTTCCTGATTATTTCAATCCCTCGTCTTCTTACATTTAATTTCTACGACTCTTTTTACACTCGATGATTCGTTTTTTACGCCAATGAGTCGCAGATGAGTTGAAAAAAAATATTCTAGCATGTTGAATGATACTGCATCATCCTAATCGCGGAATGACAGATGTGTTATGAGGCTCTAGAATTGATAGATTGTAGAACATTAGAGCCACAGATACCCCCTTTCGGGTTTAAAAAGATATTAAAAGTCTACTAAGCGACAGATTTTTGCATGAATCCATTTCTGAGCTTATTTTGATACTATCTAGCAGATATAAAAGTTTCAAGCAAAAAATGGTGGTGCGATTCGAGTATTTAATCGTCATATTAGTACGTTTTACAAAGGAATATATAGGAAAAAATAATTGGGGTCTGATACCTATAAGCGCTCGGAGTGATATCACGTGTGTAACTAAATAGAGACCAGAGGAGAGGAAAAGGAGAAAATATGATACATGTAGGATGAAAATATCATTTTCATGATACTGCTAGATGCCAATTCGTTGGTTATCAGGGCTGATCTGGGGAAAATGGGGGGGGGTGGGGGGGGGGGGGGGGGGTTCGGGACGAGCGAACATGTGCTTAAATTGGAAAGGAGGCCGAGGTAAGAACAAAGTGTGATTTCTTTTTCATTACTGCAACATGCTTGCATTAGCTGTGTGTCATGCTGTTACTTTTACTATAAATATGATCTCATCCAATAGCCAAGCATTGCCTGGCTCCAACCCCCCCCCCCCCCAAAAAAAAAGAAATCGGGGGGGGGGTTCCGTTTTTCGATCTCCGCTCGTATTTCGTATGTACAGCTGAAGTTTATTTGCTGGAATAATGTTTTTATATCACATCTCATGCGGTCTGCACTAAAAATATTATTGAAATCGCAAAAGAATAAGTTTTCTGACGTTTTAAACGTTAATTTTTAATTTTTTGTCGATACACTAAGAGGGCCTAACGAAAATTCATATAAATTCGAAAACGGTACATATGCAGTTTTTAGCACCATAAATTATGAGAATTCAGCCATCTGAAAGAGTCACATTTCATTTTGTTAACATATCTGTAGAATTGCGGAAATAACAGAAATTTGACATTAGCGTAATTGAAAATAATTCTTATCAAAAACTTGATTCTGGGGACATCAATAGACTACCTGTAAAATGCAACTATTTGAATAATAATGAAAGTATTGAGCTGAAACTTGATAGATAACATCAAAAGATACCAAGGAAGGGTTCTGATGCAAAAGTTTGACTTTCAATTAAAATTTTTGACAGTTTTAGATTACAGATCACAATTAATTTTGAATGTTCGTTGACCACGCAAATAGTTCCTGATTATTTCAATCCCTCGTCTTCTTACATTTAATTTCTACGACTCTTTTTACACTCGATGATTCGTTTTTTACGCCAATGAGTCGCAGATGAGTTGAAAAAAAATATTCTAGCATGTTGAATGATACTGCATCATCCTAATCGCGGAATGACAGATGTGTTATGAGGCTCTAGAATTGATAGATTGTAGAACATTAGAGCCACAGATACCCCCTTTCGGGTTTAAAAAGATATTAAAAGTCTACTAAGCGACAGATTTTTGCATGAATCCATTTCTGAGCTTATTTTGATACTATCTAGCAGATATAAAAGTTTCAAGCAAAAAATGGTGGTGCGATTCGAGTATTTAATCGTCATATTAGTACGTTTTACAAAGGAATATATAGGAAAAAATAATTGGGGTCTGATACCTATAAGCGCGCGGAGTGATATCACGTGTGTAACTAAATAGAGACCAGAGGAGAGGAAAAGGAGAAAATATGATACATGTAGGATGAAAATATCATTTTCATGATACTGCTAGATGCCAATTCGTTGGTTATCAGGGCTGATCTGGGGAAAATGGGGGGGTGGGGGGGGGGGGGTTCGGGACGAGCGAACATGTGCTTAAATTGGAAAGGAGGCCGAGGTAAGAACAAAGTGTGATTTCTTTTTCATTACTGCAACATGCTTGCATTAGCTGTGTGTCATGCTGTTACTTTTACTATAAATATGATCTCATCCAATAGCCAAGCATTGCCTGGCTCCAACCCCCCCCCCAAAAAAAAAGAAATCGGGGGGGGGGGGGGGGGTTCCGTTTTTCGATCTCCGCTCGTATTTCGTATGTACAGCTGAAGTTTATTTGCTGGAATAATGTTTTTATATCACATCTCATGCGGTCTGCACTAAAAATATTATTGAAATCGCAAAAGAATAAGTTTTCTGACGTTTTAAACGTTAATTTTTAATTTTTTGTCGATACACTAAGAGGGCCTAACGAAAATTCATATAAATTCGAAAACGGTACATATGCAGTTTTTAGCACCATAAATTATGAGAATTCAGCCATCTGAAAGAGTCACATTTCATTTTGTTAACATATCTGTAGAATTGCGGAAATAACAGAAATTTGACATTAGCGTAATTGAAAATAATTCTTATCAAAAACTTGATTCTGGGGACATCAATAGACTACCTGTAAAATGCAACTATTTGAATAATAATGAAAGTATTGAGCTGAAACTTGATAGATAACATCAAAAGATACCAAGGAAGGGTTCTGATGCAAAAGTTTGACTTTCAATTAAAATTTTTGACAGTTTTAGATTACAGATCACAATTAATTTTGAATGTTCGTTGACCACGCAAATAGTTCCTGATTATTTCAATCCCTCGTCTTCTTACATTTAATTTCTACGACTCTTTTTACACTCGATGATTCGTTTTTTACGCCAATGAGTCGCAGATGAGTTGAAAAAAAATATTCTAGCATGTTGAATGATACTGCATCATCCTAATCGCGGAATGACAGATGTGTTATGAGGCTCTAGAATTGATAGATTGTAGAACATTAGAGCCACAGATACCCCCTTTCGGGTTTAAAAAGATATTAAAAGTCTACTAAGCGACAGATTTTTGCATGAATCCATTTCTGAGCTTATTTTGATACTATCTAGCAGATATAAAAGTTTCAAGCAAAAAATGGTGGTGCGATTCGAGTATTTAATCGTCATATTAGTACGTTTTACAAAGGAATATATAGGAAAAAATAATTGGGGTCTGATACCTATAAGCGCGCGGAGTGATATCACGTGTGTAACTAAATAGAGACCAGAGGAGAGGAAAAGGAGAAAATATGATACATGTAGGATGAAAATATCATTTTCATGATACTGCTAGATGCCAATTCGTTGGTTATCAGGGCTGATCTGGGGAAAATGGGGGGGGTGGGGGGGGTTCGGGACGAGCGAACATGTGCTTAAATTGGAAAGGAGGCCGAGGTAAGAACAAAGTGTGATTTCTTTTTCATTACTGCAACATGCTTGCATTAGCTGTGTGTCATGCTGTTACTTTTACTATAAATATGATCTCATCCAATAGCCAAGCATTGCCTGGCTCCAACCCCCCCCCCCCCCCCCAAAAAAAGAAATCGGGGGGGGGGTTCCGTTTTTCGATCTCCGCTCGTATTTCGTATGTACAGCTGAAGTTTATTTGCTGGAATAATGTTTTTATATCACATCTCATGCGGTCTGCACTAAAAATATTATTGAAATCGCAAAAGAATAAGTTTTCTGACGTTTTAAACGTTAATTTTTAATTTTTTGTCGATACACTAAGAGGGCCTAACGAAAATTCATATAAATTCGAAAACGGTACATATGCAGTTTTTAGCACCATAAATTATGAGAATTCAGCCATCTGAAAGAGTCACATTTCATTTTGTTAACATATCTGTAGAATTGCGGAAATAACAGAAATTTGACATTAGCGTAATTGAAAATAATTCTTATCAAAAACTTGATTCTGGGGACATCAATAGACTACCTGTAAAATGCAACTATTTGAATAATAATGAAAGTATTGAGCTGAAACTTGATAGATAACATCAAAAGATACCAAGGAAGGGTTCTGATGCAAAAGTTTGACTTTCAATTAAAATTTTTGACAGTTTTAGATTACAGATCACAATTAATTTTGAATGTTCGTTGACCACGCAAATAGTTCCTGATTATTTCAATCCCTCGTCTTCTTACATTTAATTTCTACGACTCTTTTTACACTCGATGATTCGTTTTTTACGCCAATGAGTCGCAGATGAGTTGAAAAAAAATATTCTAGCATGTTGAATGATACTGCATCATCCTAATCGCGGAATGACAGATGTGTTATGAGGCTCTAGAATTGATAGATTGTAGAACATTAGAGCCACAGATACCCCCTTTCGGGTTTAAAAAGATATTAAAAGTCTACTAAGCGACAGATTTTTGCATGAATCCATTTCTGAGCTTATTTTGATACTATCTAGCAGATATAAAAGTTTCAAGCAAAAAATGGTGGTGCGATTCGAGTATTTAATCGTCATATTAGTACGTTTTACAAAGGAATATATAGGAAAAAATAATTGGGGTCTGATACCTATAAGCGCGCGGAGTGATATCACGTGTGTAACTAAATAGAGACCAGAGGAGAGGAAAAGGAGAAAATATGATACATGTAGGATGAAAATATCATTTTCATGATACTGCTAGATGCCAATTCGTTGGTTATCAGGGCTGATCTGGGGAAAATGGGGGGGGTGGGGGGGGGGGGGGGGGGGGGGGGGTTCGGGACGAGCGAACATGTGCTTAAATTGGAAAGGAGGCCGAGGTAAGAACAAAGTGTGATTTCTTTTTTCATTACTGCAACATGCTTGCATTAGCTGTGTGTCATGCTGTTACTTTTACTATAAATATGATCTCATCCAATAGCCAAGCATTGCCTGGCTCCAACCCCCCCCCCCCCCCAAAAAAAAGAAATCGGGGGGGGGGGGGTTCCGTTTTTCGATCTCCGCTCGTATTTCGTATGTACAGCTGAAGTTTATTTGCTGGAATAATGTTTTTATATCACATCTCATGCGGTCTGCACTAAAAATATTATTGAAATCGCAAAAGAATAAGTTTTCTGACGTTTTAAACGTTAATTTTTAATTTTTTGTCGATACACTAAGAGGGCCTAACGAAAATTCATATAAATTCGAAAACGGTACATATGCAGTTTTTAGCACCATAAATTATGAGAATTCAGCCATCTGAAAGAGTCACATTTCATTTTGTTAACATATCTGTAGAATTGCGGAAATAACAGAAATTTGACATTAGCGTAATTGAAAATAATTCTTATCAAAAACTTGATTCTGGGGACATCAATAGACTACCTGTAAAATGCAACTATTTGAATAATAATGAAAGTATTGAGCTGAAACTTGATAGATAACATCAAAAGATACCAAGGAAGGGTTCTGATGCAAAAGTTTGACTTTCAATTAAAATTTTTGACAGTTTTAGATTACAGATCACAATTAATTTTGAATGTTCGTTGACCACGCAAATAGTTCCTGATTATTTCAATCCCTCGTCTTCTTACATTTAATTTCTACGACTCTTTTTACACTCGATGATTCGTTTTTTACGCCAATGAGTCGCAGATGAGTTGAAAAAAAATATTCTAGCATGTTGAATGATACTGCATCATCCTAATCGCGGAATGACAGATGTGTTATGAGGCTCTAGAATTGATAGATTGTAGAACATTAGAGCCACAGATACCCCCTTTCGGGTTTAAAAAGATATTAAAAGTCTACTAAGCGACAGATTTTTGCATGAATCCATTTCTGAGCTTATTTTGATACTATCTAGCAGATATAAAAGTTTCAAGCAAAAAATGGTGGTGCGATTCGAGTATTTAATCGTCATATTAGTACGTTTTACAAAGGAATATATAGGAAAAAATAATTGGGGTCTGATACCTATAAGCGCGCGGAGTGATATCACGTGTGTAACTAAATAGAGACCAGAGGAGAGGAAAAGGAGAAAATATGATACGGATGAAAATATCATTTTCATGATACTGCTAGATGCCAATTCGTTGGTTATCAGGGCTGATCTGGGGAAAATGGGGGGGTGGGGGGGGGGGGTTCGGGACGAGCGAACATGTGCTTAAATTGGAAAGGAGGCCGAGGTAAGAACAAAGTGTGATTTCTTTTTCATTACTGCAACATGCTTGCATTAGCTGTGTGTCATGCTGTTACTTTTACTATAAATATGATCTCATCCAATAGCCAAGCATTGCCTGGCTCCAACCCCCCCCCCCCAAAAAAAAAGAAATCGGGGGGGGGGGGGGTTCCGTTTTTCGATCTCCGCTCGTATTTCGTATGTACAGCTGAAGTTTATTTGCTGGAATAATGTTTTTATATCACATCTCATGCGGTCTGCACTAAAAATATTATTGAAATCGCAAAAGAATAAGTTTTCTGACGTTTTAAACGTTAATTTTTAATTTTTTGTCGATACACTAAGAGGGCCTAACGAAAATTCATATAAATTCGAAAACGGTACATATGCAGTTTTTAGCACCATAAATTATGAGAATTCAGCCATCTGAAAGAGTCACATTTCATTTTGTTAACATATCTGTAGAATTGCGGAAATAACAGAAATTTGACATTAGCGTAATTGAAAATAATTCTTATCAAAAACTTGATTCTGGGGACATCAATAGACTACCTGTAAAATGCAACTATTTGAATAATAATGAAAGTATTGAGCTGAAACTTGATAGATAACATCAAAAGATACCAAGGAAGGGTTCTGATGCAAAAGTTTGACTTTCAATTAAAATTTTTGACAGTTTTAGATTACAGATCACAATTAATTTTGAATGTTCGTTGACCACGCAAATAGTTCCTGATTATTTCAATCCCTCGTCTTCTTACATTTAATTTCTACGACTCTTTTTACACTCGATGATTCGTTTTTTACGCCAATGAGTCGCAGATGAGTTGAAAAAAAATATTCTAGCATGTTGAAATGATACTGCATCATCCTAATCGCGGAATGACAGATGTGTTATGAGGCTCTAGAATTGATAGATTGTAGAACATTAGAGCCACAGATACCCCCTTTCGGGTTTAAAAAGATATTAAAAGTCTACTAAGCGACAGATTTTTGCATGAATCCATTTCTGAGCTTATTTTGATACTATCTAGCAGATATAAAAGTTTCAAGCAAAAAATGGTGGTGCGATTCGAGTATTTAATCGTCATATTAGTACGTTTTACAAAGGAATATATAGGAAAAAATAATTGGGGTCTGATACCTATAAGCGCGCGGAGTGATATCACGTGTGTAACTAAATAGAGACCAGAGGAGAGGAAAAGGAGAAAATATGATACATGTAGGATGAAAATATCATTTTCATGATACTGCTAGATGCCAATTCGTTTGGTTATCAGGGCTGATCTGGGGAAAATGGGGGGGTGGGGGGGGGGTTCGGGACGAGCGAACATGTGCTTAAATTGGAAAGGAGGCCGAGGTAAGAACAAAGTGTGATTTCTTTTTCATTACTGCAACATGCTTGCATTAGCTGTGTGTCATGCTGTTACTTTTACTATAAATATGATCTCATCCAATAGCCAAGCATTGCCTGGCTCCAACCCCCCCCCCCCCCAAAAAAAAAGAAATCGGGGGGGGGGGGGGGGGTTCCGTTTTTCGATCTCCGCTCGTATTTCGTATGTACAGCTGAAGTTTATTTGCTGGAATAATGTTTTTATATCACATCTCATGCGGTCTGCACTAAAAATATTATTGAAATCGCAAAAGAATAAGTTTTCTGACGTTTTAAACGTTAATTTTTAATTTTTTGTCGATACACTAAGAGGGCCTAACGAAAATTCATATAAATTCGAAAACGGTACATATGCAGTTTTTAGCACCATAAATTATGAGAATTCAGCCATCTGAAAGAGTCACATTTCATTTTGTTAACATATCTGTAGAATTGCGGAAATAACAGAAATTTGACATTAGCGTAATTGAAAATAATTCTTATCAAAAACTTGATTCTGGGGACATCAATAGACTACCTGTAAAATGCAACTATTTGAATAATAATGAAAGTATTGAGCTGAAACTTGATAGATAACATCAAAAGATACCAAGGAAGGGTTCTGATGCAAAAGTTTGACTTTCAATTAAAATTTTTGACAGTTTTAGATTACAGATCACAATTAATTTTGAATGTTCGTTGACCACGCAAATAGTTCCTGATTATTTCAATCCCTCGTCTTCTTACATTTAATTTCTACGACTCTTTTACACTCGATGATTCGTTTTTTACGCCAATGAGTCGCAGATGAGTTGAAAAAAAATATTCTAGCATGTTGAATGATACTGCATCATCCTAATCGCGGAATGACAGATGTGTTATGAGGCTCTAGAATTGATAGATTGTAGAACATTAGAGCCACAGATACCCCCTTTCGGGTTTAAAAAGATATTAAAAGTCTACTAAGCGACAGATTTTTGCATGAATCCATTTCTGAGCTTATTTTGATACTATCTAGCAGATATAAAAGTTTCAAGCAAAAAATGGTGGTGCGATTCGAGTATTTAATCGTCATATTAGTACGTTTTACAAAGGAATATATAGGAAAAAATAATTGGGGTCTGATACCTATAAGCGCGCGGAGTGATATCACGTGTGTAACTAAATAGAGACCAGAGGAGAGGAAAAGGAGAAAATATGATACATGTAGGATGAAAATATCATTTTCATGATACTGCTAGATGCCAATTCGTTGGTTATCAGGGCTGATCTGGGGAAAATGGGGGGGTGGGGGGGGGGGGGGGGTTCGGGACGAGCGAACATGTGCTTTAATTGGAAAGGAGGCCGAGGTAAGAACAAAGTGTGATTTCTTTTTTCATTACTGCAACATGCTTGCATTAGCTGTGTGTCATGCTGTTACTTTTACTATAAATATGATCTCATCCAATAGCCAAGCATTGCCTGGCTCCAACCCCCCCCCCCCCAAAAAAAAAGAAATCGGGGGGGGGGGGGGGGGGTTCCGTTTTTCGATCTCCGCTCGTATTTCGTATGTACAGCTGAAGTTTATTTGCTGGAATAATGTTTTTATATCACATCTCATGCGGTCTGCACTAAAAATATTATTGAAATCGCAAAAGAATAAGTTTTCTGACGTTTTAAACGTTAATTTTTAATTTTTTGTCGATACACTAAGAGGGCCTAACGAAAATTCATATAAATTCGAAAACGGTACATATGCAGTTTTTAGCACCATAAATTATGAGAATTCAGCCATCTGAAAGAGTCACATTTCATTTTGTTAACATATCTGTAGAATTGCGGAAATAACAGAAATTTGACATTAGCGTAATTGAAAATAATTCTTATCAAAAACTTGATTCTGGGGACATCAATAGACTACCTGTAAAATGCAACTATTTGAATAATAATGAAAGTATTGAGCTGAAACTTGATAGATAACATCAAAAGATACCAAGGAAGGGTTCTGATGCAAAAGTTTGACTTTCAATTAAAATTTTTGACAGTTTTAGATTACAGATCACAATTAATTTTGAATGTTCGTTGACCACGCAAATAGTTCCTGATTATTTCAAATCCCTCGTCTTCTTACATTTAATTTCTACGACTCTTTTTACACTCGATGATTCGTTTTTTACGCCAATGAGTCGCAGATGAGTTGAAAAAAAATATTCTAGCATGTTGAATGATACTGCATCATCCTAATCGCGGAATGACAGATGTGTTATGAGGCTCTAGAATTGATAGATTGTAGAACATTAGAGCCACAGATACCCCCTTTCGGGTTTAAAAAGATATTAAAAGTCTACTAAGCGACAGATTTTTGCATGAATCCATTTCTGAGCTTATTTTGATACTATCTAGCAGATATAAAAGTTTCAAGCAAAAAATGGTGGTGCGATTCGAGTATTTAATCGTCATATTAGTACGTTTTACAAAGGAATATATAGGAAAAAATAATTGGGGTCTGATACCTATAAGCGCGCGGAGTGATATCACGTGTGTAACTAAATAGAGACCAGAGGAGAGGAAAAGGAGAAAATATGATACATGTAGGATGAAAATATCATTTTCATGATACTGCTAGATGCCAATTCGTTGGTTATCAGGGCTGATCTGGGGAAAATGGGGGGGTGGGGGGGGGGGGTTCGGGACGAGCGAACATGTGCTTAAATTGGAAAGGAGGCCGAGGTAAGAACAAAGTGTGATTTCTTTTTCATTACTGCAACATGCTTGCATTAGCTGTGTGTCATGCTGTTACTTTTACTATAAATATGATCTCATCCAATAGCCAAGCATTGCCTGGCTCCAACCCCCCCCCCCCCCAAAAAAAAGAAATCGGGGGGGGGGGGGTTCCGTTTTTCGATCTCCGCTCGTATTTCGTATGTACAGCTGAAGTTTATTTGCTGGAATAATGTTTTTATATCACATCTCATGCGGTCTGCACTAAAAATATTATTGAAATCGCAAAAGAATAAGTTTTCTGACGTTTTAAACGTTAATTTTTAATTTTTTGTCGATACACTAAGAGGGCCTAACGAAAATTCATATAAATTCGAAAACGGTACATATGCAGTTTTTAGCACCATAAATTATGAGAATTCAGCCATCTGAAAGAGTCACATTTCATTTTGTTAACATATCTGTAGAATTGCGGAAATAACAGAAATTTGACATTAGCGTAATTGAAAATAATTCTTATCAAAAACTTGATTCTGGGGACATCAATAGACTACCTGTAAAATGCAACTATTTGAATAATAATGAAAGTATTGAGCTGAAACTTGATAGATAACATCAAAAGATACCAAGGAAGGGTTCTGATGCAAAAGTTTGACTTTCAATTAAAATTTTTGACAGTTTTAGATTACAGATCACAATTAATTTTGAATGTTCGTTGACCACGCAAATAGTTCCTGATTATTTCAATCCCTCGTCTTCTTACATTTAATTTCTACGACTCTTTTTACACTCGATGATTCGTTTTTTACGCCAATGAGTCGCAGATGAGTTGAAAAAAAATATTCTAGCATGTTGAATGATACTGCATCATCCTAATCGCGGAATGACAGATGTGTTATGAGGCTCTAGAATTGATAGATTGTAGAACATTAGAGCCACAGATACCCCCTTTCGGGTTTAAAAAGATATTAAAAGTCTACTAAGCGACAGATTTTTGCATGAATCCATTTCTGAGCTTATTTTGATACTATCTAGCAGATATAAAAGTTTCAAGCAAAAAATGGTGGTGCGATTCGAGTATTTAATCGTCATATTAGTACGTTTTACAAAGGAATATATAGGAAAAAATAATTGGGGTCTGATACCTATAAGCGCGCGGAGTGATATCACGTGTGTAACTAAATAGAGACCAGAGGAGAGGAAAAGGAGAAAATATGATACATGTAGGATGAAAATATCATTTTCATGATACTGCTAGATGCCAATTCGTTGGTTATCAGGGCTGATCTGGGGAAAATGGGGGGGTGGGGGGGGGTTCGGGACGAGCGAACATGTGCTTAAATTGGAAAGGAGGCCGAGGTAAGAACAAAGTGTGATTTCTTTTTCATTACTGCAACATGCTTGCATTAGCTGTGTGTCATGCTGTTACTTTTACTATAAATATGATCTCATCCAATAGCCAAGCATTGCCTGGCTCCAACCCCCCCCCCCAAAAAAAAAGAAATCGGGGGGGGGGGGTTCCGTTTTTCGATCTCCGCTCGTATTTCGTATGTACAGCTGAAGTTTATTTGCTGGAATAATGTTTTTATATCACATCTCATGCGGTCTGCACTAAAAATATTATTGAAATCGCAAAAGAATAAGTTTTCTGACGTTTTAAACGTTAATTTTTAATTTTTTGTCGATACACTAAGAGGGCCTAACGAAAATTCATATAAATTCGAAAACGGTACATATGCAGTTTTTAGCACCATAAATTATGAGAATTCAGCCATCTGAAAGAGTCACATTTCATTTTGTTAACATATCTGTAGAATTGCGGAAATAACAGAAATTTGACATTAGCGTAATTGAAAATAATTCTTATCAAAAACTTGATTCTGGGGACATCAATAGACTACCTGTAAAATGCAACTATTTGAATAATAATGAAAGTATTGAGCTGAAACTTGATAGATAACATCAAAAGATACCAAGGAAGGGTTCTGATGCAAAAGTTTGACTTTCAATTAAAATTTTTGACAGTTTTAGATTACAGATCACAATTAATTTTGAATGTTCGTTGACCACGCAAATAGTTCCTGATTATTTCAATCCCTCGTCTTCTTACATTTAATTTCTACGACTCTTTTTACACTCGATGATTCGTTTTTTACGCCAATGAGTCGCAGATGAGTTGAAAAAAAATATTCTAGCATGTTGAATGATACTGCATCATCCTAATCGCGGAATGACAGATGTGTTATGAGGCTCTAGAATTGATAGATTGTAGAACATTAGAGCCACAGATACCCCCTTTCGGGTTTAAAAAGATATTAAAAGTCTACTAAGCGACAGATTTTTGCATGAATCCATTTCTGAGCTTATTTTGATACTATCTAGCAGATATAAAAGTTTCAAGCAAAAAATGGTGGTGCGATTCGAGTATTTAATCGTCATATTAGTACGTTTTACAAAGGAATATATAGGAAAAAATAATTGGGGTCTGATACCTATAAGCGCGCGGAGTGATATCACGTGTGTAACTAAATAGAGACCAGAGGAGAGGAAAAGGAGAAAATATGATACATGTAGGATGAAAATATCATTTTCATGATACTGCTAGATGCCAATTCGTTGGTTATCAGGGCTGATCTGGGGAAAATGGGGGGGTGGGGGGGGGGGTTCGGGACGAGCGAACATGTGCTTAAATTGGAAAGGAGGCCGAGGTAAGAACAAAGTGTGATTTCTTTTTCATTACTGCAACATGCTTGCATTAGCTGTGTGTCATGCTGTTACTTTTACTATAAATATGATCTCATCCAATAGCCAAGCATTGCCTGGCTCCAACCCCCCCCCCCCCAAAAAAAAAAAGAAATCGGGGGGGGGGGGGGTTCCGTTTTTCGATCTCCGCTCGTATTTCGTATGTACAGCTGAAGTTTATTTGCTGGAATAATGTTTTTATATCACATCTCATGCGGTCTGCACTAAAAATATTATTGAAATCGCAAAAGAATAAGTTTTCTGACGTTTTAAACGTTAATTTTTAATTTTTTGTCGATACACTAAGAGGGCCTAACGAAAATTCATATAAATTCGAAAACGGTACATATGCAGTTTTTAGCACCATAAATTATGAGAATTCAGCCATCTGAAAGAGTCACATTTCATTTTGTTAACATATCTGTAGAATTGCGGAAATAACAGAAATTTGACATTAGCGTAATTGAAAATAATTCTTATCAAAAACTTGATTCTGGGGACATCAATAGACTACCTGTAAAATGCAACTATTTGAATAATAATGAAAGTATTGAGCTGAAACTTGATAGATAACATCAAAAGATACCAAGGAAGGGTTCTGATGCAAAAGTTTGACTTTCAATTAAAATTTTTGACAGTTTTAGATTACAGATCACAATTAATTTTGAATGTTCGTTGACCACGCAAATAGTTCCTGATTATTTCAATCCCTCGTCTTCTTACATTTAATTTCTACGACTCTTTTTACACTCGATGATTCGTTTTTTACGCCAATGAGTCGCAGATGAGTTGAAAAAAAATATTCTAGCATGTTGAATGATACTGCATCATCCTAATCGCGGAATGACAGATGTGTTATGAGGCTCTAGAATTGATAGATTGTAGAACATTAGAGCCACAGATACCCCCTTTCGGGTTTAAAAAGATATTAAAAGTCTACTAAGCGACAGATTTTTGCATGAATCCATTTCTGAGCTTATTTTGATACTATCTAGCAGATATAAAAGTTTCAAGCAAAAAATGGTGGTGCGATTCGAGTATTTAATCGTCATATTAGTACGTTTTACAAAGGAATATATAGGAAAAAATAATTGGGGTCTGATACCTATAAGCGCGCGGAGTGATATCACGTGTGTAACTAAATAGAGACCAGAGGAGAGGAAAAGGAGAAAATATGATACATGTAGGATGAAAATATCATTTTCATGATACTGCTAGATGCCAATTCGTTGGTTATCAGGGCTGATCTGGGGAAAATGGGGGGGTGGGGGGGGGGGGGGGGGTTCGGGACGAGCGAACATGTGCTTAAATTGGAAAGGAGGCCGAGGTAAGAACAAAGTGTGATTTCTTTTTCATTACTGCAACATGCTTGCATTAGCTGTGTGTCATGCTGTTACTTTTACTATAAATATGATCTCATCCAATAGCCAAGCATTGCCTGGTTCCAACCCCCCCCCCAAAAAAAAAGAAATCGGGGGGGGGGGGTTCCGTTTTTCGATCTCCGCTCGTATTTCGTATGTACAGCTGAAGTTTATTTGCTGGAATAATGTTTTTATATCACATCTCATGCGGTCTGCACTAAAAATATTATTGAAATCGCAAAAGAATAAGTTTTCTGACGTTTTAAACGTTAATTTTTAATTTTTTGTCGATACACTAAGAGGGCCTAACGAAAATTCATATAAATTCGAAAACGGTACATATGCAGTTTTTAGCACCATAAATTATGAGAATTCAGCCATCTGAAAGAGTCACATTTCATTTTGTTAACATATCTGTAGAATTGCGGAAATAACAGAAATTTGACATTAGCGTAATTGAAAATAATTCTTATCAAAAACTTGATTCTGGGGACATCAATAGACTACCTGTAAAATGCAACTATTTGAATAATAATGAAAATATTGAGCTGAAACTTGATAGATAACATCAAAAGATACCAAGGAAGGGTTCTGATGCAAAAGTTTGACTTTCAATTAAAATTTTTGACAGTTTTAGATTACAGATCACAATTAATTTTGAATGTTCGTTGACCACGCAAATAGTTCCTGATTATTTCAATCCCTCGTCTTCTTACATTTAATTTCTACGACTCTTTTTACACTCGATGATTCGTTTTTTACGCCAATGAGTCGCAGATGAGTTGAAAAAAAATATTCTAGCATGTTGAATGATACTGCATCATCCTAATCGCGGAATGACAGATGTGTTATGAGGCTCTAGAATTGATAGATTGTAGAACATTAGAGCCACAGATACCCCCTTTCGGGTTTAAAAAGATATTAAAAGTCTACTAAGCGACAGATTTTTGCATGAATCCATTTCTGAGCTTATTTTGATACTATCTAGCAGATATAAAAGTTTCAAGCAAAAAATGGTGGTGCGATTCGAGTATTTAATCGTCATATTAGTACGTTTTACAAAGGAATATATAGGAAAAAATAATTGGGGTCTGATACCTATAAGCGCGCGGAGTGATATCACGTGTGTAACTAAATAGAGACCAGAGGAGAGGAAAAGGAGAAAATATGATACATGTAGGATGAAAATATCATTTTCATGATACTGCTAGATGCCAATTCGTTGGTTATCAGGGCTGATCTGGGGAAAATGGGGGGGTGGGGGGGGGGGGTTCGGGACGAGCGAACATGTGCTTAAATTGGAAAGGAGGCCGAGGTAAGAACAAAGTGTGATTTCTTTTTCATTACTGCAACATGCTTGCATTAGCTGTGTGTCATGCTGTTACTTTTACTATAAATATGATCTCATCCAATAGCCAAGCATTGCCTGGCTCCAACCCCCCCCCCCCCAAAAAAAAAGAAATCGGGGGGGGGGGGGGGGGGGGGGGTTCCGTTTTTCGATCTCCGCTCGTATTTCGTATGTACAGCTGAAGTTTATTTGCTGGAATAATGTTTTTATATCACATCTCATGCGGTCTGCACTAAAAATATTATTGAAATCGCAAAAGAATAAGTTTTCTGACGTTTTAAACGTTAATTTTTAATTTTTTGTCGATACACTAAGAGGGCCTAACGAAAATTCATATAAATTCGAAAACGGTACATATGCAGTTTTTAGCACCATAAATTATGAGAATTCAGCCATCTGAAAGAGTCACATTTCATTTTGTTAACATATCTGTAGAATTGCGGAAATAACAGAAATTTGACATTAGCGTAATTGAAAATAATTCTTATCAAAAACTTGATTCTGGGGACATCAATAGACTACCTGTAAAATGCAACTATTTGAATAATAATGAAAGTATTGAGCTGAAACTTGATAGATAACATCAAAAGATACCAAGGAAGGGTTCTGATGCAAAAGTTTGACTTTCAATTAAAATTTTTGACAGTTTTAGATTACAGATCACAATTAATTTTGAATGTTCGTTGACCACGCAAATAGTTCCTGATTATTTCAATCCCTCGTCTTCTTACATTTAATTTCTACGACTCTTTTTACACTCGATGATTCGTTTTTTACGCCAATGAGTCGCAGATGAGTTGAAAAAAAATATTCTAGCATGTTGAATGATACTGCATCATCCTAATCGCGGAATGACAGATGTGTTATGAGGCTCTAGAATTGATAGATTGTAGAACATTAGAGCCACAGATACCCCCTTTCGGGTTTAAAAAGATATTAAAAGTCTACTAAGCGACAGATTTTTGCATGAATCCATTTCTGAGCTTATTTTGATACTATCTAGCAGATATAAAAGTTTCAAGCAAAAAATGGTGGTGCGATTCGAGTATTTAATCGTCATATTAGTACGTTTTACAAAGGAATATATAGGAAAAAATAATTGGGGTCTGATACCTATAAGCGCGCGGAGTGATATCACGTGTGTAACTAAATAGAGACCAGAGGAGAGGAAAAGGAGAAAATATGATACATGTAGGATGAAAATATCATTTTCATGATACTGCTAGATGCCAATTCGTTGGTTATCAGGGCTGATCTGGGGAAAATGGGGGGGTGGGGGGGGGGGGGGGGGGGTTCGGGACGAGCGAACATGTGCTTAAATTGGAAAGGAGGCCGAGGTAAGAACAAAGTGTGATTTCTTTTTCATTACTGCAACATGCTTGCATTAGCTGTGTGTCATGCTGTTACTTTTACTATAAATATGATCTCATCCAATAGCCAAGCATTGCCTGGCTCCAACCCCCCCCCCCCCCCCCAAAAAAAAAAAGAAATCGGGGGGGGGGGTTCCGTTTTTCGATCTCCGCTCGTATTTCGTATGTACAGCTGAAGTTTATTTGCTGGAATAATGTTTTTATATCACATCTCATGCGGTCTGCACTAAAAATATTATTGAAATCGCAAAAGAATAAGTTTTCTGACGTTTTAAACGTTAATTTTTAATTTTTTGTCGATACACTAAGAGGGCCTAACGAAAATTCATATAAATTCGAAAACGGTACATATGCAGTTTTTAGCACCATAAATTATGAGAATTCAGCCATCTGAAAGAGTCACATTTCATTTTGTTAACATATCTGTAGAATTGCGGAAATAACAGAAATTTGACATTAGCGTAATTGAAAATAATTCTTATCAAAAACTTGATTCTGGGGACATCAATAGACTACCTGTAAAATGCAACTATTTGAATAATAATGAAAGTATTGAGCTGAAACTTGATAGATAACATCAAAAGATACCAAGGAAGGGTTCTGATGCAAAAGTTTGACTTTCAATTAAAATTTTTGACAGTTTTAGATTACAGATCACAATTAATTTTGAATGTTCGTTGACCACGCAAATAGTTCCTGATTATTTCAATCCCTCGTCTTCTTACATTTAATTTCTACGACTCTTTTTACACTCGATGATTCGTTTTTTACGCCAATGAGTCGCAGATGAGTTGAAAAAAAATATTCTAGCATGTTGAATGATACTGCATCATCCTAATCGCGGAATGACAGATGTGTTATGAGGCTCTAGAATTGATAGATTGTAGAACATTAGAGCCACAGATACCCCCTTTCGGGTTTAAAAAGATATTAAAAGTCTACTAAGCGACAGATTTTTGCATGAATCCATTTCTGAGCTTATTTCGATACTATCTAGCAGATATAAAAGTTTCAAGCAAAAAATGGTGGTGCGATTCGAGTATTTAATCGTCATATTAGTACGTTTTACAAAGGAATATATAGGAAAAAATAATTGGGGTCTGATACCTATAAGCGCGCGGAGTGATATCACGTGTGTAACTAAATAGAGACCAGAGGAGAGGAAAAGGAGAAAATATGATACATGTAGGATGAAAATATCATTTTCATGATACTGCTAGATGCCAATTCGTTGGTTATCAGGGCTGATCTGGGGAAAATGGGGGGGTGGGGGGGGGGGTTCGGGACGAGCGAACATGTGCTTAAATTGGAAAGGAGGCCGAGGTAAGAACAAAGTGTGATTTCTTTTTCATTACTGCAACATGCTTGCATTAGCTGTGTGTCATGCTGTTACTTTTACTATAAATATGATCTCATCCAATAGCCAAGCATTGCCTGGCTCCAACCCCCCCCCCCCCAAAAAAAAAAAGAAATCGGGGGGGGGGGGGGGGTTCCGTTTTTCGATCTCCGCTCGTATTTCGTATGTACAGCTGAAGTTTATTTGCTGGAATAATGTTTTTATATCACATCTCATGCGGTCTGCACTAAAAATATTATTGAAATCGCAAAAGAATAAGTTTTCTGACGTTTTTAAACGTTAATTTTTAATTTTTTGTCGATACACTAAGAGGGCCTAACGAAAATTCATATAAATTCGAAAACGGTACATATGCAGTTTTTAGCACCATAAATTATGAGAATTCAGCCATCTGAAAGAGTCACATTTCATTTTGTTAACATATCTGTAGAATTGCGGAAATAACAGAAATTTGACATTAGCGTAATTGAAAATAATTCTTATCAAAAACTTGATTCTGGGGACATCAATAGACTACCTGTAAAATGCAACTATTTGAATAATAATGAAAGTATTGAGCTGAAACTTGATAGATAACATCAAAAGATACCAAGGAAGGGTTCTGATGCAAAAGTTTGACTTTCAATTAAAATTTTTGACAGTATAAGCGCGCGGAGTGATATCAGGTGTGTAACTAAATAGAGACCAGAGGAGAGGAAAAGGAGAAAATATGATACATGTAGGATGAAAATATCATTTTCATGATACTGCTAGATGCCAATTCGTTGGTTATCAGGGCTGATCTGGGGAAAATGGGGGGGTGGGGGGGGGGGGGTTCGGGACGAGCGAACATGTGCTTAAATTGGAAAGGAGGCCGAGGTAAGAACAAAGTGTGATTTCTTTTTCATTACTGCAACATGCTTGCATTAGCTGTGTGTCATGCTGTTACTTTTACTATAAATATGATCTCATCCAATAGCCAAGCATTGCCTGGCTCCAACCCCCCCCCCCAAAAAAAAAAGAAATCGGGGGGGGGGGGGGGGGTTCCGTTTTTCGATCTCCGCTCGTATTTCGTATGTACAGCTGAAGTTTATTTGCTGGAATAATGTTTTTATATCACATCTCATGCGGTCTGCACTAAAAATATTATTGAAATCGCAAAAGAATAAGTTTTCTGACGTTTTAAACGTTAATTTTTAATTTTTTGTCGATACACTAAGAGGGCCTAACGAAAATTCATATAAATTCGAAAACGGTACATATGCAGTTTTTAGCACCATAAATTATGAGAATTCAGCCATCTGAAAGAGTCACATTTCATTTTGTTAACATATCTGTAGAATTGCGGAAATAACAGAAATTTGACATTAGCGTAATTGAAAATAATTCTTATCAAAAACTTGATTCTGGGGACATCAATAGACTACCTGTAAAATGCAACTATTTGAATAATAATGAAAGTATTGAGCTGAAACTTGATAGATAACATCAAAAGATACCAAGGAAGGGTTCTGATGCAAAAGTTTGACTTTCAATTAAAATTTTTGACAGTTTTAGATTACAGATCACAATTAATTTTGAATGTTCGTTGACCACGCAAATAGTTCCTGATTATTTCAATCCCTCGTCTTCTTACATTTAATTTCTACGACTCTTTTTACACTCGATGATTCGTTTTTTACGTCAATGAGTCGCAGATGAGTTGAAAAAAAATATTCTAGCATGTTGAATGATACTGCATCATCCTAATCGCGGAATGACAGATGTGTTATGAGGCTCTAGAATTGATAGATTGTAGAACATTAGAGCCACAGATACCCCCTTTCGGGTTTAAAAAGATATTAAAAGTCTACTAAGCGACAGATTTTTGCATGAATCCATTTCTGAGCTTATTTTGATACTATCTAGCAGATATAAAAGTTTCAAGCAAAAAATGGTGGTGCGATTCGAGTATTTAATCGTCATATTAGTACGTTTTACAAAGGAATATATAGGAAAAAATAATTGGGGTCTGATACCTATAAGCGCGCGGAGTGATATCACGTGTGTAACTAAATAGAGACCAGAGGAGAGGAAAAGGAGAAAATATGATACATGTAGGATGAAAATATCATTTTCATGATACTGCTAGATGCCAATTCGTTGGTTATCAGGGCTGATCTGGGGAAAATGGGGGGGGTGGGGGGGGGGGTTCGGGACGAGCGAACATGTGCTTAAATTGGAAAGGAGGCCGAGGTAAGAACAAAGTGTGATTTCTTTTTCATTACTGCAACATGCTTGCATTAGCTGTGTGTCATGCTGTTACTTTTACTATAAATATGATCTCATCCAATAGCCAAGCATTGCCTGGCTCCAACCCCCCCCCCCCCCAAAAAAAAAAGAAATCGGGGGGGGGGGGGGTTCCGTTTTTCGATCTCCGCTCGTATTTCGTATGTACAGCTGAAGTTTATTTGCTGGAATAATGTTTTTATATCACATCTCATGCGGTCTGCACTAAAAATATTATTGAAATCGCAAAAGAATAAGTTTTCTGACGTTTTAAACGTTAATTTTTAATTTTTTGTCGATACACTAAGAGGGCCTAACGAAAATTCATATAAATTCGAAAACGGTACATATGCAGTTTTTAGCACCATAAATTATGAGAATTCAGCCATCTGAAAGAGTCACATTTCATTTTGTTAACATATCTGTAGAATTGCGGAAATAACAGAAATTTGACATTAGCGTAATTGAAAATAATTCTTATCAAAAACTTGATTCTGGGGACATCAATAGACTACCTGTAAAATGCAACTATTTGAATAATAATGAAAATATTGAGCTGAAACTTGATAGATAACATCAAAAGATACCAAGGAAGGGTTCTGATGCAAAAGTTTGACTTTCAATTAAAATTTTTGACAGTTTTAGATTACAGATCACAATTAATTTTGAATGTTCGTTGACCACGCAAATAGTTCCTGATTATTTCAATCCCTCGTCTTCTTACATTTAATTTCTACGACTCTTTTTACACTCGATGATTCGTTTTTTACGCCAATGAGTCGCAGATGAGTTGAAAAAAAATATTCTAGCATGTTGAATGATACTGCATCATCCTAATCGCGGAATGACAGATGTGTTATGAGGCTCTAGAATTGATAGATTGTAGAACATTAGAGCCACAGATACCCCCTTTCGGGTTTAAAAAGATATTAAAAGTCTACTAAGCGACAGATTTTTGCATGAATCCATTTCTGAGCTTATTTTGATACTATCTAGCAGATATAAAAGTTTCAAGCAAAAAATGGTGGTGCGATTCGAGTATTTAATCGTCATATTAGTACGTTTTACAAAGGAATATATAGGAAAAAATAATTGGGGTCTGATACCTATAAGCGCGCGGAGTGATATCACGTGTGTAACTAAATAGAGACCAGAGGAGAGGAAAAGGAGAAAATATGATACATGTAGGATGAAAATATCATTTTCATGATACTGCTAGATGCCAATTCGTTGGTTATCAGGGCTGATCTGGGGAAAATGGGGGGGTGGGGGGGGGGGGGGGGTGTTCGGGACGAGCGAACATGTGCTTAAATTGGAAAGGAGGCCGAGGTAAGAACAAAGTGTGATTTCTTTTTCATTACTGCAACATGCTTGCATTAGCTGTGTGTCATGCTGTTACTTTTACTATAAATATGATCTCATCCAATAGCCAAGCATTGCCTGGCTCCAACCCCCCCCCCCCCCAAAAAAAAAGAAATCGGGGGGGGGGGGGGGGGTTCCGTTTTTCGATCTCCGGTCGTATTTCGTATGTACAGCTGAAGTTTATTTGCTGGAATAATGTTTTTATATCACATCTCATGCGGTCTGCACTAAAAATATTATTGAAATCGCAAAAGAATAAGTTTTCTGACGTTTTAAACGTTAATTTTTAATTTTTTGTCGATACACTAAGAGGGCCTAACGAAAATTCATATAAATTCGAAAACGGTACATATGCAGTTTTTAGCACCATAAATTATGAGAATTCAGCCATCTGAAAGAGTCACATTTCATTTTGTTAACATATCTGTAGAATTGCGGAAATAACAGAAATTTGACATTAGCGTAATTGAAAATAATTCTTATCAAAAACTTGATTCTGGGGACATCAATAGACTACCTGTAAAATGCAACTATTTGAATAATAATGAAAGTATTGAGCTGAAACTTGATAGATAACATCAAAAGATACCAAGGAAGGGTTCTGATGCAAAAGTTTGACTTTCAATTAAAATTTTTGACAGTTTTATAAGCGCGCGGAGTGATATCACGTGTGTAACTAAATAGAGACCAGAGGAGAGGAAAAGGAGAAAATATGATACATGTAGGATGAAAATATCATTTTCATGATACTGCTAGATGCCAATTCGTTGGTTATCAGGGCTGATCTGGGGAAAATGGGGGGGTGGGGGGGGGGGGGTTCGGGACGAGCGAACATGTGCTTAAATTGGAAAGGAGGCCGAGGTAAGAACAAAGTGTGATTTCTTTTTCATTACTGCAACATGCTTGCATTAGCTGTGTGTCATGCTGTTACTTTTACTATAAATATGATCTCATCCAATAGCCAAGCATTGCCTGGCTCCAACCCCCCCCCCCCAAAAAAAAAAGAAATCGGGGGGGGGGGGGGGTTCCGTTTTTCGATCTCCGCTCGTATTTCGTATGTACAGCTGAAGTTTATTTGCTGGAATAATGTTTTTATATCACATCTCATGCGGTCTGCACTAAAAATATTATTGAAATCGCAAAAGAATAAGTTTTCTGACGTTTTAAACGTTAATTTTTAATTTTTTGTCGATACACTAAGAGGGCCTAACGAAAATTCATATAAATTCGAAAACGGTACATATGCAGTTTTTAGCACCATAAATTATGAGAATTCAGCCATCTGAAAGAGTCACATTTCATTTTGTTAACATATCTGTAGAATTGCGGAAATAACAGAAATTTGACATTAGCGTAATTGAAAATAATTCTTATCAAAAACTTGATTCTGGGGACATCAATAGACTACCTGTAAAATGCAACTATTTGAATAATAATGAAAATATTGAGCTGAAACTTGATAGATAACATCAAAAGATACCAAGGAAGGGTTCTGATGCAAAAGTTTGACTTTCAATTAAAATTTTTGACAGTTTTAGATTACAGATCACAATTAATTTTGAATGTTCGTTGACCACGCAAATAGTTCCTGATTATTTCAATCCCTCGTCTTCTTACATTTAATTTCTACGACTCTTTTTACACTCGATGATTCGTTTTTTACGCCAATGAGTCGCAGATGAGTTGAAAAAAAATATTCTAGCATGTTGAATGATACTGCATCATCCTAATCGCGGAATGACAGATGTGTTATGAGGCTCTAGAATTGATAGATTGTAGAACATTAGAGCCACAGATACCCCCTTTCGGGTTTAAAAAGATATTAAAAGTCTACTAAGCGACAGATTTTTGCATGAATCCATTTCTGAGCTTATTTTGATACTATCTAGCAGATATAAAAGTTTCAAGCAAAAAATGGTGGTGCGATTCGAGTATTTAATCGTCATATTAGTACGTTTTACAAAGGAATATATAGGAAAAAATAATTGGGGTCTGATACCTATAAGCGCGCGGAGTGATATCACGTGTGTAACTAAATAGAGACCAGAGGAGAGGAAAAGGAGAAAATATGATACATGTAGGATGAAAATATCATTTTCATGATACTGCTAGATGCCAATTCGTTGGTTATCAGGGCTGATCTGGGGAAAATGGGGGGGTGGGGGGGGGGGGGGGGTTCGGGACGAGCGAACATGTGCTTAAATTGGAAAGGAGGCCGAGGTAAGAACAAAGTGTGATTTCTTTTTCATTACTGCAACATGCTTGCATTAGCTGTGTGTCATGCTGTTACTTTTACTATAAATATGATCTCATCCAATAGCCAAGCATTGCCTGGCTCCAACCCCCCCCCCCCCCCAAAAAAAAAAAGAAATCGGGGGGGGGGGGGTTCCGTTTTTCGATCTCCGCTCGTATTTCGTATGTACAGCTGAAGTTTATTTGCTGGAATAATGTTTTTATATCACATCTCATGCGGTCTGCACTAAAAATATTATTGAAATCGCAAAAGAATAAGTTTTCTGACGTTTTAAACGTTAATTTTTAATTTTTTGTCGATACACTAAGAGGGCCTAACGAAAATTCATATAAATTCGAAAACGGTACATATGCAGTTTTTAGCACCATAAATTATGAGAATTCAGCCATCTGAAAGAGTCACATTTCATTTTGTTAACATATCTGTAGAATTGCGGAAATAACAGAAATTTGACATTAGCGTAATTGAAAATAATTCTTATCAAAAACTTGATTCTGGGGACATCAATAGACTACCTGTAAAATGCAACTATTTGAATAATAATGAAAGTATTGAGCTGAAACTTGATAGATAACATCAAAAGATACCAAGGAAGGGTTCTGATGCAAAAGTTTGACTTTCAATTAAAATTTTTGACAGTTTTAGATTACAGATCACAATTAATTTTGAATGTTCGTTGACCACGCAAATAGTTCCTGATTATTTCAATCCCTCGTCTTCTTACATTTAATTTCTACGACTCTTTTTACACTCGATGATTCGTTTTTTACGTCAATGAGTCGCAGATGAGTTGAAAAAAAATATTCTAGCATGTTGAATGATACTGCATCATCCTAATCGCGGAATGACAGATGTGTTATGAGGCTCTAGAATTGATAGATTGTAGAACATTAGAGCCACAGATACCCCCTTTCGGGTTTAAAAAGATATTAAAAGTCTACTAAGCGACAGATTTTTGCATGAATCCATTTCTGAGCTTATTTTGATACTATCTAGCAGATATAAAAGTTTCAAGCAAAAAATGGTGGTGCGATTCGAGTATTTAATCGTCATATTAGTACGTTTTACAAAGGAATATATAGGAAAAAATAATTGGGGTCTGATACCTATAAGCGCGCGGAGTGATATCACGTGTGTAACTAAATAGAGACCAGAGGAGAGGAAAAGGAGAAAATATGATACATGTAGGATGAAAATATCATTTTCATGATACTGCTAGATGCCAATTCGTTGGTTATCAGGGCTGATCTGGGGAAAATGGGGGGGTGGGGGGGGGGGGGGGTTCGGGACGAGCGAACATGTGCTTAAATTGGAAAGGAGGCCGAGGTAAGAACAAAGTGTGATTTCTTTTTCATTACTGCAACATGCTTGCATTAGCTGTGTGTCATGCTGTTACTTTTACTATAAATATGATCTCATCCAATAGCCAAGCATTGCCTGGCTCCAACCCCCCCCCCCCAAAAAAAAAAGAAATCGGGGGGGGGGGGGGGGGGGGGGGGTTCCGTTTTTCGATCTCCGCTCGTATTTCGTATGTACAGCTGAAGTTTATTTGCTGGAATAATGTTTTTATATCACATCTCATGCGGTCTGCACTAAAAATATTATTGAAATCGCAAAAGAATAAGTTTTCTGACGTTTTAAACGTTAATTTTTAATTTTTTGTCGATACACTAAGAGGGCCTAACGAAAATTCATATAAATTCGAAAACGGTACATATGCAGTTTTTAGCACCATAAATTATGAGAATTCAGCCATCTGAAAGAGTCACATTTCATTTTGTTAACATATCTGTAGAATTGCGGAAATAACAGAAATTTGACATTAGCGTAATTGAAAATAATTCTTATCAAAAACTTGATTCTGGGGACATCAATAGACTACCTGTAAAATGCAACTATTTGAATAATAATGAAAGTATTGAGCTGAAACTTGATAGATAACATCAAAAGATACCAAGGAAGGGTTCTGATGCAAAAGTTTGACTTTCAATTAAAATTTTTGACAGTTTTAGCGCGCGGAGTGATATCACGTGTGTAACTAAATAGAGACCAGAGGAGAGGAAAAGGAGAAAATATGATACATGTAGGATGAAAATATCATTTTCATGATACTGCTAGATGCCAATTCGTTGGTTATCAGGGCTGATCTGGGGAAAATGGGGGGGTGGGGGGGGGGGGGGGGTTCGGGACGAGCGAACATGTGCTTAAATTGGAAAGGAGGCCGAGGTAAGAACAAAGTGTGATTTCTTTTTCATTACTGCAACATGCTTGCATTAGCTGTGTGTCATGCTGTTACTTTTACTATAAATATGATCTCATCCAATAGCCAAGCATTGCCTGGCTCCAACCCCCCCCCCCCAAAAAAAAAGAAATCGGGGGGGGGGGGTTCCGTTTTTCGATCTCCGCTCGTATTTCGTATGTACAGCTGAAGTTTATTTGCTGGAATAATGTTTTTATATCACATCTCATGCGGTCTGCACTAAAAATATTATTGAAATCGCAAAAGAATAAGTTTTCTGACGTTTTAAACGTTAATTTTTAATTTTTTGTCGATACACTAAGAGGGCCTAACGAAAATTCATATAAATTCGAAAACGGTACATATGCAGTTTTTAGCACCATAAATTATGAGAATTCAGCCATCTGAAAGAGTCACATTTCATTTTGTTAACATATCTGTAGAATTGCGGAAATAACAGAAATTTGACATTAGCGTAATTGAAAATAATTCTTATCAAAAACTTGATTCTGGGGACATCAATAGACTACCTGTAAAATGCAACTATTTGAATAATAATGAAAGTATTGAGCTGAAACTTGATAGATAACATCAAAAGATACCAAGGAAGGGTTCTGATGCAAAAGTTTGACTTTCAATTAAAATTTTTGACAGTTTTAGATTACAGATCACAATTAATTTTGAATGTTCGTTGACCACGCAAATAGTTCCTGATTATTTCAATCCCTCGTCTTCTTACATTTAATTTCTACGACTCTTTTTACACTCGATGATTCGTTTTTTACGTCAATGAGTCGCAGATGAGTTGAAAAAAAATATTCTAGCATGTTGAATGATACTGCATCATCCTAATCGCGGAATGACAGATGTGTTATGAGGCTCTAGAATTGATAGATTGTAGAACATTAGAGCCACAGATACCCCCTTTCGGGTTTAAAAAGATATTAAAAGTCTACTAAGCGACAGATTTTTGCATGAATCCATTTCTGAGCTTATTTTGATACTATCTAGCAGATATAAAAGTTTCAAGCAAAAAATGGTGGTGCGATTCGAGTATTTAATCGTCATATTAGTACGTTTTACAAAGGAATATATAGGAAAAAATAATTGGGGTCTGATACCTATAAGCGCGCGGAGTGATATCACGTGTGTAACTAAATAGAGACCAGAGGAGAGGAAAAGGAGAAAATATGATACATGTAGGATGAAAATATCATTTTCATGATACTGCTAGATGCCAATTCGTTGGTTATCAGGGCTGATCTGGGGAAAATGGGGGGGTGGGGGGGGGGGGGGTTCGGGACGAGCGAACATGTGCTTAAATTGGAAAGGAGGCCGAGGTAAGAACAAAGTGTGATTTCTTTTTCATTACTGCAACATGCTTGCATTAGCTGTGTGTCATGCTGTTACTTTTACTATAAATATGATCTCATCCAATAGCCAAGCATTGCTTGGCTCCAACCCCCCCCCCCAAAAAAAAAAGAAATCGGGGGGGGGGGGGGGGTTCCGTTTTTCGATCTCCGCTCGTATTTCGTATGTACAGCTGAAGTTTATTTGCTGGAATAATGTTTTTATATCACATCTCATGCGGTCTGCACTAAAAATATTATTGAAATCGCAAAAGAATAAGTTTTCTGACGTTTTAAACGTTAATTTTTAATTTTTTGTCGATACACTAAGAGGGCCTAACGAAAATTCATATAAATTCGAAAACGGTACATATGCAGTTTTTAGCACCATAAATTATGAGAATTCAGCCATCTGAAAGAGTCACATTTCATTTTGTTAACATATCTGTAGAATTGCGGAAATAACAGAAATTTGACATTAGCGTAATTGAAAATAATTCTTATCAAAAACTTGATTCTGGGGACATCAATAGACTACCTGTAAAATGCAACTATTTGAATAATAATGAAAGTATTGAGCTGAAACTTGATAGATAACATCAAAAGATACCAAGGAAGGGTTCTGATGCAAAAGTTTGACTTTCAATTAAAATTTTTGACAGTTTTAGATTACAGATCACAATTAATTTTGAATGTTCGTTGACCACGCAAATAGTTCCTGATTATTTCAATCCCTCGTCTTCTTACATTTAATTTCTACGACTCTTTTTACACTCGATGATTCGTTTTTTACGTCAATGAGTCGCAGATGAGTTGAAAAAAAATATTCTAGCATGTTGAATGATACTGCATCATCCTAATCGCGGAATGACAGATGTGTTATGAGGCTCTAGAATTGATAGATTGTAGAACATTAGAGCCACAGATACCCCCTTTCGGGTTTAAAAAGATATTAAAAGTCTACTAAGCGACAGATTTTTGCATGAATCCATTTCTGAGCTTATTTTGATACTATCTAGCAGATATAAAAGTTTCAAGCAAAAAATGGTGGTGCGATTCGAGTATTTAATCGTCATATTAGTACGTTTTACAAAGGAATATATAGGAAAAAATAATTGGGGTCTGATACCTATAAGCGCGCGGAGTGATATCACGTGTGTAACTAAATAGAGACCAGAGGAGAGGAAAAGGAGAAAATATGATACATGTAGGATGAAAATATCATTTTCATGATACTGCTAGATGCCAATTCGTTGGTTATCAGGGCTGATCTGGGGAAAATGGGGGGGTGGGGGGGGGGGGGGGGGGGGTTCGGGACGAGCGAACATGTGCTTAAATTGGAAAGGAGGCCGAGGTAAGAACAAAGTGTGATTTCTTTTTCATTACTGCAACATGCTTGCATTAGCTGTGTGTCATGCTGTTACTTTTACTATAAATATGATCTCATCCAATAGCCAAGCATTGCCTGGCTCCAACCCCCCCCCCCCCAAAAAAAAAATCGGGGGGGGGGGGGGGGTTCCGTTTTTCGATCTCCGCTCGTATTTCGTATGTACAGCTGAAGTTTATTTGCTGGAATAATGTTTTTATATCACATCTCATGCGGTCTGCACTAAAAATATTATTGAAATCGCAAAAGAATAAGTTTTCTGACGTTTTAAACGTTAATTTTTAATTTTTTGTCGATACACTAAGAGGGCCTAACGAAAATTCATATAAATTCGAAAACGGTACATATGCAGTTTTTAGCACCATAAATTATGAGAATTCAGCCATCTGAAAGAGTCACATTTCATTTTGTTAACATATCTGTAGAATTGCGGAAATAACAGAAATTTGACATTAGCGTAATTGAAAATAATTCTTATCAAAAACTTGATTCTGGGGACATCAATAGACTACCTGTAAAATGCAACTATTTGAATAATAATGAAAGTATTGAGCTGAAACTTGATAGATAACATCAAAAGATACCAAGGAAGGGTTCTGATGCAAAAGTTTGACTTTCAATTAAAATTTTTGACAGTTTTAGATTACAGATCACAATTAATTTTGAATGTTCGTTGACCACGCAAATAGTTCCTGATTATTTCAATCCCTCGTCTTCTTACATTTAATTTCTACGACTCTTTTTACACTCGATGATTCGTTTTTTACGTCAATGAGTCGCAGATGAGTTGAAAAAAAATATTCTAGCATGTTGAATGATACTGCATCATCCTAATCGCGGAATGACAGATGTGTTATGAGGCTCTAGAATTGATAGATTGTAGAACATTAGAGCCACAGATACCCCCTTTCGGGTTTAAAAAGATATTAAAAGTCTACTAAGCGACAGATTTTTGCATGAATCCATTTCTGAGCTTATTTTGATACTATCTAGCAGATATAAAAGTTTCAAGCAAAAAATGGTGGTGCGATTCGAGTATTTAATCGTCATATTAGTACGTTTTACAAAGGAATATATAGGAAAAAATAATTGGGGTCTGATATCTATAAGCGCGCGGAGTGATATCACGTGTGTAACTAAATAGAGACCAGAGGAGAGGAAAAGGAGAAAATATGATACATGTAGGATGAAAATATCATTTTCATGATACTGCTAGATGCCAATTCGTTGGTTATCAGGGCTGATCTGGGGAAAATGGGGGGGTGGGGGGGGGGGGGGGGGGTTCGGGACGAGCGAACATGTGCTTAAATTGGAAAGGAGGCCGAGGTAAGAACAAAGTGTGATTTCTTTTTCATTACTGCAACATGCTTGCATTAGCTGTGTGTCATGCTGTTACTTTTACTATAAATATGATCTCATCCAATAGCCAAGCATTGCCTGGCTCCAACCCCCCCCCCCCAAAAAAAAAAAGAAATCGGGGGGGTTCCGTTTTTCGATCTCCGCTCGTATTTCGTATGTACAGCTGAAGTTTATTTGCTGGAATAATGTTTTTATATCACATCTCATGCGGTCTGCACTAAAAATATTATTGAAATCGCAAAAGAATAAGTTTTCTGACGTTTTAAACGTTAATTTTTAATTTTTTGTCGATACACTAAGAGGGCCTAACGAAAATTCATATAAATTCGAAAACGGTACATATGCAGTTTTTAGCACCATAAATTATGAGAATTCAGCCATCTGAAAGAGTCACATTTCATTTTGTTAACATATCTGTAGAATTGCGGAAATAACAGAAATTTGACATTAGCGTAATTGAAAATAATTCTTATCAAAAACTTGATTCTGGGGACATCAATAGACTACCTGTAAAATGCAACTATTTGAATAATAATGAAAGTATTGAGCTGAAACTTGATAGATAACATCAAAAGATACCAAGGAAGGGTTCTGATGCAAAAGTTTGACTTTCAATTAAAATTTTTGACAGTTTTAAGCGCGCGGAGTGATATCACGTGTGTAACTAAATAGAGACCAGAGGAGAGGAAAAGGAGAAAATATGATACATGTAGGATGAAAATATCATTTTCATGATACTGCTAGATGCCAATTCGTTGGTTATCAGGGCTGATCTGGGGAAAATGGGGGGGTGGGGGGGGGGGGGGGGGGTTCGGGACGAGCGAACATGTGCTTAAATTGGAAAGGAGGCCGAGGTAAGAACAAAGTGTGATTTCTTTTTCATTACTGCAACATGCTTGCATTAGCTGTGTGTCATGCTGTTACTTTTACTATAAATATGATCTCATCCAATAGCCAAGCATTGCCTGGCTCCAACCCCCCCCCCCAAAAAAAAGAAATCGGGGGGGGGGGGGGGGTTCCGTTTTTCGATCTCCGCTCGTATTTCGTATGTACAGCTGAAGTTTATTTGCTGGAATAATGTTTTTATATCACATCTCATGCGGTCTGCACTAAAAATATTATTGAAATCGCAAAAGAATAAGTTTTCTGACGTTTTAAACGTTAATTTTTAATTTTTTGTCGATACACTAAGAGGGCCTAACGAAAATTCATATAAATTCGAAAACGGTACATATGCAGTTTTTAGCACCATAAATTATGAGAATTCAGCCATCTGAAAGAGTCACATTTCATTTTGTTAACATATCTGTAGAATTGCGGAAATAACAGAAATTTGACATTAGCGTAATTGAAAATAATTCTTATCAAAAACTTGATTCTGGGGACATCAATAGACTACCTGTAAAATGCAACTATTTGAATAATAATGAAAGTATTGAGCTGAAACTTGATAGATAACATCAAAAGATACCAAGGAAGGGTTCTGATGCAAAAGTTTGACTTTCAATTAAAATTTTTGACAGTTTTAGATTACAGATCACAATTAATTTTGAATGTTCGTTGACCACGCAAATAGTTCCTGATTATTTCAATCCCTCGTCTTCTTACATTTAATTTCTACGACTCTTTTTACACTCGATGATTCGTTTTTTACGTCAATGAGTCGCAGATGAGTTGAAAAAAAATATTCTAGCATGTTGAATGATACTGCATCATCCTAATCGCGGAATGACAGATGTGTTATGAGGCTCTAGAATTGATAGATTGTAGAACATTAGAGCCACAGATACCCCCTTTCGGGTTTAAAAAGATATTAAAAGTCTACTAAGCGACAGATTTTTGCATGAATCCATTTCTGAGCTTATTTTGATACTATCTAGCAGATATAAAAGTTTCAAGCAAAAAATGGTGGTGCGATTCGAGTATTTAATCGTCATATTAGTACGTTTTACAAAGGAATATATAGGAAAAAATAATTGGGGTCTGATACCTATAAGCGCGCGGAGTGATATCACGTGTGTAACTAAATAGAGACCAGAGGAGAGGAAAAGGAGAAAATATGATACATGTAGGATGAAAATATCATTTTCATGATACTGCTAGATGCCAATTCGTTGGTTATCAGGGCTGATCTGGGGAAAATGGGGAGGTGGGGGGGGGGGGGGGGGGGGGTTCGGGACGAGCGAACATGTGCTTAAATTGGAAAGGAGGCCGAGGTAAGAACAAAGTGTGATTTCTTTTTCATTACTGCAACATGCTTGCATTAGCTGTGTGTCATGCTGTTACTTTTACTATAAATATGATCTCATCCAATAGCCAAGCATTGCCTGGCTCCAACCCCCCCCCCAAAAAAAAAGAAATCGGGGGGGGGGGTTCCGTTTTTCGATCTCCGCTCGTATTTCGTATGTACAGCTGAAGTTTATTTGCTGGAATAATGTTTTTATATCACATCTCATGCGGTCTGCACTAAAAATATTATTGAAATCGCAAAAGAATAAGTTTTCTGACGTTTTAAACGTTAATTTTTAATTTTTTGTCGATACACTAAGAGGGCCTAACGAAAATTCATATAAATTCGAAAACGGTACATATGCAGTTTTTAGCACCATAAATTATGAGAATTCAGCCATCTGAAAGAGTCACATTTCATTTTGTTAACATATCTGTAGAATTGCGGAAATAACAGAAATTTGACATTAGCGTAATTGAAAATAATTCTTATCAAAAACTTGATTCTGGGGACATCAATAGACTACCTGTAAAATGCAACTATTTGAATAATAATGAAAGTATTGAGCTGAAACTTGATAGATAACATCAAAAGATACCAAGGAAGGGTTCTGATGCAAAAGTTTGACTTTCAATTAAAATTTTTGACAGTTTTAGATTACAGATCACAATTAATTTTGAATGTTCGTTGACCACGCAAATAGTTCCTGATTATTTCAATCCCTCGTCTTCTTACATTTAATTTCTACGACTCTTTTTACACTCGATGATTCGTTTTTTACGTCAATGAGTCGCAGATGAGTTGAAAAAAAATATTCTAGCATGTTGAATGATACTGCATCATCCTAATCGCGGAATGACAGATGTGTTATGAGGCTCTAGAATTGATAGATTGTAGAACATTAGAGCCACAGATACCCCCTTTCGGGTTTAAAAAGATATTAAAAGTCTACTAAGCGACAGATTTTTGCATGAATCCATTTCTGAGCTTATTTTGATACTATCTAGCAGATATAAAAGTTTCAAGCAAAAAATGGTGGTGCGATTCGAGTATTTAATCGTCATATTAGTACGTTTTACAAAGGAATATATAGGAAAAAATAATTGGGGTCTGATACCTATAAGCGCGCGGAGTGATATCACGTGTGTAACTAAATAGAGACCAGAGGAGAGGAAAAGGAGAAAATATGATACATGTAGGATGAAAATATCATTTTCATGATACTGCTAGATGCCAATTCGTTGGTTATCAGGGCTGATCTGGGGAAAATGGGGAGGTGGGGGGGGGGGGGGGGGGTTCGGGACGAGCGAACATGTGCTTAAATTGGAAAGGAGGCCGAGGTAAGAACAAAGTGTGATTTCTTTTTCATTACTGCAACATGCTTGCATTAGCTGTGTGTCATGCTGTTACTTTTACTATAAATATGATCTCATCCAATAGCCAAGCATTGCCTGGCTCCAACCCCCCCCCCCCCCAAAAAAAAAGAAATCGGGGGGGGGGGGGGTTCCGTTTTTCGATCTCCGCTCGTATTTCGTATGTACAGCTGAAGTTTATTTGCTGGAATAATGTTTTTATATCACATCTCATGCGGTCTGCACTAAAAATATTATTGAAATCGCAAAAGAATAAGTTTTCTGACGTTTTAAACGTTAATTTTTAATTTTTTGTCGATACACTAAGAGGGCCTAACGAAAATTCATATAAATTCGAAAACGGTACATATGCAGTTTTTAGCACCATAAATTATGAGAATTCAGCCATCTGAAAGAGTCACATTTCATTTTGTTAACATATCTGTAGAATTGCGGAAATAACAGAAATTTGACATTAGCGTAATTGAAAATAATTCTTATCAAAAACTTGATTCTGGGGACATCAATAGACTACCTGTAAAATGCAACTATTTGAATAATAATGAAAGTATTGAGCTGAAACTTGATAGATAACATCAAAAGATACCAAGGAAGGGTTCTGATGCAAAAGTTTGACTTTCAATTAAAATTTTTGACAGTTTTAGATTACAGATCACAATTAATTTTGAATGTTCGTTGACCACGCAAATAGTTCCTGATTATTTCAATCCCTCGTCTTCTTACATTTAATTTCTACGACTCTTTTTACACTCGATGATTCGTTTTTTACGTCAATGAGTCGCAGATGAGTTGAAAAAAAATATTCTAGCATGTTGAATGATACTGCATCATCCTAATCGCGGAATGACAGATGTGTTATGAGGCTCTAGAATTGATAGATTGTAGAACATTAGAGCCACAGATACCCCCTTTCGGGTTTAAAAAGATATTAAAAGTCTACTAAGCGACAGATTTTTGCATGAATCCATTTCTGAGCTTATTTTGATACTATCTAGCAGATATAAAAGTTTCAAGCAAAAAATGGTGGTGCGATTCGAGTATTTAATCGTCATATTAGTACGTTTTACAAAGGAATATATAGGAAAAAATAATTGGGGTCTGATACCTATAAGCGCGCGGAGTGATATCACGTGTGTAACTAAATAGAGACCAGAGGAGAGGAAAAGGAGAAAATATGATACATGTAGGATGAAAATATCATTTTCATGATACTGCTAGATGCCAATTCGTTGGTTATCAGGGCTGATCTGGGGAAAATGGGGGGGTGGGGGGGGGGGGGGGGGGGGGGGTTCGGGACGAGCGAACATGTGCTTAAATTGGAAAGGAGGCCGAGGTAAGAACAAAGTGTGATTTCTTTTTCATTACTGCAACATGCTTGCATTAGCTGTGTGTCATGCTGTTACTTTTACTATAAATATGATCTCATCCAATAGCCAAGCATTGCCTGGCTCCAACCCCCCCCCCCCAAAAAAAAAGAAATCGGGGGGGGGGGGTTCCGTTTTTCGATCTCCGCTCGTATTTCGTATGTACAGCTGAAGTTTATTTGCTGGAATAATGTTTTTATATCACATCTCATGCGGTCTGCACTAAAAATATTATTGAAATCGCAAAAGAATAAGTTTTCTGACGTTTTAAACGTTAATTTTTAATTTTTTGTCGATACACTAAGAGGGCCTAACGAAAATTCATATAAATTCGAAAACGGTACATATGCAGTTTTTAGCACCATAAATTATGAGAATTCAGCCATCTGAAAGAGTCACATTTCATTTTGTTAACATATCTGTAGAATTGCGGAAATAACAGAAATTTGACATTAGCGTAATTGAAAATAATTCTTATCAAAAACTTGATTCTGGGGACATCAATAGACTACCTGTAAAATGCAACTATTTGAATAATAATGAAAGTATTGAGCTGAAACTTGATAGATAACATCAAAAGATACCAAGGAAGGGTTCTGATGCAAAAGTTTGACTTTCAATTAAAATTTTTGACAGTTTTAGATTACAGATCACAATTAATTTTGAATGTTCGTTGACCACGCAAATAGTTCCTGATTATTTCAATCCCTCGTCTTCTTACATTTAATTTCTACGACTCTTTTTACACTCGATGATTCGTTTTTTACGTCAATGAGTCGCAGATGAGTTGAAAAAAAATATTCTAGCATGTTGAATGATACTGCATCATCCTAATCGCGGAATGACAGATGTGTTATGAGGCTCTAGAATTGATAGATTGTAGAACATTAGAGCCACAGATACCCCCTTTCGGGTTTAAAAAGATATTAAAAGTCTACTAAGCGACAGATTTTTGCATGAATCCATTTCTGAGCTTATTTTGATACTATCTAGCAGATATAAAAGTTTCAAGCAAAAAATGGTGGTGCGATTCGAGTATTTAATCGTCATATTAGTACGTTTTACAAAGGAATATATAGGAAAAAATAATTGGGGTCTGATACCTATAAGCGCGCGGAGTGATATCACGTGTGTAACTAAATAGAGACCAGAGGAGAGGAAAAGGAGAAAATATGATACATGTAGGATGAAAATATCATTTTCATGATACTGCTAGATGCCAATTCGTTGGTTATCAGGGCTGATCTGGGGAAAATGGGGGGGGGGGGGGGGTGGGGGGGGGGGGGGGGGTTCGGGACGAGCGAACATGTGCTTAAATTGGAAAGGAGGCCGAGGTAAGAACAAAGTGTGATTTCTTTTTCATTACTGCAACATGCTTGCATTAGCTGTGTGTCATGCTGTTACTTTTACTATAAATATGATCTCATCCAATAGCCAAGCATTGCCTGGCTCCAACCCCCCCCCCCAAAAAAAAAGAAATCGGGGGGGGGGTTCCGTTTTTCGATCTCCGCTCGTATTTCGTATGTACAGCTGAAGTTTATTTGCTGGAATAATGTTTTTATATCACATCTCATGCGGTCTGCACTAAAAATATTATTGAAATCGCAAAAGAATAAGTTTTCTGACGTTTTAAACGTTAATTTTTAATTTTTTGTCGATACACTAAGAGGGCCTAACGAAAATTCATATAAATTCGAAAACGGTACATATGCAGTTTTTAGCACCATAAATTATGAGAATTCAGCCATCTGAAAGAGTCACATTTCATTTTGTTAACATATCTGTAGAATTGCGGAAATAACAGAAATTTGACATTAGCGTAATTGAAAATAATTCTTATCAAAAACTTGATTCTGGGGACATCAATAGACTACCTGTAAAATGCAACTATTTGAATAATAATGAAAGTATTGAGCTGAAACTTGATAGATAACATCAAAAGATACCAAGGAAGGGTTCTGATGCAAAAGTTTGACTTTCAATTAAAATTTTTGACAGTTTTAGATTACAGATCACAATTAATTTTGAATGTTCGTTGACCACGCAAATAGTTCCTGATTATTTCAATCCCTCGTCTTCTTACATTTAATTTCTACGACTCTTTTTACACTCGATGATTCGTTTTTTACGTCAATGAGTCGCAGATGAGTTGAAAAAAAATATTCTAGCATGTTGAATGATACTGCATCATCCTAATCGCGGAATGACAGATGTGTTATGAGGCTCTAGAATTGATAGATTGTAGAACATTAGAGCCACAGATACCCCCTTTCGGGTTTAAAAAGATATTAAAAGTCTACTAAGCGACAGATTTTTGCATGAATCCATTTCTGAGCTTATTTTGATACTATCTAGCAGATATAAAAGTTTCAAGCAAAAAATGGTGGTGCGATTCGAGTATTTAATCGTCATATTAGTACGTTTTACAAAGGAATATATAGGAAAAAATAATTGGGGTCTGATACCTATAAGCGCGCGGAGTGATATCACGTGTGTAACTAAATAGAGACCAGAGGAGAGGAAAAGGAGAAAATATGGTACATGTAGGATGAAAATATCATTTTCATGATACTGCTAGATGCCAATTCGTTGGTTATCAGGGCTGATCTGGGGAAAATGGGGGGGTGGGGGGGGGGGGGGGTTCGGGACGAGCGAACATGTGCTTAAATTGGAAAGGAGGCCGAGGTAAGAACAAAGTGTGATTTCTTTTTCATTACTGCAACATGCTTGCATTAGCTGTGTGTCATGCTGTTACTTTTACTATAAATATGATCTCATCCAATAGCCAAGCATTGCCTGGCTCCAACCCCCCCCAAAAAAAAAGAAATCGGGGGGGGGGGGTTCCGTTTTTCGATCTCCGCTCGTATTTCGTATGTACAGCTGAAGTTTATTTGCTGGAATAATGTTTTTATATCACATCTCATGCGGTCTGCACTAAAAATATTATTGAAATCGCAAAAGAATAAGTTTTCTGACGTTTTAAACGTTAATTTTTAATTTTTTGTCGATACACTAAGAGGGCCTAACGAAAATTCATATAAATTCGAAAACGGTACATATGCAGTTTTTAGCACCATAAATTATGAGAATTCAGCCATCTGAAAGAGTCACATTTCATTTTGTTAACATATCTGTAGAATTGCGGAAATAACAGAAATTTGACATTAGCGTAATTGAAAATAATTCTTATCAAAAACTTGATTCTGGGGACATCAATAGACTACCTGTAAAATGCAACTATTTGAATAATAATGAAAGTATTGAGCTGAAACTTGATAGATAACATCAAAAGATACCAAGGAAGGGTTCTGATGCAAAAGTTTGACTTTCAATTAAAATTTTTGACAGTATAAGCGCGCGGAGTGATATCACGTGTGTAACTAAATAGAGACCAGAGGAGAGGAAAAGGAGAAAATATGATACATGTAGGATGAAAATATCATTTTCATGATACTGCTAGATGCCAATTCGTTGGTTATCAGGGCTGATCTGGGGAAAATGGGGGGGGTGGGGGGGGGGGGGGGGGTTCGGGACGAGCGAACATGTGCTTAAATTGGAAAGGAGGCCGAGGTAAGAACAAAGTGTGATTTCTTTTTCATTACTGCAACATGCTTGCATTAGCTGTGTGTCATGCTGTTACTTTTACTATAAATATGATCTCATCCAATAGCCAAGCATTGCCTGGCTCCAACCCCCCCCCCCAAAAAAAAAAGAAATCGGGGGGGGGGGGGGGGGGGGGGGGTTCCGTTTTTCGATCTCCGCTCGTATTTCGTATGTACAGCTGAAGTTTATTTGCTGGAATAATGTTTTTATATCACATCTCATGCGGTCTGCACTAAAAATATTATTGAAATCGCAAAAGAATAAGTTTTCTGACGTTTTAAACGTTAATTTTTAATTTTTTGTCGATACACTAAGAGGGCCTAACGAAAATTCATATAAATTCGAAAACGGTACATATGCAGTTTTTAGCACCATAAATTATGAGAATTCAGCCATCTGAAAGAGTCACATTTCATTTTGTTAACATATCTGTAGAATTGCGGAAATAACAGAAATTTGACATTAGCGTAATTGAAAATAATTCTTATCAAAAACTTGATTCTGGGGACATCAATAGACTACCTGTAAAATGCAACTATTTGAATAATAATGAAAGTATTGAGCTGAAACTTGATAGATAACATCAAAAGATACCAAGGAAGGGTTCTGATGCAAAAGTTTGACTTTCAATTAAAATTTTTGACAGTTTTAGATTACAGATCACAATTAATTTTGAATGTTCGTTGACCACGCAAATAGTTCCTGGTTATTTCAATCCCTCGTCTTCTTACATTTAATTTCTACGACTCTTTTTACACTCGATGATTCGTTTTTTACGTCAATGAGTCGCAGATGAGTTGAAAAAAAATATTCTAGCATGTTGAATGATACTGCATCATCCTAATCGCGGAATGACAGATGTGTTATGAGGCTCTAGAATTGATAGATTGTAGAACATTAGAGCCACAGATACCCCCTTTCGGGTTTAAAAAGATATTAAAAGTCTACTAAGCGACAGATTTTTGCATGAATCCATTTCTGAGCTTATTTTGATACTATCTAGCAGATATAAAAGTTTCAAGCAAAAAATGGTGGTGCGATTCGAGTATTTAATCGTCATATTAGTACGTTTTACAAAGGAATATATAGGAAAAAATAATTGGGGTCTGATACCTATAAGCGCGCGGAGTGATATCACGTGTGTAACTAAATAGAGACCAGAGGAGAGGAAAAGGAGAAAATATGATACATGTAGGATGAAAATATCATTTTCATGATACTGCTAGATGCCAATTCGTTGGTTATCAGGGCTGATCTGGGGAAAATGGGGGGGTGGGGGGGGGGGGGGGTTCGGGACGAGCGAACATGTGCTTAAATTGGAAAGGAGGCCGAGGTAAGAACAAAGTGTGATTTCTTTTTCATTACTGCAACATGCTTGCATTAGCTGTGTGTCATGCTGTTACTTTTACTATAAATATGATCTCATCCAATAGCCAAGCATTGCCTGGCTCCAACCCCCCCTCCCCCCCCAAAAAAAAAAGAAATCGGGGGGGGGGGGGGGGGGGTTCCGTTTTTCGATCTCCGCTCGTATTTCGTATGTACAGCTGAAGTTTATTTGCTGGAATAATGTTTTTATATCACATCTCATGCGGTCTGCACTAAAAATATTATTGAAATCGCAAAAGAATAAGTTTTCTGACGTTTTAAACGTTAATTTTTAATTTTTTGTCGATACACTAAGAGGGCCTAACGAAAATTCATATAAATTCGAAAACGGTACATATGCAGTTTTTAGCACCATAAATTATGAGAATTCAGCCATCTGAAAGAGTCACATTTCATTTTGTTAACATATCTGTAGAATTGCGGAAATAACAGAAATTTGACATTAGCGTAATTGAAAATAATTCTTATCAAAAACTTGATTCTGGGGACATCAATAGACTACCTGTAAAATGCAACTATTTGAATAATAATGAAAGTATTGAGCTGAAACTTGATAGATAACATCAAAAGATACCAAGGAAGGGTTCTGATGCAAAAGTTTGACTTTCAATTAAAATTTTTGACAGTTTTAGATTACAGATCACAATTAATTTTGAATGTTCGTTGACCACGCAAATAGTTCCTGATTATTTCAATCCCTCGTCTTCTTACATTTAATTTCTACGACTCTTTTTACACTCGATGATTCGTTTTTTACGTCAATGAGTCGCAGATGAGTTGAAAAAAAATATTCTAGCATGTTGAATGATACTGCATCATCCTAATCGCGGAATGACAGATGTGTTATGAGGCTCTAGAATTGATAGATTGTAGAACATTAGAGCCACAGATACCCCCTTTCGGGTTTAAAAAGATATTAAAAGTCTACTAAGCGACAGATTTTTGCATGAATCCATTTCTGAGCTTATTTTGATACTATCTAGCAGATATAAAAGTTTCAAGCAAAAAATGGTGGTGCGATTCGAGTATTTAATCGTCATATTAGTACGTTTTACAAAGGAATATATAGGAAAAAATAATTGGGGTCTGATACCTATAAGCGCGCGGAGTGATATCACGTGTGTAACTAAATGGAGACCAGAGGAGAGGAAAAGGAGAAAATATGATACATGTAGGATGAAAATATCATTTTCATGATACTGCTAGATGCCAATTCGTTGGTTATCAGGGCTGATCTGGGGAAAATGGGGGGGTGGGGGGGGGGGGTTCGGGACGAGCGAACATGTGCTTAAATTGGAAAGGAGGCCGAGGTAAGAACAAAGTGTGATTTCTTTTTCATTACTGCAACATGCTTGCATTAGCTGTGTGTCATGCTGTTACTTTTACTATAAATATGATCTCATCCAATAGCCAAGCATTGCCTGGCTCCAACCCCCCCCCCCCCCAAAAAAAAAGAAATCGGGGGGGGGGGGGGGGGGGGGGGGTTCCGTTTTTCGATCTCCGCTCGTATTTCGTATGTACAGCTGAAGTTTATTTGCTGGAATAATGTTTTTATATCACATCTCATGCGGTCTGCACTAAAAATATTATTGAAATCGCAAAAGAATAAGTTTTCTGACGTTTTAAACGTTAATTTTTAATTTTTTGTCGATACACTAAGAGGGCCTAACGAAAATTCATATAAATTCGAAAACGGTACATATGCAGTTTTTAGCACCATAAATTATGAGAATTCAGCCATCTGAAAGAGTCACATTTCATTTTGTTAACATATCTGTAGAATTGCGGAAATAACAGAAATTTGACATTAGCGTAATTGAAAATAATTCTTATCAAAAACTTGATTCTGGGGACATCAATAGACTACCTGTAAAATGCAACTATTTGAATAATAATGAAAGTATTGAGCTGAAACTTGATAGATAACATCAAAAGATACCAAGGAAGGGTTCTGATGCAAAAGTTTGACTTTCAATTAAAATTTTTGACAGTTTTAGATTACAGATCACAATTAATTTTGAATGTTCGTTGACCACGCAAATAGTTCCTGGTTATTTCAATCCCTCGTCTTCTTACATTTAATTTCTACGACTCTTTTTACACTCGATGATTCGTTTTTTACGTCAATGAGTCGCAGATGAGTTGAAAAAAAATATTCTAGCATGTTGAATGATACTGCATCATCCTAATCGCGGAATGACAGATGTGTTATGAGGCTCTAGAATTGATAGATTGTAGAACATTAGAGCCACAGATACCCCCTTTCGGGTTTAAAAAGATATTAAAAGTCTACTAAGCGACAGATTTTTGCATGAATCCATTTCTGAGCTTATTTTGATACTATCTAGCAGATATAAAAGTTTCAAGCAAAAAATGGTGGTGCGATTCGAGTATTTAATCGTCATATTAGTACGTTTTACAAAGGAATATATAGGAAAAAATAATTGGGGTCTGATACCTATAAGCGCGCGGAGTGATATCACGTGTGTAACTAAATAGAGACCAGAGGAGAGGAAAAGGAGAAAATATGATACATGTAGGATGAAAATATCATTTTCATGATACTGCTAGATGCCAATTCGTTGGTTATCAGGGCTGATCTGGGGAAAATGGGGGGGTGGGGGGGGGGGGGTTCGGGACGAGCGAACATGTGCTTAAATTGGAAAGGAGGCCGAGGTAAGAACAAAGTGTGATTTCTTTTTCATTACTGCAACATGCTTGCATTAGCTGTGTGTCATGCTGTTACTTTTACTATAAATATGATCTCATCCAATAGCCAAGCATTGCCTGGCTCCAACCCCCCCCCCAAAAAAAAAAAAGAAATCGGGGGGGGGGGGTTCCGTTTTTCGATCTCCGCTCGTATTTCGTATGTACAGCTGAAGTTTATTTGCTGGAATAATGTTTTTATATCACATCTCATGCGGTCTGCACTAAAAATATTATTGAAATCGCAAAAGAATAAGTTTTCTGACGTTTTAAACGTTAATTTTTAATTTTTTGTCGATACACTAAGAGGGCCTAACGAAAATTCATATAAATTCGAAAACGGTACATATGCAGTTTTTAGCACCATAAATTATGAGAATTCAGCCATCTGAAAGAGTCACATTTCATTTTGTTAACATATCTGTAGAATTGCGGAAATAACAGAAATTTGACATTAGCGTAATTGAAAATAATTCTTATCAAAAACTTGATTCTGGGGACATCAATAGACTACCTGTAAAATGCAACTATTTGAATAATAATGAAAGTATTGAGCTGAAACTTGATAGATAACATCAAAAGATACCAAGGAAGGGTTCTGATGCAAAAGTTTGACTTTCAATTAAAATTTTTGACAGTTTTAGATTACAGATCACAATTAATTTTGAATGTTCGTTGACCACGCAAATAGTTCCTGGTTATTTCAATCCCTCGTCTTCTTACATTTAATTTCTACGACTCTTTTTACACTCGATGATTCGTTTTTTACGTCAATGAGTCGCAGATGAGTTGAAAAAAAATATTCTAGCATGTTGAATGATACTGCATCATCCTAATCGCGGAATGACAGATGTGTTATGAGGCTCTAGAATTGATAGATTGTAGAACATTAGAGCCACAGATACCCCCTTTCGGGTTTAAAAAGATATTAAAAGTCTACTAAGCGACAGATTTTTGCATGAATCCATTTCTGAGCTTATTTTGATACTATCTAGCAGATATAAAAGTTTCAAGCAAAAAATGGTGGTGCGATTCGAGTATTTAATCGTCATATTAGTACGTTTTACAAAGGAATATATAGGAAAAAATAATTGGGGTCTGATACCTATAAGCGCGCGGAGTGATATCACGTGTGTAACTAAATAGAGACCAGAGGAGAGGAAAAGGAGAAAATATGATACATGTAGGATGAAAATATCATTTTCATGATACTGCTAGATGCCAATTCGTTGGTTATCAGGGCTGATCTGGGGAAAATGGGGGGGTGGGGGGGGGTTCGGGACGAGCGAACATGTGCTTAAATTGGAAAGGAGGCCGAGGTAAGAACAAAGTGTGATTTCTTTTTCATTACTGCAACATGCTTGCATTAGCTGTGTGTCATGCTGTTACTTTTACTATAAATATGATCTCATCCAATAGCCAAGCATTGCCTGGCTCCAACCCCCCCCCCCAAAAAAAAAGAAATCGGGGGGGGGGTTCCGTTTTTCGATCTCCGCTCGTATTTCGTATGTACAGCTGAAGTTTATTTGCTGGAATAATGTTTTTATATCACATCTCATGCGGTCTGCACTAAAAATATTATTGAAATCGCAAAAGAATAAGTTTTCTGACGTTTTAAACGTTAATTTTTAATTTTTTGTCGATACACTAAGAGGGCCTAACGAAAATTCATATAAATTCGAAAACGGTACATATGCAGTTTTTAGCACCATAAATTATGAGAATTCAGCCATCTGAAAGAGTCACATTTCATTTTGTTAACATATCTGTAGAATTGCGGAAATAACAGAAATTTGACATTAGCGTAATTGAAAATAATTCTTATCAAAAACTTGATTCTGGGGACATCAATAGACTACCTGTAAAATGCAACTATTTGAATAATAATGAAAGTATTGAGCTGAAACTTGATAGATAACATCAAAAGATACCAAGGAAGGGTTCTGATGCAAAAGTTTGACTTTCAATTAAAATTTTTGACAGTTTTAGATTACAGATCACAATTAATTTTGAATGTTCGTTGACCACGCAAATAGTTCCTGGTTATTTCAATCCCTCGTCTTCTTACATTTAATTTCTACGACTCTTTTTACACTCGATGATTCGTTTTTTACGTCAATGAGTCGCAGATGAGTTGAAAAAAAATATTCTAGCATGTTGAATGATACTGCATCATCCTAATCGCGGAATGACAGATGTGTTATGAGGCTCTAGAATTGATAGATTGTAGAACATTAGAGCCACAGATACCCCCTTTCGGGTTTAAAAAGATATTAAAAGTCTACTAAGCGACAGATTTTTGCATGAATCCATTTCTGAGCTTATTTTGATACTATCTAGCAGATATAAAAGTTTCAAGCAAAAAATGGTGGTGCGATTCGAGTATTTAATCGTCATATTAGTACGTTTTACAAAGGAATATATAGGAAAAAATAATTGGGGTCTGATACCTATAAGCGCGCGGAGTGATATCACGTGTGTAACTAAATAGAGACCAGAGGAGAGGAAAAGGAGAAAATATGATACATGTAGGATGAAAATATCATTTTCATGATACTGCTAGATGCCAATTCGTTGGTTATCAGGGCTGATCTGGGGAAAATGGGGGGGGTGGGGGGGGGGGGTTCGGGACGAGCGAACATGTGCTTAAATTGGAAAGGAGGCCGAGGTAAGAACAAAGTGTGATTTCTTTTTCATTACTGCAACATGCTTGCATTAGCTGTGTGTCATGCTGTTACTTTTACTATAAATATGATCTCATCCAATAGCCAAGCATTGCCTGGCTCCAACCCCCCCCCCAAAAAAAAAGAAATCGGGGGGGGGGGGGTTCCGTTTTTCGATCTCCGCTCGTATTTCGTATGTACAGCTGAAGTTTATTTGCTGGAATAATGTTTTTATATCACATCTCATGCGGTCTGCACTAAAAATATTATTGAAATCGCAAAAGAATAAGTTTTCTGACGTTTTAAACGTTAATTTTTAATTTTTTGTCGATACACTAAGAGGGCCTAACGAAAATTCATATAAATTCGAAAACGGTACATATGCAGTTTTTAGCACCATAAATTATGAGAATTCAGCCATCTGAAAGAGTCACATTTCATTTTGTTAACATATCTGTAGAATTGCGGAAATAACAGAAATTTGACATTAGCGTAATTGAAAATAATTCTTATCAAAAACTTGATTCTGGGGACATCAATAGACTACCTGTAAAATGCAACTATTTGAATAATAATGAAAGTATTGAGCTGAAACTTGATAGATAACATCAAAAGATACCAAGGAAGGGTTCTGATGCAAAAGTTTGACTTTCAATTAAAATTTTTGACAGTTTTAGATTACAGATCACAATTAATTTTGAATGTTCGTTGACCACGCAAATAGTTCCTGGTTATTTCAATCCCTCGTCTTCTTACATTTAATTTCTACGACTCTTTTTACACTCGATGATTCGTTTTTTACGTCAATGAGTCGCAGATGAGTTGAAAAAAAAATATTCTAGCATGTTGAATGATACTGCATCATCCTAATCGCGGAATGACAGATGTGTTATGAGGCTCTAGAATTGATAGATTGTAGAACATTAGAGCCACAGATACCCCCTTTCGGGTTTAAAAAGATATTAAAAGTCTACTAAGCGACAGATTTTTGCATGAATCCATTTCTGAGCTTATTTTGATACTATCTAGCAGATATAAAAGTTTCAAGCAAAAAATGGTGGTGCGATTCGAGTATTTAATCGTCATATTAGTACGTTTTACAAAGGAATATATAGGAAAAAATAATTGGGGTCTGATACCTATAAGCGCGCGGAGTGATATCACGTGTGTAACTAAATAGAGACCAGAGGAGAGGAAAAGGAGAAAATATGATACATGTAGGATGAAAATATCATTTTCATGATACTGCTAGATGCCAATTCGTTGGTTATCAGGGCTGATCTGGGGAAAATGGGGGTGGGGGGGGGGGTTCGGGACGAGCGAACATGTGCTTAAATTGGAAAGGAGGCCGAGGTAAGAACAAAGTGTGATTTCTTTTTCATTACTGCAACATGCTTGCATTAGCTGTGTGTCATGCTGTTACTTTTACTATAAATATGATCTCATCCAATAGCCAAGCATTGCCTGGCTCCAACCCCCCCCCCAAAAAAAAAGAAATCGGGGGGGGGGGGGGGGGGGGGGTTCCGTTTTTCGATCTCCGCTCGTATTTCGTATGTACAGCTGAAGTTTATTTGCTGGAATAATGTTTTTATATCACATCTCATGCGGTCTGCACTAAAAATATTATTGAAATCGCAAAAGAATAAGTTTTCTGACGTTTTAAACGTTAATTTTTAATTTTTTGTCGATACACTAAGAGGGCCTAACGAAAATTCATATAAATTCGAAAACGGTACATATGCAGTTTTTAGCACCATAAATTATGAGAATTCAGCCATCTGAAAGAGTCACATTTCATTTTGTTAACATATCTGTAGAATTGCGGAAATAACAGAAATTTGACATTAGCGTAATTGAAAATAATTCTTATCAAAAACTTGATTCTGGGGACATCAATAGACTACCTGTAAAATGCAACTATTTGAATAATAATGAAAATATTGAGCTGAAACTTGATAGATAACATCAAAAGATACCAAGGAAGGGTTCTGATGCAAAAGTTTGACTTTCAATTAAAATTTTTGACAGTTTTAGATTACAGATCACAATTAATTTTGAATGTTCGTTGACCACGCAAATAGTTCCTGATTATTTCAATCCCTCGTCTTCTTACATTTAATTTCTACGACTCTTTTTACACTCGATGATTCGTTTTTTACGTCAATGAGTCGCAGATGAGTTGAAAAAAAATATTCTAGCATGTTGAATGATACTGCATCATCCTAATCGCGGAATGACAGATGTGTTATGAGGCTCTAGAATTGATAGATTGTAGAACATTAGAGCCACAGATACCCCCTTTCGGGTTTAAAAAGATATTAAAAGTCTACTAAGCGACAGATTTTTGCATGAATCCATTTCTGAGCTTATTTTGATACTATCTAGCAGATATAAAAGTTTCAAGCAAAAAATGGTGGTGCGATTCGAGTATTTAATCGTCATATTAGTACGTTTTACAAAGGAATATATAGGAAAAAATAATTGGGGTCTGATACCTATAAGCGCGCGGAGTGATATCACGTGTGTAACTAAATAGAGACCAGAGGAGAGGAAAAGGAGAAAATATGATACATGTAGGATGAAAATATCATTTTCATGATACTGCTAGATGCCAATTCGTTGGTTATCAGGGCTGATCTGGGGAAAATGGGGGTGGGGGGGGGGGGGGGGTTCGGGACGAGCGAACATGTGCTTAAATTGGAAAGGAGGCCGAGGTAAGAACAAAGTGTGATTTCTTTTTCATTACTGCAACATGCTTGCATTAGCTGTGTGTCATGCTGTTACTTTTACTATAAATATGATCTCATCCAATAGCCAAGCATTGCCTGGCTCCAACCCCCCCCCCCCAAAAAAAAAAGAAATCGGGGGGGGGGTTCCGTTTTTCGATCTCCGCTCGTATTTCGTATGTACAGCTGAAGTTTATTTGCTGGAATAATGTTTTTATATCACATCTCATGCGGTCTGCACTAAAAATATTATTGAAATCGCAAAAGAATAAGTTTTCTGACGTTTTAAACGTTAATTTTTAATTTTTTGTCGATACACTAAGAGGGCCTAACGAAAATTCATATAAATTCGAAAACGGTACATATGCAGTTTTTAGCACCATAAATTATGAGAATTCAGCCATCTGAAAGAGTCACATTTCATTTTGTTAACATATCTGTAGAATTGCGGAAATAACAGAAATTTGACATTAGCGTAATTGAAAATAATTCTTATCAAAAACTTGATTCTGGGGACATCAATAGACTACCTGTAAAATGCAACTATTTGAATAATAATGAAAATATTGAGCTGAAACTTGATAGATAACATCAAAAGATACCAAGGAAGGGTTCTGATGCAAAAGTTTGACTTTCAATTAAAATTTTTGACAGTTTTAGATTACAGATCACAATTAATTTTGAATGTTCGTTGACCACGCAAATAGTTCCTGATTATTTCAATCCCTCGTCTTCTTACATTTAATTTCTACGACTCTTTTTACACTCGATGATTCGTTTTTTACGCCAATGAGTCGCAGATGAGTTGAAAAAAAATATTCTAGCATGTTGAATGATACTGCATCATCCTAATCGCGGAATGACAGATGTGTTATGAGGCTCTAGAATTGATAGATTGTAGAACATTAGAGCCACAGATACCCCCTTTCGGGTTTAAAAAGATATTAAAAGTCTACTAAGCGACAGATTTTTGCATGAATCCATTTCTGAGCTTATTTTGATACTATCTAGCAGATATAAAAGTTTCAAGCAAAAAATGGTGGTGCGATTCGAGTATTTAATCGTCATATTAGTACGTTTTACAAAGGAATATATAGGAAAAAATAATTGGGGTCTGATACCTATAAGCGCGCGGAGTGATATCACGTGTGTAACTAAATAGAGACCAGAGGAGAGGAAAAGGAGAAAATATGATACATGTAGGATGAAAATATCATTTTCATGATACTGCTAGATGCCAATTCGTTGGTTATCAGGGCTGATCTGGGGAAAATGGGGGGGTGGGGGGGGGGGGGGGGGTTCGGGACGAGCGAACATGTGCTTAAATTGGAAAGGAGGCCGAGGTAAGAACAAAGTGTGATTTCTTTTTCATTACTGCAACATGCTTGCATTAGCTGTGTGTCATGCTGTTACTTTTACTATAAATATGATCTCATCCAATAGCCAAGCATTGCCTGGCTCCAACCCCCCCCCCAAAAAAAAAAAGAAATCGGGGGGGGGGGTTCCGTTTTTCGATCTCCGCTCGTATTTCGTATGTACAGCTGAAGTTTATTTGCTGGAATAATGTTTTTATATCACATCTCATGCGGTCTGCACTAAAAATATTATTGAAATCGCAAAAGAATAAGTTTTCTGACGTTTTAAACGTTAATTTTTAATTTTTTGTCGATACACTAAGAGGGCCTAACGAAAATTCATATAAATTCGAAAACGGTACATATGCAGTTTTTAGCACCATAAATTATGAGAATTCAGCCATCTGAAAGAGTCACATTTCATTTTGTTAACATATCTGTAGAATTGCGGAAATAACAGAAATTTGACATTAGCGTAATTGAAAATAATTCTTATCAAAAACTTGATTCTGGGGACATCAATAGACTACCTGTAAAATGCAACTATTTGAATAATAATGAAAGTATTGAGCTGAAACTTGATAGATAACATCAAAAGATACCAAGGAAGGGTTCTGATGCAAAAGTTTGACTTTCAATTAAAATTTTTGACAGTTTTAGATTACAGATCACAATTAATTTTGAATGTTCGTTGACCACGCAAATAGTTCCTGATTATTTCAATCCCTCGTCTTCTTACATTTAATTTCTACGACTCTTTTTACACTCGATGATTCGTTTTTTACGTCAATGAGTCGCAGATGAGTTGAAAAAAAATATTCTAGCATGTTGAATGATACTGCATCATCCTAATCGCGGAATGACAGATGTGTTATGAGGCTCTAGAATTGATAGATTGTAGAACATTAGAGCTACAGATACCCCCTTTCGGGTTTAAAAAGATATTAAAAGTCTACTAAGCGACAGATTTTTGCATGAATCCATTTCTGAGCTTATTTTGATACTATCTAGCAGATATAAAAGTTTCAAGCAAAAAATGGTGGTGCGATTCGAGTATTTAATCGTCATATTAGTACGTTTTACAAAGGAATATATAGGAAAAAATAATTGGGGTCTGATACCTATAAGCGCGCGGAGTGATATCACGTGTGTAACTAAATAGAGACCAGAGGAGAGGAAAAGGAGAAAATATGATACATGTAGGATGAAAATATCATTTTCATGATACTGCTAGATGCCAATTCGTTGGTTATCAGGGCTGATCTGGGGAAAATGGGGGGGGTGGGGGGGGGGGTTCGGGACGAGCGAACATGTGCTTAAATTGGAAAGGAGGCCGAGGTAAGAACAAAGTGTGATTTCTTTTTCATTACTGCAACATGCTTGCATTAGCTGTGTGTCATGCTGTTACTTTTACTATAAATATGATCTCATCCAATAGCCAAGCATTGCCTGGCTCCAACCCCCCCCCCAAAAAAAAAAAAGAAATCGGGGGGGGGGGGGGTTCCGTTTTTCGATCTCCGCTCGTATTTCGTATGTACAGCTGAAGTTTATTTGCTGGAATAATGTTTTTATATCACATCTCATGCGGTCTGCACTAAAAATATTATTGAAATCGCAAAAGAATAAGTTTTCTGACGTTTTAAACGTTAATTTTTAATTTTTTGTCGATACACTAAGAGGGCCTAACGAAAATTCATATAAATTCGAAAACGGTACATATGCAGTTTTTAGCACCATAAATTATGAGAATTCAGCCATCTGAAAGAGTCACATTTCATTTTGTTAACATATCTGTAGAATTGCGGAAATAACAGAAATTTGACATTAGCGTAATTGAAAATAATTCTTATCAAAAACTTGATTCTGGGGACATCAATAGACTACCTGTAAAATGCAACTATTTGAATAATAATGAAAGTATTGAGCTGAAACTTGATAGATAACATCAAAAGATACCAAGGAAGGGTTCTGATGCAAAAGTTTGACTTTCAATTAAAAATTTTGACAGTTTTAGATTACAGATCACAATTAATTTTGAATGTTCGTTGACCACGCAAATAGTTCCTGATTATTTCAATCCCTCGTCTTCTTACATTTAATTTCTACGACTCTTTTTACACTCGATGATTCGTTTTTTACGTCAATGAGTCGCAGATGAGTTGAAAAAAAATATTCTAGCATGTTGAATGATACTGCATCATCCTAATCGCGGAATGACAGATGTGTTATGAGGCTCTAGAATTGATAGATTGTAGAACATTAGAGCCACAGATACCCCCTTTCGGGTTTAAAAAGATATTAAAAGTCTACTAAGCGACAGATTTTTGCATGAATCCATTTCTGAGCTTATTTTGATACTATCTAGCAGATATAAAAGTTTCAAGCAAAAAATGGTGGTGCGATTCGAGTATTTAATCGTCATATTAGTACGTTTTACAAAGGAATATATAGGAAAAAATAATTGGGGTCTGATACCTATAAGCGCGCGGAGTGATATCACGTGTGTAACTAAATAGAGACCAGAGGAGAGGAAAAGGAGAAAATATGATACATGTAGGATGAAAATATCATTTTCATGATACTGCTAGATGCCAATTCGTTGGTTATCAGGGCTGATCTGGGGAAAATGGGGGGGTGGGGGGGGGGGGTTCGGGACGAGCGAACATGTGCTTAAATTGGAAAGGAGGCCGAGGTAAGAACAAAGTGTGATTTCTTTTTCATTACTGCAACATGCTTGCATTAGCTGTGTGTCATGCTGTTACTTTTACTATAAATATGATCTCATCCAATAGCCAAGCATTGCCTGTCTCCAACCCCCCCCCCAAAAAAAAAGAAATCGGGGGGGGGGGGGTTCCGTTTTTCGATCTCCGCTCGTATTTCGTATGTACAGCTGAAGTTTATTTGCTGGAATAATGTTTTTATATCACATCTCATGCGGTCTGCACTAAAAATATTATTGAAATCGCAAAAGAATAAGTTTTCTGACGTTTTAAACGTTAATTTTTAATTTTTTGTCGATACACTAAGAGGGCCTAACGAAAATTCATATAAATTCGAAAACGGTACATATGCAGTTTTTAGCACCATAAATTATGAGAATTCAGCCATCTGAAAGAGTCACATTTCATTTTGTTAACATATCTGTAGAATTGCGGAAATAACAGAAATTTGACATTAGCGTAATTGAAAATAATTCTTATCAAAAACTTGATTCTGGGGACATCAATAGACTACCTGTAAAATGCAACTATTTGAATAATAATGAAAGTATTGAGCTGAAACTTGATAGATAACATCAAAAGATACCAAGGAAGGGTTCTGATGCAAAAGTTTGACTTTCAATTAAAATTTTTGACAGTTTTAGATTACAGATCACAATTAATTTTGAATGTTCGTTGACCACGCAAATAGTTCCTGATTATTTCAATCCCTCGTCTTCTTACATTTAATTTCTACGACTCTTTTTACACTCGATGATTCGTTTTTTACGTCAATGAGTCGCAGATGAGTTGAAAAAAAATATTCTAGCATGTTGAATGATACTGCATCATCCTAATCGCGGAATGACAGATGTGTTATGAGGCTCTAGAATTGATAGATTGTAGAACATTAGAACCACAGATACCCCCTTTCGGGTTTAAAAAGATATTAAAAGTCTACTAAGCGACAGATTTTTGCATGAATCCATTTCTGAGCTTATTTTGATACTATCTAGCAGATATAAAAGTTTCAAGCAAAAAATGGTGGTGCGATTCGAGTATTTAATCGTCATATTAGTACGTTTTACAAAGGAATATATAGGAAAAAATAATTGGGGTCTGATACCTATAAGCGCGCGGAGTGATATCACGTGTGTAACTAAATAGAGACCAGAGGAGAGGAAAAGGAGAAAATATGATACATGTAGGATGAAAATATCATTTTCATGATACTGCTAGATGCCAATTCGTTGGTTATCAGGGCTGATCTGGGGAAAATGGGGGGGTGGGGGGGGTTCGGGACGAGCGAACATGTGCTTAAATTGGAAAGGAGGCCGAGGTAAGAACAAAGTGTGATTTCTTTTTCATTACTGCAACATGCTTGCATTAGCTGTGTGTCATGCTGTTACTTTTACTATAAATATGATCTCATCCAATAGCCAAGCATTGCCTGGCTCCAACCCCCCCCCCCCCCCCCAAAAAAAAGAAATCGGGGGGGGGGTTCCGTTTTTCGATCTCCGCTCGTATTTCGTATGTACAGCTGAAGTTTATTTGCTGGAATAATGTTTTTATATCACATCTCATGCGGTCTGCACTAAAAATATTATTGAAATCGCAAAAGAATAAGTTTTCTGACGTTTTAAACGTTAATTTTTAATTTTTTGTCGATACACTAAGAGGGCCTAACGAAAATTCATATAAATTCGAAAACGGTACATATGCAGTTTTTAGCACCATAAATTATGAGAATTCAGCCATCTGAAAGAGTCACATTTCATTTTGTTAACATATCTGTAGAATTGCGGAAATAACAGAAATATGACATTAGCGTAATTGAAAATAATTCTTATCAAAAACTTGATTCTGGGGACATCAATAGACTACCTGTAAAATGCAACTATTTGAATAATAATGAAAGTATTGAGCTGAAACTTGATAGATAACATCAAAAGATACCAAGGAAGGGTTCTGATGCAAAAGTTTGACTTTCAATTAAAATTTTTGACAGTTTTAGATTACAGATCACAATTAATTTTGAATGTTCGTTGACCACGCAAATAGTTCCTGATTATTTCAATCCCTCGTCTTCTTACATTTAATTTCTACGACTCTTTTTACACTCGATGATTCGTTTTTTACGTCAATGAGTCGCAGATGAGTTGAAAAAAAATATTCTAGCATGTTGAATGATACTGCATCATCCTAATCGCGGAATGACAGATGTGTTATGAGGCTCTAGAATTGATAGATTGTAGAACATTAGAGCCACAGATACCCCCTTTCGGGTTTAAAAAGATATTAAAAGTCTACTAAGCGACAGATTTTTGCATGAATCCATTTCTGAGCTTATTTTGATACTATCTAGCAGATATAAAAGTTTCAAGCAAAAAATGGTGGTGCGATTCGAGTATTTAATCGTCATATTAGTACGTTTTACAAAGGAATATATAGGAAAAAATAATTGGGGTCTGATACCTATAAGCGCGCGGAGTGATATCACGTGTGTAACTAAATAGAGACCAGAGGAGAGGAAAAGGAGAAAATATGATACATGTAGGATGAAAATATCATTTTCATGATACTGCTAGATGCCAATTCGTTGGTTATCAGGGCTGATCTGGGGAAAATGGGGGGGGTGGGGGGGGTTCGGGACGAGCGAACATGTGCTTAAATTGGAAAGGAGGCCGAGGTAAGAACAAAGTGTGATTTCTTTTTCATTACTGCAACATGCTTGCATTAGCTGTGTGTCATGCTGTTACTTTTACTATAAATATGATCTCATCCAATAGCCAAGCATTGCCTGGCTCCAACCCCCCCCCCAAAAAAAAGAAATCGGGGGGGGGGGGGGGGGGGGGTTCCGTTTTTCGATCTCCGCTCGTATTTCGTATGTACAGCTGAAGTTTATTTGCTGGAATAATGTTTTTATATCACATCTCATGCGGTCTGCACTAAAAATATTATTGAAATCGCAAAAGAATAAGTTTTCTGACGTTTTAAACGTTAATTTTTAATTTTTTGTCGATACACTAAGAGGGCCTAACGAAAATTCATATAAATTCGAAAACGGTACATATGCAGTTTTTAGCACCATAAATTATGAGAATTCAGCCATCTGAAAGAGTCACATTTCATTTTGTTAACATATCTGTAGAATTGCGGAAATAACAGAAATTTGACATTAGCGTAATTGAAAATAATTCTTATCAAAAACTTGATTCTGGGGACATCAATAGACTACCTGTAAAATGCAACTATTTGAATAATAATGAAAGTATTGAGCTGAAACTTGATAGATAACATCAAAAGATACCAAGGAAGGGTTCTGATGCAAAAGTTTGACTTTCAATTAAAATTTTTGACAGTTTTAGATTACAGATCACAATTAATTTTGAATGTTCGTTGACCACGCAAATAGTTCCTGATTATTTCAATCCCTCGTCTTCTTACATTTAATTTCTACGACTCTTTTTACACTCGATGATTCGTTTTTTACGTCAATGAGTCGCAGATGAGTTGAAAAAAAATATTCTAGCATGTTGAATGATACTGCATCATCCTAATCGCGGAATGACAGATGTGTTATGAGGCTCTAGAATTGATAGATTGTAGAACATTAGAGCCACAGATACCCCCTTTCGGGTTTAAAAAGATATTAAAAGTCTACTAAGCGACAGATTTTTGCATGAATCCATTTCTGAGCTTATTTTGATACTATCTAGCAGATATAAAAGTTTCAAGCAAAAAATGGTGGTGCGATTCGAGTATTTAATCGTCATATTAGTACGTTTTACAAAGGAATATATAGGAAAAAATAATTGGGGTCTGATACCTATAAGCGCGCGGAGTGATATCACGTGTGTAACTAAATAGAGACCAGAGGAGAGGAAAAGGAGAAAATATGATACATGTAGGATGAAAATATCATTTTCATGATACTGCTAGATGCCAATTCGTTGGTTATCAGGGCTGATCTGGGGAAAATGGGGGTGGGGGGGTGGGGGGGGGGTTCGGGACGAGCGAACATGTGCTTAAATTGGAAAGGAGGCCGAGGTAAGAACAAAGTGTGATTTCTTTTTCATTACTGCAACATGCTTGCATTAGCTGTGTGTCATGCTGTTACTTTTACTATAAATATGATCTCATCCAATAGCCAAGCATTGCCTGGCTCCAACCCCCCCCCCCCAAAAAAAAAGAAATCGGGGGGGGGGGGGGGTTCCGTTTTTCGATCTCCGCTCGTATTTCGTATGTACAGCTGAAGTTTATTTGCTGGAATAATGTTTTTATATCACATCTCATGCGGTCTGCACTAAAAATATTATTGAAATCGCAAAAGAATAAGTTTTCTGACGTTTTAAACGTTAATTTTTAATTTTTTGTCGATACACTAAGAGGGCCTAACGAAAATTCATATAAATTCGAAAACGGTACATATGCAGTTTTTAGCACCATAAATTATGAGAATTCAGCCATCTGAAAGAGTCACATTTCATTTTGTTAACATATCTGTAGAATTGCGGAAATAACAGAAATTTGACATTAGCGTAATTGAAAATAATTCTTATCAAAAACTTGATTCTGGGGACATCAATAGACTACCTGTAAAATGCAACTATTTGAATAATAATGAAAGTATTGAGCTGAAACTTGATAGATAACATCAAAAGATACCAAGGAAGGGTTCTGATGCAAAAGTTTGACTTTCAATTAAAATTTTTGACAGTTTTAGATTACAGATCACAATTAATTTTGAATGTTCGTTGACCACGCAAATAGTTCCTGATTATTTCAATCCCTCGTCTTCTTACATTTAATTTCTACGACTCTTTTTACACTCGATGATTCGTTTTTTACGTCAATGAGTCGCAGATGAGTTGAAAAAAAATATTCTAGCATGTTGAATGATACTGCATCATCCTAATCGCGGAATGACAGATGTGTTATGAGGCTCTAGAATTGATAGATTGTAGAACATTAGAGCCACAGATACCCCCTTTCGGGTTTAAAAAGATATTAAAAGTCTACTAAGCGACAGATTTTTGCATGAATCCATTTCTGAGCTTATTTTGATACTATCTAGCAGATATAAAAGTTTCAAGCAAAAAATGGTGGTGCGATTCGAGTATTTAATCGTCATATTAGTACGTTTTACAAAGGAATATATAGGAAAAAATAATTGGGGTCTGATACCTATAAGCGCGCGGAGTGATATCACGTGTGTAACTAAATAGAGACCAGAGGAGAGGAAAAGGAGAAAATATGATACATGTAGGATGAAAATATCATTTTCATGATACTGCTAGATGCCAATTCGTTGGTTATCAGGGCTGATCTGGGGAAAATGGGGGGGTGGGGGGGGGGGGGGGGTTCGGGACGAGCGAACATGTGCTTAAATTGGAAAGGAGGCCGAGGTAAGAACAAAGTGTGATTTCTTTTTCATTACTGCAACATGCTTGCATTAGCTGTGTGTCATGCTGTTACTTTTACTATAAATATGATCTCATCCAATAGCCAAGCATTGCCTGGCTCCAACCCCCCCTCCCCCCCCAAAAAAAAAGAAATCGGGGGGGGGGGTTCCGTTTTTCGATCTCCGCTCGTATTTCGTATGTACAGCTGAAGTTTATTTGCTGGAATAATGTTTTTATATCACATCTCATGCGGTCTGCACTAAAAATATTATTGAAATCGCAAAAGAATAAGTTTTCTGACGTTTTAAACGTTAATTTTTAATTTTTTGTCGATACACTAAGAGGGCCTAACGAAAATTCATATAAATTCGAAAACGGTACATATGCAGTTTTTAGCACCATAAATTATGAGAATTCAGCCATCTGAAAGAGTCACATTTCATTTTGTTAACATATCTGTAGAATTGCGGAAATAACAGAAATTTGACATTAGCGTAATTGAAAATAATTCTTATCAAAAACTTGATTCTGGGGACATCAATAGACTACCTGTAAAATGCAACTATTTGAATAATAATGAAAGTATTGAGCTGAAACTTGATAGATAACATCAAAAGATACCAAGGAAGGGTTCTGATGCAAAAGTTTGACTTTCAATTAAAATTTTTGACAGTTTTAGATTACAGATCACAATTAATTTTGAATGTTCGTTGACCACGCAAATAGTTCCTGATTATTTCAATCCCTCGTCTTCTTACATTTAATTTCTACGACTCTTTTTACACTCGATGATTCGTTTTTTACGTCAATGAGTCGCAGATGAGTTGAAAAAAAATATTCTAGCATGTTGAATGATACTGCATCATCCTAATCGCGGAATGACAGATGTGTTATGAGGCTCTAGAATTGATAGATTGTAGAACATTAGAGCCACAGATACCCCCTTTCGGGTTTAAAAAGATATTAAAAGTCTACTAAGCGACAGATTTTTGCATGAATCCATTTCTGAGCTTATTTTGATACTATCTAGCAGATATAAAAGTTTCAAGCAAAAAATGGTGGTGCGATTCGAGTATTTAATCGTCATATTAGTACGTTTTACAAAGGAATATATAGGAAAAAATAATTGGGGTCTGATACCTATAAGCGCGCGGAGTGATATCACGTGTGTAACTAAATAGAGACCAGAGGAGAGGAAAAGGAGAAAATATGATACATGTAGGATGAAAATATCATTTTCATGATACTGCTAGATGCCAATTCGTTGGTTATCAGGGCTGATCTGGGGAAAATGGGGGGTGGGGGGGGGGGGGGGGGGTTCGGGACGAGCGAACATGTGCTTAAATTGGAAAGGAGGCCGAGGTAAGAACAAAGTGTGATTTCTTTTTCATTACTGCAACATGCTTGCATTAGCTGTGTGTCATGCTGTTACTTTTACTATAAATATGATCTCATCCAATAGCCAAGCATTGCCTGGCTCCAACCCCCCCCCCCCCCCCAAAAAAAAAAGAAATCGGGGGGGGGGGGTTCCGTTTTTCGATCTCCGCTCGTATTTCGTATGTACAGCTGAAGTTTATTTGCTGGAATAATGTTTTTATATCACATCTCATGCGGTCTGCACTAAAAATATTATTGAAATCGCAAAAGAATAAGTTTTCTGACGTTTTAAACGTTAATTTTTAATTTTTTGTCGATACACTAAGAGGGCCTAACGAAAATTCATATAAATTCGAAAACGGTACATATGCAGTTTTTAGCACCATAAATTATGAGAATTCAGCCATCTGAAAGAGTCACATTTCATTTTGTTAACATATCTGTAGAATTGCGGAAATAACAGAAATTTGACATTAGCGTAATTGAAAATAATTCTTATCAAAAACTTGATTCTGGGGACATCAATAGACTACCTGTAAAATGCAACTATTTGAATAATAATGAAAGTATTGAGCTGAAACTTGATAGATAACATCAAAAGATACCAAGGAAGGGTTCTGATGCAAAAGTTTGACTTTCAATTAAAATTTTTGACAGTTTTAGATTACAGATCACAATTAATTTTGAATGTTCGTTGACCACGCAAATAGTTCCTGATTATTTCAATCCCTCGTCTTCTTACATTTAATTTCTACGACTCTTTTTACACTCGATGATTCGTTTTTTACGTCAATGAGTCGCAGATGAGTTGAAAAAAAATATTCTAGCATGTTGAATGATACTGCATCATCCTAATCGCGGAATGACAGATGTGTTATGAGGCTCTAGAATTGATAGATTGTAGAACATTAGAGCCACAGATACCCCCTTTCGGGTTTAAAAAGATATTAAAAGTCTACTAAGCGACAGATTTTTGCATGAATCCATTTCTGAGCTTATTTTGATACTATCTAGCAGATATAAAAGTTTCAAGCAAAAAATGGTGGTGCGATTCGAGTATTTAATCGTCATATTAGTACGTTTTACAAAGGAATATATAGGAAAAAATAATTGGGGTCTGATACCTATAAGCGCGCGGAGTGATATCACGTGTGTAACTAAATAGAGACCAGAGGAGAGGAAAAGGAGAAAATATGATACATGTAGGATGAAAATATCATTTTCATGATACTGCTAGATGCCAATTCGTTGGTTATCAGGGCTGATCTGGGGAAAATGGGGGGGTGGGGGGGGGGGGGGGGGGTTCGGGACGAGCGAACATGTGCTTTAATTGGAAAGGAGGCCGAGGTAAGAACAAAGTGTGATTTCTTTTTCATTACTGCAACATGCTTGCATTAGCTGTGTGTCATGCTGTTACTTTTACTATAAATATGATCTCATCCAATAGCCAAGCATTGCCTGGCTCCAACCCCCCCCCCCAAAAAAAAGAAATCGGGGGGGGGGGGGGTTCCGTTTTTCGATCTCCGCTCGTATTTCGTATGTACAGCTGAAGTTTATTTGCTGGAATAATGTTTTTATATCACATCTCATGCGGTCTGCACTAAAAATATTATTGAAATCGCAAAAGAATAAGTTTTCTGACGTTTTAAACGTTAATTTTTAATTTTTTGTCGATACACTAAGAGGGCCTAACGAAAATTCATATAAATTCGAAAACGGTACATATGCAGTTTTTAGCACCATAAATTATGAGAATTCAGCCATCTGAAAGAGTCACATTTCATTTTGTTAACATATCTGTAGAATTGCGGAAATAACAGAAATTTGACATTAGCGTAATTGAAAATAATTCTTATCAAAAACTTGATTCTGGGGACATCAATAGACTACCTGTAAAATGCAACTATTTGAATAATAATGAAAGTATTGAGCTGAAACTTGATAGATAACATCAAAAGATACCAAGGAAGGGTTCTGATGCAAAAGTTTGACTTTCAATTAAAATTTTTGACAGTTTTAGATTACAGATCACAATTAATTTTGAATGTTCGTTGACCACGCAAATAGTTCCTGATTATTTCAATCCCTCGTCTTCTTACATTTAATTTCTACGACTCTTTTTACACTCGATGATTCGTTTTTTACGTCAATGAGTCGCAGATGAGTTGAAAAAAAATATTCTAGCATGTTGAATGATACTGCATCATCCTAATCGCGGAATGACAGATGTGTTATGAGGCTCTAGAATTGATAGATTGTAGAACATTAGAGCCACAGATACCCCCTTTCGGGTTTAAAAAGATATTAAAAGTCTACTAAGCGACAGATTTTTGCATGAATCCATTTCTGAGCTTATTTTGATACTATCTAGCAGATATAAAAGTTTCAAGCAAAAAATGGTGGTGCGATTCGAGTATTTAATCGTCATATTAGTACGTTTTACAAAGGAATATATAGGAAAAAATAATTGGGGTCTGATACCTATAAGCGCGCGGAGTGATATCACGTGTGTAACTAAATGGAGACCAGAGGAGAGGAAAAGGAGAAAATATGATACATGTAGGATGAAAATATCATTTTCATGATACTGCTAGATGCCAATTCGTTGGTTATCAGGGCTGATCTGGGGAAAATGGGGGGTGGGGGGGGGGGGTTCGGGACGAGCGAACATGTGCTTAAATTGGAAAGGAGGCCGAGGTAAGAACAAAGTGTGATTTCTTTTTCATTACTGCAACATGCTTGCATTAGCTGTGTGTCATGCTGTTACTTTTACTATAAATATGATCTCATCCAATAGCCAAGCATTGCCTGGCTCCAACCCCCCCCCCCCAAAAAAAAAGAAATCGGGGGGGGGGGGGGGGGTTCCGTTTTTCGATCTCCGCTCGTATTTCGTATGTACAGCTGAAGTTTATTTGCTGGAATAATGTTTTTATATCACATCTCATGCGGTCTGCACTAAAAATATTATTGAAATCGCAAAAGAATAAGTTTTCTGACGTTTTAAACGTTAATTTTTAATTTTTTGTCGATACACTAAGAGGGCCTAACGAAAATTCATATAAATTCGAAAACGGTACATATGCAGTTTTTAGCACCATAAATTATGAGAATTCAGCCATCTGAAAGAGTCACATTTCATTTTGTTAACATATCTGTAGAATTGCGGAAATAACAGAAATTTGACATTAGCGTAATTGAAAATAATTCTTATCAAAAACTTGATTCTGGGGACATCAATAGACTACCTGTAAAATGCAACTATTTGAATAATAATGAAAGTATTGAGCTGAAACTTGATAGATAACATCAAAAGATACCAAGGAAGGGTTCTGATGCAAAAGTTTGACTTTCAATTAAAATTTTTGACAGTTTTAGATTACAGATCACAATTAATTTTGAATGTTCGTTGACCACGCAAATAGTTCCTGGTTATTTCAATCCCTCGTCTTCTTACATTTAATTTCTACGACTCTTTTTACACTCGATGATTCGTTTTTTACGTCAATGAGTCGCAGATGAGTTGAAAAAAAATATTCTAGCATGTTGAATGATACTGCATCATCCTAATCGCGGAATGACAGATGTGTTATGAGGCTCTAGAATTGATAGATTGTAGAACATTAGAGCCACAGATACCCCCTTTCGGGTTTAAAAAGATATTAAAAGTCTACTAAGCGACAGATTTTTGCATGAATCCATTTCTGAGCTTATTTTGATACTATCTAGCAGATATAAAAGTTTCAAGCAAAAAATGGTGGTGCGATTCGAGTATTTAATCGTCATATTAGTACGTTTTACAAAGGAATATATAGGAAAAAATAATTGGGGTCTGATACCTATAAGCGCGCGGAGTGATATCACGTGTGTAACTAAATAGAGACCAGAGGAGAGGAAAAGGAGAAAATATGATACATGTAGGATGAAAATATCATTTTCATGATACTGCTAGATGCCAATTCGTTGGTTATCAGGGCTGATCTGGGGAAAATGGGGGGTGGGGGGGGGGGGGGGGGTTCGGGACGAGCGAACATGTGCTTAAATTGGAAAGGAGGCCGAGGTAAGAACAAAGTGTGATTTCTTTTTCATTACTGCAACATGCTTGCATTAGCTGTGTGTCATGCTGTTACTTTTACTATAAATATGATCTCATCCAATAGCCAAGCATTGCCTGGCTCCAACCCCCCCCCCCCCCAAAAAAAAAGAAATCGGGGGGGGGGGGGTTCCGTTTTTCGATCTCCGCTCGTATTTCGTATGTACAGCTGAAGTTTATTTGCTGGAATAATGTTTTTATATCACATCTCATGCGGTCTGCACTAAAAATATTATTGAAATCGCAAAAGAATAAGTTTTCTGACGTTTTAAACGTTAATTTTTAATTTTTTGTCGATACACTAAGAGGGCCTAACGAAAATTCATATAAATTCGAAAACGGTACATATGCAGTTTTTAGCACCATAAATTATGAGAATTCAGCCATCTGAAAGAGTCACATTTCATTTTGTTAACATATCTGTAGAATTGCGGAAATAACAGAAATTTGACATTAGCGTAATTGAAAATAATTCTTATCAAAAACTTGATTCTGGGGACATCAATAGACTACCTGTAAAATGCAACTATTTGAATAATAATGAAAGTATTGAGCTGAAACTTGATAGATAACATCAAAAGATACCAAGGAAGGGTTCTGATGCAAAAGTTTGACTTTCAATTAAAATTTTTGACAGTTTTAGATTACAGATCACAATTAATTTTGAATGTTCGTTGACCACGCAAATAGTTCCTGGTTATTTCAATCCCTCGTCTTCTTACATTTAATTTCTACGACTCTTTTTACACTCGATGATTCGTTTTTTACGTCAATGAGTCGCAGATGAGTTGAAAAAAAATATTCTAGCATGTTGAATGATACTGCATCATCCTAATCGCGGAATGACAGATGTGTTATGAGGCTCTAGAATTGATAGATTGTAGAACATTAGAGCCACAGATACCCCCTTTCGGGTTTAAAAAGATATTAAAAGTCTACTAAGCGACAGATTTTTGCATGAATCCATTTCTGAGCTTATTTTGATACTATCTAGCAGATATAAAAGTTTCAAGCAAAAAATGGTGGTGCGATTCGAGTATTTAATCGTCATATTAGTACGTTTTACAAAGGAATATATAGGAAAAAATAATTGGGGTCTGATACCTATAAGCGCGCGGAGTGATATCACGTGTGTAACTAAATAGAGACCAGAGGAGAGGAAAAGGAGAAAATATGATACATGTAGGATGAAAATATCATTTTCATGATACTGCTAGATGCCAATTCGTTGGTTATCAGGGCTGATCTGGGGAAAATGGGGGGGTGGGGGGGGGGGGGGTTCGGGACGAGCGAACATGTGCTTAAATTGGAAAGGAGGCCGAGGTAAGAACAAAGTGTGATTTCTTTTTCATTACTGCAACATGCTTGCATTAGCTGTGTGTCATGCTGTTACTTTTACTATAAATATGATCTCATCCAATAGCCAAGCATTGCCTGGCTCCAACCCCCCCCCCAAAAAAAAAAGAAATCGGGGGGGGGGGGGGGGGGGGGGGTTCCGTTTTTCGATCTCCGCTCGTATTTCGTATGTACAGCTGAAGTTTATTTGCTGGAATAATGTTTTTATATCACATCTCATGCGGTCTGCACTAAAAATATTATTGAAATCGCAAAAGAATAAGTTTTCTGACGTTTTAAACGTTAATTTTTAATTTTTTGTCGATACACTAAGAGGGCCTAACGAAAATTCATATAAATTCGAAAACGGTACATATGCAGTTTTTAGCACCATAAATTATGAGAATTCAGCCATCTGAAAGAGTCACATTTCATTTTGTTAACATATCTGTAGAATTGCGGAAATAACAGAAATTTGACATTAGCGTAATTGAAAATAATTCTTATCAAAAACTTGATTCTGGGGACATCAATAGACTACCTGTAAAATGCAACTATTTGAATAATAATGAAAGTATTGAGCTGAAACTTGATAGATAACATCAAAAGATACCAAGGAAGGGTTCTGATGCAAAAGTTTGACTTTCAATTAAAATTTTTGACAGTTTTAGATTACAGATCACAATTAATTTTGAATGTTCGTTGACCACGCAAATAGTTCCTGGTTATTTCAATCCCTCGTCTTCTTACATTTAATTTCTACGACTCTTTTTACACTCGATGATTCGTTTTTTACGTCAATGAGTCGCAGATGAGTTGAAAAAAAAATATTCTAGCATGTTGAATGATACTGCATCATCCTAATCGCGGAATGACAGATGTGTTATGAGGCTCTAGAATTGATAGATTGTAGAACATTAGAGCCACAGATACCCCCTTTCGGGTTTAAAAAGATATTAAAAGTCTACTAAGCGACAGATTTTTGCATGAATCCATTTCTGAGCTTATTTTGATACTATCTAGCAGATATAAAAGTTTCAAGCAAAAAATGGTGGTGCGATTCGAGTATTTAATCGTCATATTAGTACGTTTTACAAAGGAATATATAGGAAAAAATAATTGGGGTCTGATACCTATAAGCGCGCGGAGTGATATCACGTGTGTAACTAAATAGAGACCAGAGGAGAGGAAAAGGAGAAAATATGATACATGTAGGATGAAAATATCATTTTCATGATACTGCTAGATGCCAATTCGTTGGTTATCAGGGCTGATCTGGGGAAAATGGGGGGGTGGGGGGGGGGGGGGGTTCGGGACGAGCGAACATGTGCTTAAATTGGAAAGGAGGCCGAGGTAAGAACAAAGTGTGATTTCTTTTTCATTACTGCAACATGCTTGCATTAGCTGTGTGTCATGCTGTTACTTTTACTATAAATATGATCTCATCCAATAGCCAAGCATTGCCTGGCTCCAACCCCCCCCCCCCAAAAAAAAAAGAAATCGGGGGGGGGGGGGGGGGGGGGGGTTCCGTTTTTCGATCTCCGCTCGTATTTCGTATGTACAGCTGAAGTTTATTTGCTGGAATAATGTTTTTATATCACATCTCATGCGGTCTGCACTAAAAATATTATTGAAATCGCAAAAGAATAAGTTTTCTGACGTTTTAAACGTTAATTTTTAATTTTTTGTCGATACACTAAGAGGGCCTAACGAAAATTCATATAAATTCGAAAACGGTACATATGCAGTTTTTAGCACCATAAATTATGAGAATTCAGCCATCTGAAAGAGTCACATTTCATTTTGTTAACATATCTGTAGAATTGCGGAAATAACAGAAATTTGACATTAGCGTAATTGAAAATAATTCTTATCAAAAACTTGATTCTGGGGACATCAATAGACTACCTGTAAAATGCAACTATTTGAATAATAATGAAAGTATTGAGCTGAAACTTGATAGATAACATCAAAAGATACCAAGGAAGGGTTCTGATGCAAAAGTTTGACTTTCAATTAAAATTTTTGACAGTTATAAGCGCGCGGAGTGATATCACGTGTGTAACTAAATAGAGACCAGAGGAGAGGAAAAGGAGAAAATATGATACATGTAGGATGAAAATATCATTTTCATGATACTGCTAGATGCCAATTCGTTGGTTATCAGGGCTGATCTGGGGAAAATGGGGGGGTGGGGGGGGGGGGGGTTTGGGACGAGCGAACATGTGCTTAAATTGGAAAGGAGGCCGAGGTAAGAACAAAGTGTGATTTCTTTTTCATTACTGCAACATGCTTGCATTAGCTGTGTGTCATGCTGTTACTTTTACTATAAATATGATCTCATCCAATAGCCAAGCATTGCCTGGCTCCAACCCCCCCTCCCCCCCCAAAAAAAAGAAATCGGGGGGGGGGGGGGGGGGTTCCGTTTTTCGATCTCCGCTCGTATTTCGTATGTACAGCTGAAGTTTATTTGCTGGAATAATGTTTTTATATCACATCTCATGCGGTCTGCACTAAAAATATTATTGAAATCGCAAAAGAATAAGTTTTCTGACGTTTTAAACGTTAATTTTTAATTTTTTGTCGATACACTAAGAGGGCCTAACGAAAATTCATATAAATTCGAAAACGGTACATATGCAGTTTTTAGCACCATAAATTATGAGAATTCAGCCATCTGAAAGAGTCACATTTCATTTTGTTAACATATCTGTAGAATTGCGGAAATAACAGAAATTTGACATTAGCGTAATTGAAAATAATTCTTATCAAAAACTTGATTCTGGGGACATCAATAGACTACCTGTAAAATGCAACTATTTGAATAATAATGAAAGTATTGAGCTGAAACTTGATAGATAACATCAAAAGATACCAAGGAAGGGTTCTGATGCAAAAGTTTGACTTTCAATTAAAATTTTTGACAGTTTTAGATTACAGATCACAATTAATTTTGAATGTTCGTTGACCACGCAAATAGTTCCTGATTATTTCAATCCCTCGTCTTCTTACATTTAATTTCTACGACTCTTTTTACACTCGATGATTCGTTTTTTACGTCAATGAGTCGCAGATGAGTTGAAAAAAAATATTCTAGCATGTTGAATGATACTGCATCATCCTAATCGCGGAATGACAGATGTGTTATGAGGCTCTAGAATTGATAGATTGTAGAACATTAGAGTCACAGATACCCCCTTTCGGGTTTAAAAAGATATTAAAAGTCTACTAAGCGACAGATTTTTGCATGAATCCATTTCTGAGCTTATTTTGATACTATCTAGCAGATATAAAAGTTTCAAGCAAAAAATGGTGGTGCGATTCGAGTATTGAATCGTCATATTAGTACGTTTTACAAAGGAATATATAGGAAAAAATAATTGGGGTCTGATACCTGTACATAATTTGTTTGGTCCATTTACCCCTAATTATCAATTTTTGATTGACAGTCGCTGTACTTATACAAGATATTTATTTCTCATAAACCAATGACTTACAAAGGTATCGAGAATACATATGTACAATATATACAACAAAACATATAGGTATTCAAAGTAGCACATGGAACAGATAACATGGATAATATGATGAACTATGGAGGACATTATTAGTTATTAGGTTTGTTACTGACCTTACACGGAAATCTGTCGGGTTGATAAAGCCCATAGAAGGCGAGGCGCTTGCGCCGAGCCTTCTATGGGCTTTATCAACCCGACAGATTTTCGTGTAAGGTCAGTAACAAACCTAATAACTGATTTGTTTTGTCGAGGACCATTTTAGGTACAAAAATGTTGATATCAAGAACAGCAGCACGTGATTTATATTATTATCCTCCGTCTGGTTTTGCTAATTGTCGGCCATTGCCTTACAAATTTTAGAAACTGACTTTCCACAAGAATTTGTCGGGCAGTCACATGACCAAATTCAAGCATTCCCATTGGGTCAAACTAGTCCGAGGCAAAACAAAGTATTGTGTTTACTTCATTTATGAATTTACAAAGTTTACGTAGAGTTAGATGATCTTTTGTTTTAAACAACTGCTTAAATTTTAGTGTATTTGCATTTTCTCTATAATAAGTACTAAGACACTGATTTCTTGCTAATCTAAAAAAGGAACATACAAAAAGATAAATAAATGATACTCATCCCCTAAATCATTTTTGTTACAGTATAAACATTTCCTGTTACTTCTTTCAATAGAATGCCATCTTCCTGTTTATATAGGTAAATGATGGTTAGTAGTTCTAAATTTACAAAAATTATTTCTATCCTTTTTATCTAATAAATCTAAGTACTCTTCAAATTTCCATTCTTCTTTAAAAATTCTATAAGACAATCCTTTTGGTGAATTAAAAATTTCAGATTTCCAACTCTGTATAAATTGGTCTAATAATCTTCTATGTATGCTATTCTTTAACCACAATACATTTAAATTTTCTTGCATATAAAAGAACATTACTAAAACCACAATCATCAAGAATTTGTTTCACTCTTAGTATCCAATTTGATTTCAAATTGTTTGTAGAAAACTTAATGAATATTAATCTATACAGTAGTGAAGAAAGTTTTGACTCATTTCCAGTACAAATTTTGGCCCAGTAATTAATCATTCTTGCTTTAATATCAACAATAAGTGGACAAATACCCAATTCCCCATATACCATCAAATTTGGAGTTGATTTCTTTAAATTAAGTAATAATTTACAAAATTTCAATTGCACACGTTCTAACAAAGTAAAGTTTGAAAATCCCCAAATTTCACTTCCATACATTAAAATAGGTTTAACAATCTTTATAAATAAATCAACTGTACAACTAACACTAAGGTTGTGTAATCTACTTTTCCTTAAAACTTCATACATTGCTTTAGTACCCTTTTCAGCATTTTTCTTTATAGTTTTATGATAGGATCCACTAGAAGTAAAAATAATCCAAGATAATTAAACTCTTTTACTTTTTCCAACTTTTTACCATTTAAAATGAAATCTTTATTCGTTACTCTACCATTAGAAAATATAAGTACCTTTGATTTGTCTACATTAATTCTAAGTTTCCATTGTGTACAATAATCTTGAAACACATTAAGTATACTTTGTAGGGTTTCGACTGACTCTGCTAACAAAACTGTATCGTCAGCATACAACAATATAAACAATTTTATGTAAATACCAAGTTGATCACCAATATCATCAGTAATTCTAGAGAGTTCTCGAACATTATTCTGAATAAAAAAATTCAAAGAAAAAAGGAACGGTGATAAATTTTCACCTTGACGGAGACCATTATTACATGGGAAGAATTCTGAGAAATTTCCTTCAAAACTTATTCTTGATTTAATCCCTTGATACATGTTATAGATGATATTGTATACTTTCCCCCCAATATTGTTAACTAATAATTTATGCCAAAGCCCTTCCCTCCAAACCTTATCAAACGCTTTTTTCAAAATCAATAAAGATACAAAATAGTTTCTTTTTTAATTGTTTAAACATATCTATCAATGAGTGTAAAATAAAAATATTGTCAATGGTTGAATAACCCCTCCGAAATCCTGCTTGATTTTCACAAATGAGATTGACCTCATCAGAGAATTTTGATAATCTATCATTTAATATAGATGTACTGGAACCATCAGTTTTCATAATTAATTACTAAATATTAATTATTATTTTTTCTAAATTGAAATTAATTCTTACTTTCACATGAGAAGATATTTATCTAATGCATTACTAGCACTAAATTCTTTAATGATAACAAGCGGAAATTGCAAGCACTCGGACGACGACTTGGTTTGATAAATTATTTTCTTTTCTCCGTTTAACACATTTTTCTTGTCTGTTATCTGATTTTCTTGGTCTTTTAATGCCTTGCTTTTTGAAATACAATCCCCGACCCTGAGTGTTCACAGGAGAGATGTCAGCCTCTCCCACGTATAGATATAATTCCATTTTTGTTTTATGTTAAACATGTGTTCTTTTTGGGTACATGAGAAAGAATTTACTTCAGTTCCATTCATACTCGTCTAGAAATCACACGGTCTTATTTCTTCAAGAATTTTTGTAGTCACAACAGTGTGAGTTTTTATTGATTTCTTTGTAACGGACTTTATTTCTATAATTTATTTTAATATTGATGATTTAAAAGGATATTTTTGATTTATTCAGTAACGAGATTGCACTATTTCTTTTTCTGATTTTCATTTTAATCGAAATAATTTACTCATGATTACTGGATTTTATTTGTATTTCATTATGTCTAATATCTAAATGATATTTGCAATATTCTTATATCATATTTCATTCTGTTGTAGCTTTTACGGCGATCTTATTGGACACTTCAGTGGCGGATCCAGCGCCCCCTTTGCCGGGGGTCGAGAGGCGAATTTTGCCAATTTTTACTGAAAATGGGCCAAAATATAGGTTTTTTTTGGAAAATTTTGGGTCAGTGCCGGGGGGGGGGGGGGGCGGACGCCCCCTCCGCACCCCCCTGAATCCGCCACTGCACTTATTCAATAAAGTCCGTTAGCTATCTGCACTGTGGCTTCTCATTTCTCAAGAGTCATACATGTATAAGGCAGAATAGTCGCCGCATTTTTTTATATGTCCTTGAAAATATATCAATACTTGGAGGCCAATTCAAGAAATTGTTTTGCTAGAAATTATAATTTTACTCCATCCTCTTTCGACTAAAATACTACGAAAACAATTCCGATTTTATTCTTAGTTCATTGTTTCTAAATATAAAATGTCTAAATATTTCATTTCCGTTGCGCGTTTTCGGGACCGAGTGACCATATCTAAATTCCGGTGCCGATTCTTCTATAAGTTATCTTATTTGCAAACAAAACGGACGAAGTTGTTATTTTCTTTTCACACTTTCTGAATTTTTTAATTTTATTTATCTATTTTTTTTTTCTTTTCTTTTTTGGTCCATACCCAGTGGCGGATCCAGCGCCCCCTTTGCCGGGGGTCAAGGGGCAAATTTTGCCGATTTATACTGAAAATGGACCAAAATATAGGTATTTTTTGGAAAATTTTGGGTAAGTGCGGACGTCCCCTCCCCCCCCCCCCCCCCCCCCCCCCCCCCTGAATCCGCCACTGATACCAAGGACAAATCCATGTCCTTACATGTACTGATTAAAAGTTTGTACAAAACCAAAAACATTGAATCATTAAGGACAAGGACTCGAAAATTGACCTCTAAAATTTAGTGTTTTCAATCATTTTCCTCATATTGTTTTATTTTTCTTTACAATTTGAGTGCACTGAGGAGACGATCATGACTGCTACGGTCTGTACAATAGGATCTTGACAAACAGTTAGGCCATTTCTTTGTTATTGAAATTTCTATTTTGCGTCCGAGGTCACGCTGATATAGGTTTTTGATCCCATAGTCATGAAACAAACAAAATTAAAACGATAAAATATTTTGCAAATTAAAAGTGTTTTCTAGCACAGGGATATATCCCGGTTGCTTTTTGTACAGTATCGTATCGTATGTCTGGAGTTCCCTCCTTTGTTGAAGGAGCACCCTTAGAGGTAAAAAGTGTGCAAGACACATTAATAAATACTATAAAAAAAATCTAAGATATGTTCTTTAAAAAGAGAAATTAAAAGAATTTCCCTTAACTAAGATAAATAAAATAGAGGAACTAAATGATAGAACAGTAAGAAAGTGTTGTGCAAAGAGTAAAAATGTGTTTTTGATTTCTATAACCTAACATATTTACACAGTACTAGATAACCCATACTAGTTCATCAAGCAAGCGGCCGGGAAGCTGTGTTTTCTACGGCAAGATTTAAAAAAAAAAATTAGTTATTATTAGGTCTTCCGACTTCCGTCGGAAGACCTATTGTTTTCGTAACCGTGGAAAATTGGATCAGCGATTTCTCAAGAACCCTGTAAGCTAGGACAATGAAAGTTCTCCAACGTTACGTTTGGAGTAAAAGCTAGATTGGTCTTTTTTATTTTTGGTCTCTGTTATTTTTTTTATCATGTTTTTTAGTAGATTCAAATATTTGACGGGAGCGTCGAATTACTCAAAAGGACCGAAAATTTCGTGTTTTGCTATTTGTAAGCTTAAATATCTCGTATTTTGCTATCTACAATTTCCATTATTTTTGAAAGTCGACAGCCATGCAAGATATGAAATGCTAGATGCACACTGTAACGATTTATTACGATGACGTCCTTCACCGTCCTTCATATTTCCAAATTCAGAAGTTCATAGGAGGAAGACACTTTTTTGCTTATAATAGTAAACAAAAATTAAGCTTATGAAGTTTCCTAAAAATTTCAATATTATTATTTTTTATCCATATATCTGTCTTATTTAGTCTTTCTGATTTTTCCTATTTCTTACTGTTGAAAAGATATGAGCATCGAAATTTTGAGTTGGGTATTTCGATACACCTTCACGCCAACAGATCGGGCGCACACTAAAATTGGTAGTCCGAGTCCGACTCGAGAAAAGCAGTGTTGAGATTTCACGGCAATGATGAATATGCATTTCATAAATACATTTCGATATACACAATTTGATTTTAAAACAGTTGATTAATTTAGAAGAGATCAGCTACAAACCAGAATTTACACACAAAAAGTGGTAGTTTGATTCCGATTTCTAACCTACAAACCTGTTTCTAAACTTCAATAACTATATTTTGAACATCAAGTTTAATTTCTAATTCTAGCAAACGTTCGAACATAATTTTCGGTTGGTTTATTTACAAATTGATGAACAATTTCTCCAACATTCTTCCCTCCCCTCGTTTTTCGAAAACAGTTCTGTTTATATTGAACGATGTCGCCATGATGGAAATTCAAAATAAACTTTGAAAAAAGGGAAGGGGGGGTCCAAATTTGAACCTGCACAGCGAGAACCTCATGGTATTTATATATATATATTGAACGTAACTTGTTATTACCATTTCTCTTCTCAAGAAAATTGGTTCTACAGCTACGAGCTCGCCTTTTTTATGGGGGAAGGGGGCAGGAAGAATTTGCAACAAAAAAAAAAAATCCCGGCTCTGAAAAATGCTGAAAAAAATATTCCGGCCCAAAGGGCCGGCAATTTTTTTTTCCCGGACCATGCAAAAGTAAGGATACATTGCATGATATGGAAATTTTTGCTGGCCCTTTGTGCCAGACAATTTAAAGTCAAAAAATTAATTAATATAAATACAAACTGTTCACATAGCTGTATCTACCAGAGACCTAATACGCATAGGCACAAAAATCTAGAAAAGGTTCTATTTAAACATCATACAATCTGTCTGAAATTCGCTAATTGCAAAGAGACATCTGAAGGAACGGTTATTAACTCATATTCTGTAACGGCGGGGAGTTTAACTTACACAGACATTCACAACATTTGACAATTTGTTTAAATCCGGCCCGAAGAACCGGCGAAAATTTTTCTCCGACTCTGGTAATGGCTGAAAAAAATGGCCTGCTCAGAAAATTGCTGAAAAAAAATTTTACCGGCTGGCAATAGAATTCCTGCCCCCCCCCCCCTCCCTCATATTTCCAAACCAAAAATTGTATAGGAGGAAGACACTCTTGTTGCAACCGCAACAAGAAACCTTTCTAGTTTGTTTTATACCGTACGTAACGTTTATTTGTTTTTCTCAAAAGGTCGCAAAACAGAATAAAATCAAGAAATGGCATACCAACGAACAGCAATTTACCATGAAAATGCGAAATATATAGTCTCCTGTGAAATATGGTTCCTTGCTTTAATAAACTTATTTTGATACATAGCAGATCTACATGTAGTAATAACTTTAACGAAAAAAGACCAAACAATCGTCTTTTAAAAAAATATTATCTCATAAATAATGTTCTATTTAAACATGTCACTTATTTCGTTTGGTTAGGGTCATTTTCAGTAGATAGATAAACTGCATCCATGTGAAAATGAGACGAGTGCTGTGATTGGATAAAGCATTGAGCGAAATCGGAAGCAGTCATGGCAGATTTTTACTGCTCGTTCTCCTAATCTTGAGATGTTTGGTGGGTTTAATCTTACTCATGTAACATTCTTAGTGTTATTATGTTGATTTTTAGTATTTCTTACAAAATGCAAACCATCAAGTATCAGTCCTTTGAAACTTTTGTTCATCGCAATTTTATGAGCACCTGCCCCGGTCTGAGAGAGTGAGACAGTGACCATGTTTTAGACTTCTCAGTTTAGTATACTGAATTTTTCAGACTCAGACAGTAGTATGTAGCCTAATCCCTTTTGTGATTTTGGCACAGACCGTTTTATTAATGCTGCCGTTGACTGATAGGCCTTACCTGAAGGTAAGCCATTCATATCTATATTCAGAGAGTAGACCTCAGTGCTCTCCCAACCAATTATGAGACCGGGGCCGGAGCCTTTGAGATTGGGAAAAATTGCAGCATTTAATGTTTCTAGTTTGATAATGGATTTGAAATCGATACAGTGCTTTCGATAATCAGTCAGGGGTGCTACTTCAACAAGTAATTAAAAAAATTACCTTTTCAAGTAACTTTCTAATTTTGCCTTCTTAAATGATTACCTCTAAAAGTAACTGATTTACTTGCAATGTCCATGCAACATATTACTTATACAAGTGATATACATAAAAAGTAAGGCAATGGATGGTTTGTAATGATTGTACCATACACATTTAAAGTTCTCAATCTTTTAATTGTTATAAGGGCAACTCATATCAGTAATAATTGCTTCAGTAACAGAAATATCAAGGTAAAACCATTCCCTTAAAATTACTTGTTTAAGTAATATTTATTGAAAGGGGCTTATCTTTAAATGAAAGGAGTAATGCTTTTAGCAATTATCGTAATTTATATTTAAATTTTATTTTGAAAAGGAAAGTCTAAATTTACAGGAAAAATTATTGCTATTGGGATGAAAATTCTATTCAAAAGTCTACAAGGTTACAAACTTGCACAAATTTGCAACTTTTTAACTGAAATTCGGCTACAATTTCGGCTATCTTTCTTAACTCAAACAGTTTCTTCTGAGAAAGTTATTTCCTTTTGAAAATAATGAAAGTGTTCTTGCCTTTTACTGCTGTATTTTCTTACTTGCTATAGGAAATAAGACATTATTTAACTTTTTATGTGAGATCATGGGTACATTTGATAATTACTTGTAGAAGTAATTTTTTAATTACTTATTGAAGTAGCACCCCTGACTGATAATGTCCAATAATCAATTCTTTCTGCTTTTTCATCACTATAATGTAACAATATGTCGATATTTGATAAATTTGTATCATATCACGATACGAAATGCATATCGCAATAAATCGCACATAAAGATTATAAGAATAAATCATTGAATCCCTTTGATTTTAATCAGTTTAATAGAAAACATTATGTATTGCAATCTTTAATAACTTCGTACCGTATCACAATATGAGCTGTGAATGACAATATATATCGCGCCCTTATAGATTATATGAACAAATCATTGAACATGTTGAATCTCTTTGGTTTTAATCAGTTTAATTGAAAGCAAGCAACCCATGGTTCACATTGCTCTTAATTGAAACGAGTTATGACAAAAGCAATCAAAATGATTCAATGATTTTCTTTCAAGCAAATGACAATTCAATCAGAAAATATGAACAGTATGGACAAACAGCGAGGAACCTGATTTTACATATAAAATAATCAAAATGAAAAGAAACGATATATCGCAATTAGGGCTGGGACGATACTCTGATTCATCAATGCATCGCGATATTTTATTTCGCGATCCAAGTATCGATACACCCCGACGATACCCAAGTTAAAATTTACATAAAAATATGTGTTTGAATTTTCAGGACTTTCATTCAAGTACTCAAGTTTAAATCAACTTTCTTCAGTTTACATATAGATATAAACTGTACAGTGATTGGGTTAGGGAAGGCCACGCACCCTGCAACATAGTCCCATTTTTGATAAAAAAAAAATGGCCCATATAATCGGCAAGTCGCTGCGCTCTGGTGCGCATTATGTTTGGTTTTCAAATCTATCTGAAAGTTCTGTACTCATATTTTCGTTGTCCAGTAGCAGTAACGTGGTCAGTCAGAAGCACAAAATTCTTCTGTTCACTGACAATTGCTCCGCTCACCCGAAAGGTTCTTTGCTATATATTAATGATACAATATTGATTTTTTCCCCGACATTCTTTTTTATCCTCGTTCTGCGCCTGAGATTTAAATCCCCAACGTCCATTTATGTATCTTTTCGACGTAAAGGTACTTGTGTATGCGTTCGTCCGTAAAGTTATCATGGTCAGTCAATGGGTTCAGTTTGAAGTAATAAAGTGTACAGAAATGTCAATTGCAGTCAACCCCTCCCCCTTCCCTAATTTCAACAAGCTGCCCATACTTTGACACGAAAAATACAGGATAGGTAGCTGAAAGTTTTTGTCTAATTGGCTGTTCTGTGATACATGCACTGTTATACTTATTCATTGGAAATGGTAGAAATTAGGGAATTTCACGACTAAAAATGTGCTTACATCTGATGTATTATACATACGTTGTATATATGAAGCTTTTCGAAAATTTATCATTTTTTTGAATGGCCCTTTCGTTAAGAAAGATACTAGGACCGTCCAAGTAGAAGGGGCCATAATTCCATTGAGAAAGTTTGCCTTCCCGATCACTGTGAACATGACAAATCATTTAGAAACACTGATTTTTAATATGATTTTTCCAATGATTTCTTACTGTTAATTTAAATTTTATTCTAGACGGAAAGCTAAAAATGTAGTGTTGAATAAATATAACATGTTGAGTGAAAAAAGCCACTCTAAACAAAAATGCTAAATATAATGAATATAAATACTATCAAATAGCTTTTTGAGAAGGATTTATTAATTAACTTAGTATCGCGATACGTATCATATCGGATATCAGGTATCGCAGTGTGCGAAATTAACGGTGGCCCGATGGCCAATGTCTACAGTAAACTGGATCGGTCTATAGCGATCAAAAATGCTATAGACCAACTTGTCTATAGGAAATTGGAGCATTTTTAGAAATATTAGCGTTGTAAACTTAAAACAGCATTCCACAAAATTGTATTAGTACAAATGGAGGAAAATAATGAAATGATCAGAAAAATTATCTGAGATTGAAAATGTGTTTTATCAAATAAAATGCATAAAAGATTAGATTTTAGGGGTCTTTTTATTTTGGTCTACAGGAAATTTCTGCGGTCTATAGGAACTGAAATTACGATGGACCGAATGTCTATAAGACTTTAAAAGTCAATTTCACACACTGGGTATCATGATACGTTTCAAATCGGCTGGGTGCAGTATCGTCCCAGCCCTAATCGCAATATATCATGATTTACCTTTGGTGTATTGTTTTCCCTTCTGGACCCCTTGAAGAAATACTCTTTACCCCCTTTATCATGTGTATACGACTCAGTATCACCCAAACATACAATATGTCCTGAAATGACTCGTCTAGCATTCTTCATGCTAACTACAGCTGCATCAGAGGAATGATTAGCCTACAGCAAAAAATCATTCCTCTTTTGCAATTGTATTACAACTTCACCATTGTTCATGGCTAATCACTTCAGATTCTTTCACATGGCCATTAATTTACCTATGCTGTTGTTTACTTCTTCCTCTTTGCAAGGTCAAAATTTAAGGTTACAATAGATTTTTGAGTGAAAAAAACACTGTCCAGGGCAAACTTGTAATTTCTTCCCCTCTGTATAGATTTCATTATTACTTTGCAGAATTATTTCTTAGGACCCAAAGGTCTGTCATGACCTTGAATCAAGGTCAAAGGTCAAGGTCACAATAGATTATTTTATTAAACTGAAACTTGTCTTGGGCATAACTTTTTCCCCTCTTTAGGTCTTTTCTTGATTTTGATTCTGTTTTATGTCCTTTTGAAATTGAGAAAGCTACTAGCCAGCCAGGGAGAAAAACAAGCATAATATATGAACAAGTTGCAATTTCATATTATCATGATTATGTGACTATGTGAAATCTGACAGAAACTTGTTTCATTTGATTATAAACAGAAGAACGAAAGATAATGCAACATCTTGAATTATTGCAGTACTTTTAAATATGAAATATAAAAGATTAATTAATTTCTCTCCAATTCTTGTAGACATGGTAGAAAACACATTTGTTTTGCAAAAGATTTTATTATCTTAATTTTGTTTAGTTATTATGACTTTGAGCTCAAAACATACATGTACCAGCATGAGGAGACAAAAACGGAAAATAACAAAGACATGGCCTTATTTATTTTGACCATGTTTTGCAGAATTGATAGTTTGTCAAGACCTCGAACTATGGTCATAAGTCAAGGTCACAATATACATAATGGGGAAAGCCTTGTCCAGGGTATAACTTCTTTCCCCATTCATTGCATTCAATATTTATTCAAAAATCATAGAATTGCTGCTTCGAACCCAAAGATGTGTCATGACCTTGAACCTTGTAATAAGTCATTATGAAGTCAAAGGTCAATTTTACAATAGACTTTTTGGATAAATGATTATGTGAGAGTATTCAGTGTGAACAACTAAATATCAAGTAGCAAATGAGTCTGTTGAGTAAAATGTATGCCACAGGGGTATAATTCATCCATTTATTGTAGTCCTATTAAAGGGAAAGGGCATGTATATAATGTTGTTATAACTTTTGCCTCATCCCTTTTCTGATGATGAAAATAAATACGTTTAAACTAAGTTCTACTAAGTAAAGTTGCACCTCTTTATGATTGAAATGAACATATGTTCTTGCTGAAAAGTGATTGATGAACAGGCATACACCCCCCCCCCCCCTTTCCTCATCTCCAAAAACATAACATATAAATATGATTCACTTTATTTTCAGGGTACGAAACAGCCGGAATGACTCGTTTTCATCCGTATCATGGCCAGAACATACGCCTCATGCACGACAACATGGTGGCTTATAGGGAGACTAGTTTTGCACATGCGTTGACTTTCAGTGAAAAACCGCTACGACCTGGTGAAATTTTTCTCGTGGAAATTGAGAAGAATGAGAGGGGCTGGAGTGGACATATGCGCATTGGCCTAACTCAATTCGATCCTGCTGACCAGTTTGAACTGCCCCAGTATGCTCTACCAGATTTACACAACATGGGAAAATCGTGGATATTTGCCGTGACCAAATCGCACAATAAGGTTGTATACTCCGAAAATAGCGATCAGGACAATGATGAGAATGAGCCGTATCAATCTATTTTGGGAGATACGGATATCGTACAAACCCAACACGGCTCGTTCAGCAGAAGCTTATTGTTGCCGTTAGGCAAACTTGTATTGACTTCAAACAATTCCCCGTGTTCGACTCCCGAGAACATTCTACCCACTGATATAGGCAGTAGGATCGGTATTATGTACAGAGTGGTAGGAGATTCAGCGGAAATGCGCTTCATTATAAATGGGGAGGATCAAGGGCCGTGTGCCAAGAATATTCCCTATCAGGGCGCCCCACTGTACGCTGTTGTTGACGTTTATGGAACTACAAAACAAGTCCGTATAATACAGTTATATGGAGGTGAGTGTCTAACAATGGTTCTGTCATAAATGATTTTGTTGTCAGTGTATATGTACTTTTGTCTATGATATTTACAACTGAGATCATCACACAATATATATTCGCTATTTTCGAAAACCAGAGTTACTTCCCATTTGAGAAGGTATCTGACGTAGACTGATTATGACGTCATCAAATTCTATGGAAACAATCCTAAAAGTCCGGGAATTGATGGTATAAAATCGACGTTACCATATCATTTTCATGACGTAACAATGGTTTTACGTCAGATGCCGTCTGTAAGGGGAAAAAACTCTTTATTCTGCAATTTAGACTCAATATAAAGTTCTTAAATTGAGTTGAAATTTTTCATGCATTGAATCATTAAATAAAGACTGTGCAATATTTGTATGGAATGAATAAAGGGCACATTGAATTGTGTTTAATTTTTGATTGCTTGTCTTTTTCAGTCTCCACCTTACAGAATGCTTGCAGGGATAGGATTTTACAACTTACAAAAGAAGAAGATGTCACAAGCTTACCGTTGCCTAAAAAACTAAAGCAATACCTGCGTTATGAGTTATAGCTATAACATGGCATGGGAAAATGTGTGTGTAGCACGGATGTGTGTAAGAAGCACAGAACAAGATGTGTGTAAATAAAGGAAAGCACACGTGTGCGTATAGTCTAGAAAACCCAAAAGTGTATTGGAAGTTGATCGGAATAATGACTTTAAAAGACATGTGAGCAATATACATAAACATGACGAAACGTGTGCTGACATCATCATCATAAAGTGCTTACAACCGTAGAAAATGTCATTGACGCTATAAGTAGCTATGTCATGCTATAGTAATGCTAGTGTGTGTAACATGTGCAAGTAGTTTGTGTATTACACGTACAAATCATTTGTACAGATGTGTGTGAGTTATTTGAGATACTCTGTTAAGACTTCAGACATGTTCAGTATGCATAAAAACAATCATATCCATAGAAATAGCTGTCTCTTAACATTTGAAGGAACCAAAGTCTGTGATGTAGTCTTGTATAATGGGAAAATGGCATGCATATTCATCAAATGTATTTTCATCATATTTCTCTTTCAAACCATATATGGGGGGCAGACAGGGGGGTACCTCTCTCCCCCTCCCACCCCTTACCTCCCCCTCCCACCCCTTACCTCCTCCCTCCCCCTCCTTTTCACCCTTCCCTTACCTCCCCCCCTCCTGCCCCCTTCTTCCCTCCTCCCACTCCCTCCCTCAACTTTCTCCCCCTCTCTCCCTCCTCCCGCCCCCTTCCTCCCCCCTCCCTTTCACCCTGTCCACCCCCTCATATATACTAAACTTACATGGCTCATGTGTAGCAAAACAATGACAGTTTCAAACATACGATAGCTGGAGAACAGGATGTTATATAACTTAAGTAATGTATAGACTTACACAATTTTTGTAAAGCACATAAAGGTATACGAACCCTGACCATGTTATCATGGTTATACTACAAATGTGATGCAAATTTTGGCAGAATTTTGAATATTTAGAAATTTGTGCTCATGAGCGTGATGAAAATTAATCTTGAATTCTAATGCAATCTTGCTACATGTATAACGTCGAATTTCATTGGTTGTTTGCTCCTTAGTTATGGCAGTAAAACAAGAACATACTAGGCTTTGACGTTGCTAACGTCACATTTCGCCTTATATTCACCAAAATATAGATTGCATTAGAATGGGAGTAACTAGGTACTGACGTCATGTTTATGGTGCAAACATCCGTTTTTCTGGCTCAGCTAGCATGTCGCTAGAAAAACTCTGTTTGCCATCGTAAAATCAGAATTTACCGTCCGCAAATATGACGTCAGAAGTTAGTTATTCCCTAAATCTAGTAGTGCTCCAGTGTCAAGTTTTAGAGTAATAGCAATTAATGCGAATCTGAAATGAAGTTACATTTAAAGTATGTAAACTATATTTTAATTTATAAAGCGTATTAATAACTATTATACAAAAATGTAATTGATATGAAAAATGTTTTGATGACCCTTCATTTTGGCCTTCATAGAAATGGCTTTAGCATGTTAAAAAATAAAAGGAGATGACTACCAAATTGAATCTGTTTAAAAAGTTTGTCATACTAGTAGATGTATTTCAAAGGATTTGTAATATAATCAAGTAAACACAAATATTTAACTAATTTTCTTCAATAATTCAGTTACCCATAGTTTATATACCTAGTAAATTTGCCTTTGGCAATTTTTCAATTTCACATAAATGTGAACATAAATGTGACATGAAGTATTATATTCATAATTTCATTCATATGGAAAGAAACAATTGTTGAAGAGTGGATATGAAAAGAATTGTTTTCTGACGTGTATAAATGTTGGAAGAATATTGCTTTCCAATGTTGTATTATAGACCTGTGATGTGTTAAGTTATAACTGCAAAAGCCTGGATTTTGAACATGTTGAATGTTATTTCAATTTCAAGTTTCAAAATTTACGTAATTACTGCACTGTAACTTTGCATATGTTAGCATCAAGAACATATTATTATAAAGAAAACATGATACTAGAAAGAAAATATTCTGGCTATTTTAGATCATCCACTTTAGATAAAAAAGAATTATTTTCAACCTAAACATGCTAAATGTAGCAGAACTTAGTTGAAAAAAAACCCATTGTATTACGACTTGTACTTTATAATATTTGAAAAATCGTTCTGAAGCCTTTTTGCTTACACATAATGTTGTTGAAATGATTCTACAAAAACTCATTTTTAGCTCACCTCGACGAAGTTGAGTGAGCTTATGATATAACCCCATGCGTCCGCGTCCGTGTCCGCGTCCGCGTCCGGTTAAGAAGTTTGGGGTAGCTCAGTATCTGACAAAGTACTAATGCTACAGTAACCAAACTGGCACAAGTGATTCATCTTTGGATGCTGAGGTGAACCCATGCATCGGATGCAGCATCTGACCTACATTTTCCGCTTGAGTGACTTGATTAAGAAGTTTGGGGTAGCTCAGTATCTGACAAAGTACTGATGCTACAGTAACCAAACTTGCACAAGTGATTCATCTTTGGATGCCGAGATGGACCCATGCATCGGATGCAGCATCTGACCTACTTTTTCCACTTGAGTAATTTCGCTTTTAAAAGCCAATATTGAGCAAAGTATAAGTGCTACATGTACCAAACTTGCATATTGGATGTATCTTTGATCAAACTTTCATAAAATGACCTTGACCTACTTTTTCCGCTTGAGTGATTTTGCCTTTAAAAGCCAATATTGAGCAAAGTATAAGTGCTAGATATTCCAAACTTGCATATTAGATGTATCTTTGATCAAACTTTCATAAAATGACCTCGACCTACTTTTTCCGCTTGAGTGATTTTGCCTTTAAAAGCCAATATTGAGCAAAGTATAAGTGATACATGTACCAAACTTGCATATTGGATGTATCTTTGATCAATCTTTCATAAAATGACCTTGACCTACTTTTTCCGCTTGAGTGATTTTGCTCTATAAAGCCAATATTGAGCAAAGTATAACTGCTACATGTACCAAACTTGCATATTGGATGTATCTTTGATCAAACTTTCATAAAATGACCTTGACCTACTTTTTCCGCTTGAGTGATTTTGCCTTTAAAAGCCAATATTGAGCAAAGTATAAGTGATACATGTACCAAACTTGCATATTGGATGTATCTTTGATCAATCTTTCATAAAATGACCTTGACCTACTTTTTCCGCTTGAGTGATTTTGCTCTATAAAGCCAATATTGAGCAAAGTATAACTGCTACATGTACCAAACTTGCATATTGGATGTATCTTTGATCAAACTTTCATAAAATGACCTTGACCTACTTTTTCCGCTTGAGTGATTTTGCCTTTAAAAGCCAATATTGAGCAAAGTATAAGTGATACATGTACCAAACTTGCATATTGGATGTATCTTTGATCAATCTTTCATAAAATGACCTTGACCTACTTTTTCCGCTTGAGTGATTTTGCTCTATAAAGCCAATATTGAGCAAAGTATAACTGCTACATGTACCAAACTTGCATATTGGATGTATCTTTGATCAAACTTTCATAAAATGACCTTGACCTACTTTTTCTGCTTGAGTGGTTTTGCCTTTAAAAGCCAATATACATGTACTAAGAAATATGTTTGAATTGAATTTTGCTGTCACGAGGTGAGCTTCGTAATCTGTGATTACCTATGTTTATCATGTTCATGTATAAATTTATTTGTTACATACACGTATATATCATCTTCTTATATATAAGTGTTAGGCAGTCTTCACGGAAATTCACTAGCCCAACGCTCGAGGCTAGTAGACATTTTGCCTGGCTAGTAGAATTTCACTGATAAACTATACAAATATGGTGTATCTAGTAGGAATTGTCTCAGGGCTAGTGGTTGAACAAGTTTTCGTGAAGATTAGTGTTATGTACAAATATGGAAGGATTTGCAGCTTTTTCATCATTATACATGTAATAATATAATTATTGTACATGTTGTGGCACCAAAACTTAATTGATTAAGATTTAAATTTTAAATTTCGACAACTATGATATGCGTAATAATTAATCTTATGTACGGAAAATTTTAAGCTGAAACTGAATTTTTTTTAATAATTTTTTTTTTTTGACAATGGCAGTAGATGGAATTTTTTTCTTGTTTTCAAATATTCCTTTAAACAATTTTGTCATGTTCAAGTTTGTGTTCTAACCTGTGTTCATAATGTGCACTGATAATACAATATGGGATATAGAAAATTTATCATATTTTCTTTAATTTGTATTACTTGATTATTATTATTATTAACCAAATTTTAGGATACAATCAATTCGAAATTTAAAATAACTCACCATATTTAATGACTGTAAAAGTAGAATCAATCGCTGGTACTTTCTTCCGTGGTTTGATATGAGTAAATTTTTCAATTGACAATGATTCGTGGATCCTATGCTGATGCCACTGAATTATGCATTTGGTATTTTTATTCCGTCTTTTCGATTTTACAGTCCTACTTTCGATTTGTGCAGGTATCTGACGTAAAAGCATTGTGACGTCATTAAAATCCTTTGACAACGTCATATTTGTAACCCTGTTTCCCAGAATTTCATGCTGGTTTCCACAGAATTTGATGATGTCACGATGCGTTGACGTCAGATACATGCACAAATGGGAAGTAACTCTGTATTTTGAAAAGACCGAATTCACTGGGACAAACTTTCACGGTACGAGGCAGATAGCAAAAGAAGTGAAGATTAATCCACAGCGAATGATTCTACGTATACAGTCGACCTTCTTGACTGCGTACATTAGGCTTACGTCTTAAGCTGTTGTATGGTAGATTGTCAGTCAACTTTTACATGCATTTGACAGAGACGGTCTAATAAAGAATTCAGTACAACTATGACTTGTATGTTTCATAGGCATAGCTTTATATTATATTTTTTGTTTCTTTCATGTATTTAAATCATTGATTTGCATTATTCAAATAGGGCAAAGTAAAATTTGGTCATGATTGGAAGGTGTCTTGTATGTTGTTGTCTACTTGCATATGGTAAATGTTGTCTCAAGACCTTGAGAATCCAGTCAATAAAAAAAGTCAATAGTCTTGAGACAAATTTGCCTCAAGACTATTGGATGATGAGGTCAACTGTATCATTAATTATAAAGTCATCAAAATAAACTAATTTAACTACAAATATGCATGGGATGGGATGGGAAGAGGGAGGTTGTAAATACATATATGTTAAGCTTGAAAACACCAGTCAAGACACTTTAAATTATGGTCCAGTATGCTAACTTAAATTTATTATTATAAAAATGGTATTATGCAACTTATCACTTGTATATGTAACACAGCTGAAAAGTGATCTATTAAAAATGACATTTCATCCTATTTATTGATTTATGTTTACTCTGTATTGAATTTGATACCAATTTTATCAAGCATGCAAGCACTATGCCTTTGTCTTAATCTGTGTGCAGAGGTAGCCATACCAAAAGGCTACCCGTAAATTAATTTATTTGCTAAACCTCAAAGGATTCTTGTGAATAGCACAGAAGAAAAGCAATCATCAAAGAAACATCAAACCTTACATTAATGTTCCCTGTGGGGACCTTACACAAATTCTTCCTATTGGGAAATGATCCCTATTGATTTTCAGGGTCAAAGGTCAAGGTCACTATGAACATAAGCTTTAAAAGTCATTGTGAACAACATAGAAGACGAAGCAATCATCATAGAAACATCAAACCGTCCAGAAATGCTTCCTATGGGAAGATGATTGATTTTCAAGGTCAAAGGACAAGGTCACCATGAAGTTAAGCTTTTTAAAGTCCTTGTGAATAACATAGAAGACAAAACAATCATCATAGAAACATCAAACCTTCCACAAGTGTCCACCATGGGGAGAGGATGATCCCCATTGATTTTCTAGGCCAAATTACAAACATAAAACCTAAGGATTGGGATACTAGTATAATGTTGTGAAAACTTTTGCTCAATCCTTTTTCATTATCTGAAATAAAATGAGATTCTTCTAAAACGTCGAACCTTACACAAATGTTCCCTGTGGAGAGGGATGAACCCCATTAGTTTTCAAGGTCACGATCACGGAGGACTTGAGTGTAAAATCCTTGTGGACAGCAAAAACATTGGACTGCAAAAACCCTTACGGTTACCCTCACCCATTGGACAGCAAAAACCTTGTGGACAGCAAAAACGCCCCCCCCCCCCCCCCAACAATCGTCGCAGAAACATCGAACCTTCCACAAGTGTTTCCCTTTGGGGAGCTTCTACAAATGTACCCAATGGAGAGAGGATGAACCCGTTTGATTTTCAAGGGTAAAGGTTAAGGTCACTTGGGACTTTGGCTGAATTTCCTTGTGAATAGCACAGAATACAAAGCAATCATCGTAGACACATCAAACCTTCCGCAAATGTTTTCCGTGGGGGAGAGGCCATGAACCCCATTGATTTTCTAGGTCAAAGGTCAAGGTCTCTATGGACTTGATTTAACTTTTTTTTTGCTGTTAGCAAAGTATATGCATCTATGAGGGGATGCTACGCATGCGTTGCCTTGGTTGTACTTGTTTTGTACAAAAACTATTTTTCTGTTAATACTAGAGGGATGATGGGTCATATGATGGAAAACTTTTCCGTAAAGAAGCATAGTTACATGTACATTACATTGTACTGATGTAGAATTATTGATAAGATTCTCACTGCCGATCAACCCATTTCTGGACTGGAGATTTTATTCAAAGATGTTGATTATGATAAGTACCATTTTCACCAGTAAATGTACGATAGACTGATTTTAAATTTTACACAAAAAGCAATTGGGGGTCAAGTCTGTCTAGACAGCGGCTCTGTATGAAAATGACGTCATGAGAGAGAGAGAGAAAGATGTCCAAAGTGTTAATTTCAAAGGAGGGCGCATATTAATTATGTCAGCTTATGTAATTTTTGTGTCCAATAGCGGTACTAAGCCCGTTTTATACCTGCACTAAGGATTTAAGGACAAGACGAACACGAAGGTATAGAAGAGGAGCGCTAGTCTACTAATTCGAGAAAAGTAATGGTTTTTCCCACAAAATAATAAGTCGCAAGGTCTAGGGTTCAGCTATAGTGTACCTTAAAAACTAAAAAGGTCACAACCACTGTAAACTGCATGGCTAGTATTTCATCTTTTTACATTGTACTTTGCATCAACATTCTAGGCGAAATCACGTCAGTCATTGAAACGAAGCGCCATCTGATAAACATGATAAAAGTTCACTTAGTGGCCCTAATGACAAAGGAAGGTAGGTTTGGATTCCACTTTAGAATATAACGTCATAATTTTGACAGTTTAAATCCTTTACTTGATTTAAAATTAAATTCCAAATTCTTTGGTGAGGATCTATACAAGCAGGTTGTAGGAATTCCTATGGGTACTAACTGTGCGCCTCTTGTTGCAGATTTATTTTTATACACTTATGAAAAAGAATTTATCCAAAATCTTCAAAAGCAAAGAAAATTTGATGAGCTGAAATGCTTCAATAATACTTCTAGGTATCTGGATGATATTCTAACCATTGACAATCCTGCTTTTGAATTATATAAGAATGAAATTTATCCACAAGAATTAACCCTTAACAAGGCAAACCTTTCAAATACAGAAACACCCTTTTTGGACCTAAATATCAAAATTGTAAACGGAAAGATTCATACAAGTGTATATGACAAAAGGGATGATTTTGGATTCAACATAGTAAATTTCCCTTGGCTTGACGGTGATGTTCCAAGATTACCGTCATACAGCATTTACATATCACAGCTCATCCGGTACGCTAGAGCATGTACTGATATTTTGGATTTTCACAGTAGAAATTTACAAATTACAAAAAACTTTAAGGTCAAGGTTTCCGCTTTCATAAACTAGTTAAGACTTTCTGGAAATTTTACAAAAATTACAGTCAACTTCTTTGAAAATTCGGATCTATACATGCAACAGAGTACATTACTATGGGTATTACACAACCTGTCTTTTATGGTGATATGATAAACAAAATAAAAAGGATCAAAGGTAAGCAGCATAACCATCGAAAATGCGTCAGAATCATCAAACGCCTTTTATACCGTGGATATGATCCTAATGTCACCAGACGGACACTAGTACTAGGCTTGACCAATCTACAGTCTTGTACAAGCGCATCCTTGAGACTTGCACTCTGACTGACTGTGACGACGGGACTCCATGACGGGCCCTGTCCAAACCTCTTTAGAGAAGACAGGGCCCCGACCACCTGTCCTCTCTGAATGTCAGTCGGACTCCTCGGGTGATTACATACATGAGCTCGCTACAGCCGGCAGAGCACGGACTGTATTACGCATGCCCTCTTTTTATATCCATTTACATATTCATCTGTGTCTCTGGGGCCTCTGCGTTTTGCGGTCTTGTTTGTGTGATGTCATCTTACAGTGAGGAGGTTGTTTTACACCACAATTGTCGTTCTTCGAGACCTCTGGGTAATTGGAGAAGTGAGAGGGTTGTGCGCACGTAATCCAGGATAACCACACCATTTGCTACTTGTGTGACAGATGGCCGTCCAGAGACGGCACCGGTTACCCATTGGTCTCGTCGGTTTATGTGTAGTCTTTTGTGTTTGATGTTTACATGTCGTGTGTCTCTTTTCCGTCTCGTGCTGTACTCGTCTTTTGTGTTTTTGCATCGGGTGTTTTGGTGTTTTACTGTTGATGCTGCAACGGAGTCTTGTTGGAGATCTCCTCCCTTCTTTTTAAGGTATTCATTGGGTAATGAGAAGTAACTGGACCACCTATTTATGGAATTCTAAGACCCAAAATCACAGCATAGTTATAATGTTAAAATTAATTGAATTTTTTTTACCAATTTAGATATTGAAAAAATCAATTTACTTTCAGAGTCATGGGCCCTTACAATTTAAATTGAACTCTATGGGAAAAAGTTCATTTTTCGTAAAAAAAAATTAACAGAAGGACAGGGCATCAAATATTGGTCAAAAATTTCTAAAAAAAAAAAATTATTTCATCAAATTCCACTGAAAATCCAAAGTTTGCCAATTAGTTTTTCTTCAGTTATTTTTTTTTTCAATATTTTTCATCAAGGGGAGATAACTCCTGTACCGAGTTTAAGATTTTTTAGGTTTAGTAAATCAAGCACATGTAGATCTAGTTTGTTTTATGGTTTTTTATATGTTCTCAGTATAAAATCCTTTGAACAGTTTTGCCGGAAAACGCAGTGACCGTTTCTATTCACAGACTAGTTTTGCAGTTGCATCATCGCTGTCCATGTTGCATGTTTTACAACTGTTCAAGCTAAATGTATGTAATTAACTGAATCGAAGATAGAAAAAAAGATGTGTAGTGTCCAGGAAGGCGATGTGGATGCTCCTATAAAGAAAACGGATCAAAGGTTTGAGGATTTTTAAACGATGAAACAAAAACAATATCCAAAAAAAATTTTATTTCTACTTTCACTTTCACTCAACAGCATGTTTTACTTATTGCTCCGTTATACGGAATTTGTGAGTGTTTTTGGGCCATGAAGGGCTATTTCTCTTTTTGATTACATTAAGTTGTCTGAATATTAACACATTATTCGCTAAATTTCAGTGAAAATAAAGACAGACTATGTATGAAGTGCCGTCAGAACAAAGCCATCCTTATTACACGAGTAAACGATGCATTTTGCAGGTAAATTGATTTCTTTCTCACTGAAAAATAGTCAAATGTATTAAATACACATACTAAAAAGGAGTCCTGATGCTTTAGAAATGTTTTCAAAAGCAATATTTCCTGGTCATTTTTTATGTATTTACTCAAAGTTTAAATGTCCATTGATCTGCCATAGCAGGTTAATACATATGAATGTCTTTCATTACTACAGTGCCGTTTGGTGACCATTTCCTTTCCATTATATTTTTCATTTTATGTACAATTTGTTCAGTATTTCACTATTTGTTTATCGAAGTCGAATACACAAAATCTTATACATGTACCTTTAGCTTGGTATATATGCCTTAGTATTGCCAATTTTGTGAAAAGTGGTATAAGTATTTTACAATAAAAGCAGGTTAAAATGTTCAGCAGGGAAAATTCTTTACAAAAGGATTGGGATTTTTATAAACATTTTGTTGGATTTCGGTAGGTGTTTATAATATCTTTTTACTCTAGATACTGATGACTCCTTCAACAAAGAATTGAATAATTTATACTAATAGACGATTTTCACATTACCGCAGTTGACTTGCAAATTACACATCCTAAGACCCGACATCACAAGATTTGACGTAACTTTTAACTGTGATGTAGTAGCAAATTTATGACAACACATTTAGAAATAACGTCAAATGTACTGATGTCAGGTTTTGGCGTGTCTATGGTAAATTGCAAGACTACTGACAACGTGAATCGTTAAGAAGGTCTATTATGAAACACTTGGCTAATGACGAGTCTACATGTATGATTTTGTGGGGGAAAGAATCTCATAATTTTCCATAGGGACTACAATGTATTGTGTATACAAACTATACATGTAGATAAATTGACGAATTTCATCTTCAGAGAGTGTTTTATGGTTTATGTGACACATAAATTCCGAGCAGCCATAGGGAAGTCCAAGTTGATACGTGATGGAGAGAACGTACTAGTAGCATACTCAGGTGGACAGTCATCTGGATGTATGTTACATCTCATAAAGGAGGTAAGAGGTCAAGGACAAATCACATTAAAGAGGTCAAGGACAAGTCACATTAAAGAGGTCAAGGACAAATCACAGTAAGGAGGTAAAAGGTCAAGGACAAATGTAAATGCCACATTATTTTCATATTTTTACATAATTATATATACATGTACATGTACTTTAGATTGAAGGTCATTGATATATATGTATTTTTCAAAATTTTAGAACTGAATAGAATTCTTGTATCATGTACATGTACATTAAGCCACAGATGTAATTTCAGGAATTATTGTCGACGCCGTGATCTGGTGGTAAGGGCGTCAGGTCAGTGACCAAAAGGTTGCTGGTTCAAGCCTCACTAGGACCACGGGTCGGCCGACATATACACTTCCATATTCTGTGTTATATTCTAAAAATGTCTTTGTCTGTGTATTGTATGCATGTCTGTGGTGTTTATTTTTCAGGAATTATTCACAGTAACTGTTCATTTTAAATACATAACAATTTGATAAGAGACACAGGTTTTAGACAAAAAATGTAATATGTTTTGTCAAACTAAATAATACTTCTGTTTGTGCAAAGCTAAAAATAAACTTTTTCTGTTCCAGGGACTCGGTGAAAGAGCACATAAGAAACTAAGGTTTAAACCATCTCTTCTTTTTATTGATGGTAGGTTTGAGCATAGAGAAAATGTGTTTTGAATATTTTTTAGTGGAAAATGAACAGACTGAGATAAAAGGAAGAACATGTTTATATTAGGCACTGAAATTTGTTTAAATGTTGATGAAGGTCAAGTCTCTTCATAGCTTCCTTTCTTTTTATTTATTGTGTCACATGCGAAGCATAGCGACACTTTGGGATCACTTTGTCCAATATCCGTCTGTCCATCTGTCTGTCACACTTGGATGTCTGTCACACTTGGATGTCTGTCACACCCTATATAAAAGTGATTCCTAAGTGTCGCTATGTTTTGCATGTGACACATGCATTCGTTGGAATTATTTTTTTTTTTTGTAGAGGGTGCTGTTATGGGGATGGCAGCTCAAGAGAGATTTGAGATTTGTTCTAAGGTGTTAAAGACGATGGAAGCCACAGGTTACCCATGTTATATCAAGGCGCTAGAGCAGGTAAATAACACATCTACTTCATCATAGTACATGTAAGGTTTCCTACATAGAGAAAAATATTTCTACTTCTTTCATTTTGGAATAAAAAATCCTTTTGGATTGGAGTATGTGCGACATTTTACCCACTCAAAACAATGAGATTATGGTATCAGGTCATACTGTAGCATTTTGTGCAATCCAATGAAGGATACATGTACATGTACCATACAAAAAGTGAAGAGTGATCTGAGTGAACCTCATTGTAAAAATGTTTTTTTTTTTCTAAGGAGATGGTTCAAGAAACTTGCTTAATTTTGGATGCCTCAAGTTTTCAGTTTCAATGTAATTATAATATAGTAAAACTGTTTGGTTCCAGGCAGTAGAGTTAGACAAAGAATTTGTGTTATCATCACATAGTCAGAATGGCCTAGAGAATGGCCTACCTACAGACGAAGAAATATCAAAGTCTGATACATCTGAAATGGAGGATTTACAGACCAGATTCCGCAAATTTGACCTTGCGGAATCCAAGCTGACCTCTCTATTAGCTTCACTGAAATCTATCACTGCTAAAGAGGATCTTGTCAAAAGTCTAAGGTTGGTACCCAGAAATCTGAAATACATGTAGTAACTACAGGCTTGAGTATTGCCAGGTACCCTATGATACGATACAGTATCACGATACAAGGTCGCGATAAGTAATGTGTAACGACTTGTATTACTGCTAGAGTAATTTTCAGACACTTTGTGCAAGAGGTCATGTAGATGTGAGTCTCTGTAAATGTACTTTTTCTAGGGCAACCAAATTTAAGTGGAATCGGGATAAACATTGGCAAGCTGACATAATAGTGTTATCATTCATGAGCACACTTGACCTATTTTTTTTTCCGAGAATTGGGGTAAAATCCTCTATTCTTGTCTTTTTCAGTTTCATTACTCTTCTAGTGCCCTTGTTTATTGACTAAGGTGTAATGTATATATATATATGGGTTGTAGATATGAAAGCGCAGAATCATTTGAAAGTTATGTATGTAATAAATTCTGGCAAGCGGAAACAAAACAGAGAAAATTTTTGAAATCCTGATGGCAAAATAATATCAAAATGAAAGATTTCCAATGCAAATTCATGTTATATTTTTCAAATATTATGACAACAAAAGGGGAATCGGGACTTAAACTCATGAAATATGTATATTTATATAAAAAAAAAAAAAACTTCGAAAATTCCAGGGGGGGTCCCGATCCCCCCGACCCCCCCTCTGGATCCATGCTTGCTGAACTACTATATTAAGAACACATACAATAGTTTGTCTTTGATAGTAAGTGACATACAAAATGTAGATCAACACTAGTAATATTTCCTTTTGTCAATTTCCCAAGTAATCTCCCAAAATTTTCTTTGTATATTAAATTTGAATAAACAAAAACTTGATTCAGATCAGTAATCACATATTTTAATCATGATCTTAGCAATAAGTGAGAATTTTTATTTCTTATTTATGAAGACAGAAGCTATTAATAGATCTGGCCAGGGAGAGGGGCTTTACCAAGGTCATGTTGGCTGATTGTAGCACTAGACTGGCTGTCAGGTTGCTAAGTGATATGGCTCAAGGTCATGGAGGTCATGTTGCCATGGATACGGTAAGGTCATGAATTTAAAGAAAGGCTTGATGGAATAGCATTAAAAGAAATTTGTGTTCAATTATTTTGTAATAAAGATCTACATAATTATTTATCAATGGAAAGTAATTTTCATTAGTTCCTTAATCATACCCTAGAGACCTTAATATTTATGTCAAGTGATTTCATTTTGATAGAAAGAAATCCGTAAAAAGTTTTCATTTGATTCAAACAGAAGTGTGATAATAATTAATTTCCTGAATTTGATTTATTTTATATACAATGTATACAAATGAAATGCACATTCTGTCATGCATTCTATGGAAATGCACAATGTGTACATATGTAATGATGAAACTTACATGTCTTGTAGGCATTTGCAGATAAAAGACACAGTGAAATCACCATAGTCCGCCCTATAAGGTAAGTATATATTCGAGTCTCTGTACGTGTAAATATTTTTGAATGTAAATGCATTTACATGCATGAATATTTTTGTATCAGAAATGCAATGAAATCAAGATAATGTGAAAATCATATTTTTCACTGAAAGAGAATGATTATTCTAGTAGAATTCATCATTTCTGCATTGCATTTGTCATGTTTATAGGACAAGGTTTCTTTGTCTTTCCAAACATAGGCAAAAAATATTTTTTTAAATTTTACATGTAACGGGTAATTCACATGATTTCGTATTGTTTTGTTTACTATCAGGGACTTTAGCAGTAAGGAGGTTGCACTTTATAATATACTGAACAATGTGGATACCATATTTATACCTACACTCACGACAAAAGTAAGTGTACACTGCCTCTTAAACTTGGGGCTTAAAAATAAGACAAATCAATCTAGAGTAATATACATGTAGGCTTAAATATTTCAGTAAATGCACATGTACATGTAAGTACTTGCTCTTTTTTTAATTGTTATTCATACTTTCATTCCCCAGGTTAGGCCACAATTAAAAAATTGTTTGTTTCCCCTCCCCCCGGGTCTGTTTTTTCCAAGTGACCCGGCAGGCGGGTACTTATTTTTTTTTTGCTGCCAGATCTACATGTATCAAATATGTTTAAAAGTTGTTTGAATCCAAATTGTACATTACTGGACTCCTTACAGCTGCACAGTCACACTCTGTGTTTCTAATTGATATGATAAAGACTAAGAGCTGGCAGCTGGTGATTTCTCACCTCTTACTTCGGGAAAAATCGCCGCCTGCTTTCCGTAAAACATAGGGTAATCAAAGATTACATAGCTCGCCGTTGCAGGTTTTTGTCAAAAATCAAATAACTTCCAAAATACAAAAAGTATTGTCATAAGGATTCTATGCATCTAATGTTAGTCTCATCCGTTAGAGAGCTAAAGTATGAGTAATTGAATAGTTAATGGTTAAGGTCAAAGTCCAAGGTCAACGTCACTGGGTCAAAGGTCATGGTCTCAAATGAAAGGTCCCATCAGAAGAAATCTACATATGAAATATAAAAGCCATACCCCTTATAGTTCAAGAGATATAGCCCAGGTTAAAGTTTTTGAAAAGTAGAACAAAGTCCAAGGTCAAGAGGTCATGATCTCAAATGAAAGATATCATCATAAGGTATCTACTTGTGAAATATGAAAGCCCTACCCCTTATGGTTGAAGAAATATAGCACACTTTAAGGTTTTTGAAAAGTAGGTCAAAGGTCAAGGTCACTAGGACAAAGATCATGGTTTCAAATGAAAGGTCTCGTCATAAGGTATCTACGTGTGAAATATGAAAGCCCTACCCCTTATAGCCCAGGTTAAAGCTTTTTCTACGGACGACGCCAAGGGTATGGCATTAGCTCTTCGGATTTTCGTCCCGGCGAGCTCAAAATATCCGTTGTGTCTCAATTTCTATCTCTGGTTAAGTATGAAATGTTAATTAATTACGTTGTCCTGTAAAACCTATTCTATATAATCAAAATTGTCCCAAGATACTCGATAAATATTTCCGCAACAGGTGTATCAAGTGTTTCAGCGCGGCGTAACGGGTCATTTTACGGCAACGTCAAATCTGCGAGAATAAGATGCACTATAGAATGATTAAATCTCGACTTTTTTACATCTTGTAAATATTGAATTTGTATAGATATTGACCACACGCAACCACGAGTCACGGACTATAAATGACCGGCGTTTTCCAGTGCATGATAAAGATGAAATAAGTTTGTATACCTTTCTTTCTTGGTCTGCTTATTGTATGTAAACAGCGTAAGTGAAAAATAATTACATGTATAAGAACACATCAAAAATTCATTGTAATATTGAGTCTATTGATAATGACATTCATGATGCAAAAAGTTAGCACGGACCGCCGACAACCGCTAGAGAAATGTAGGTCAATCATAATAACTGAGTACTTTGATCTTTGATCAGGTAATAGTTTTCTTATTCACTCGATTTTATGCATTTAGATATTGTCTGAATTTTGGCCCACTCAGCGGATACTTCCAAATAAGCGATGGGTCTTCATAGCGTTCAAACGCCTATCCGTGAAACGAGATTTCATAAGTTGAGGAACTAGATTGGGCACATGCGTATAAATGTAAAGATGGGAGCCCACAATACCTGTCGCACTCGCAGAATTGGAATTTGCACATGCTTGTTTGAAATTTTACATCCGTAGACCGAGCGCTCGTCTACCGTGACTTAAGACTGAACATGCTCAATGTTCTCAAAAACTTTGGGAGGATATTTACAATAGACATGATAGAGAGACAAAATTATCGATGTACCAATAATACGTAAACTGACGGTTCAAAGCCAACGGGAATGGGAGGGACGGGGGGTTTACAGCAAGATTTCTTATAATAGTGCAAGAATGAGAAAGCTATTGAGCTGATTTACAATTCTATTTGGATACAATATTGTAACGTTGAAACTGAAAATGGACATAGCCATGATTCGATTTCTGAAAAAAAAATATCGGACTTTTTGGCTATAAAAAAAATCTGACTCGGCGGCATTTTTCCTGACCCGGTCGGGGCAAGGGGAAACAAACAATTTTTTAATTATGGCCTTATTAATGTAAATCGACAAAACTGTTTGAAATATTATTTCACACTTCCATCAGTAGATTCAAGTAATCATTGATTGGTGTTTTATCAACAGGCGTCTGATGGTACAAGCATAGAACATCTGACAGAGAAGTTTGTAACAGGATTACAGGCAGACTACCCTTCCACTACCTCCAATATTATGAGGTACATGTATAGTAATTTTAAATCTATCTCCTCTAGCTATTACCCAGTTTGTTTCGACAATTCAAGATTGCTCCTTGGAAAAAGAAAGAATATCAAGATGTGCAAAGTGTGATGTTGATGATTTACTGATTTTTATAATGTTCCTTACAATGTTGCGTTGAATCAAGTTCTTAAAAATGTTTATGGCCTTACAACAAATCTTTTTGATGTGTTTTAGGACAGGAGAGAAATTATCAACACAGAATCCTGACTCTGATGATCAGCATTGTGCAATTTGTCAGGTATGTTAATTTGCCTTTGTTACTGTTATTTTACTTAATTAGTTGCAGATTGGTCAAATTGATTCAGTGCTATAAAAAATAGACCTTTGCATGATAGGGTTCCCTGGCATCACTTTTGTCTTTTCGTATGTTATTTTACCTACTCAAGAAAATTAAATTTTGAAATAGTATATGTCATGGTTCAGAGCAGTATGATGTTATTTCACTGCTTTGAGTGGGTTAAATTTCACTTGTAAAGACAAGGTGAACCTTGTTGTGTAAAGGTCTTTTTGAAGACTCAGGTTTTGTTGTATGAATTCAAACCTCATTCATTTCACAGGCACCATTGGACACGGATGTAGGTTTGTCGTCAGCCCTCAGTGCCGTTGAGTTCTCACAGAAACTGTCCCGTCAGGTAGAAGAAGGTGGGAGACCCTGTACTCAGGAATCTACATGTTGTGGGGAGGGGGATGGTAGCTGTAAGACAGGCCAAGACAGGTACGGTGATTTCATTTACATTGTAGGAGTTATTAAGAATTATAGACTCTCCATCTGTCAGGGTTACTGGCTCTTTTTGACCAAGCAACATGTGCAAGGTCTAGGTTAAGGAATAATTAATGTAGATTTGATGCCTTATGATGCCCTGACGTTTTTACCCCTGTGGATGTATAATTATCTTATACCTTAAGGTCAAATGATTTTTTTTTTTCAAATTGAGTCAGAGTTTCACTTAATAACCCCTGCATCAAATTGTGTATAAAGTACATGCAAATAGAAGTGTCATCTAGTACCTAGCGAGGTGTCATGTTTGTCATGAAAATAACAAAGGTCAAGGCCACATTTGCAAAGCTTACTAATAGGTATGTAAGATGGATAAATTATCATTAGACTCCTCATTTTCCTCCACAAAGATTTGAATATTTTTTGGAATTTTTGATAACTAAAAGAAATTGTTCATATTTTTTTCATCATTGTTATCAGAGTTTCCCTTTATATTTCAAAGAATATGTTTCGTTTTGGAGTTGTCTCTACAGTAAATTACTGCTACCATAGGGATGATATTTTAAGACAGATCTACTTTTCCTGAGATGCATGCTGTAGTGTGTCATTTTTTTCTGCAGTGGTCCCAGCAGGGAGGATGTAATGGCAGCTCTTTGCTATGGTTGTAGGTTGATGATTAGAGAACTGGTAAGATTTTGTATCTGTGTCTCAGACTTAATGCTACATGTACTTGAAAACATGGGAGTTGTGTAAACTAAATTTCCTGTTACATTTAGCTCAAAATAGATTTTAGCTTCTTCTCTTTCAAAAACGTATAAAGTTGAAAATACTGTACCTGCACGTTTTAGCAAACATTGATTTCGACTAGCAATTTGCATTGTCAACTTAGAAATATCAAAATATTGTGATATTTTCTGTATACCAAAACATTGTATGTTCATTATATATTATTATTATACCTCTACTGATTTTTTCCTATATAAAAAGAGACTCATTAAATTTAACTAAATCCCTGAAAATCGCCTGATAAGACTATTTCCCTGCAAAGGGGTGCGTTAGTTGAGAAGACTATTTCCCTAGGGAGTTAGTTTCAAAATGGGGCGGAGCTTCTTTGGGGGTGTGTCAGTATCAGCCAATCAGCGTCGTTGAAGGTTGATCGGATGATGTGAAGATTGATCGGATGACGCTATCAATACGCGAGCAGAGTAATCCGCCTCCTATCCGCTTAGCACATAAATTAATCCGCAATGAAATAAAACAATCAAAAATTAAACATGTATGAGTATGATAAATGACGTTTCTGTTTATCTTATCATCAAAAATTAATATTTTCCGTTACTCAGTCATTCAGTCGAGAAGGCAAGGCAAAATCATTAGAATTTCCATTTAAACCCTGTGAACCTAAGAGATATGTTCGTTTCAGTATAATGTTTGTTTCTGTATACCTAAGACATATGTTTGTTTCAGTATAATGTTTGTTTCGATATAATAAAACAGTTAAAGTATACCATTGAGGGAGTTAGCACGATTCTGGTTCCCCTCGACCAGACTTATTTCCCTCGGCTTCGCCTCGGGAAATAGGTCTGGTCTCGGGGAACCAGAATCGTGCTAACTCCCTCAATGGTATACTTTAACTGTATAATATGGGACAAAATACAATAACCGATATCATATCATTCAATTTAAATTTCATCTATTACAGAGTGATATTCAAAGACTGCCTCCTCACATTCTCAGAGATATTTCATACAGAAGTAGAAGGTAAGATTTTTGGGAACTCCATTATAAATGTGTTAAATCGTTTACTGTTCGGGAAGGAGTGAGAGTGGCTTTAGACCAGAAATCATGATTCATTGGCTTGAATTAATATGAAATTTGTAAGAATTTTGGTATGATAGATTCTATTGATTTTTTGCAGAATACGGAGTAATTTCCCAATTGAGACGGTATCTGACGTAAAACCAATATGATGTCATGAAAATGGTATGGTAATGACGATTTTGTACCGTTGTTTCTCAGAGTTAAGGGATTTGATGACGTCTCAATTAGTCTATGTTAGATATTGTCCCAAATGAGAAGTAACTCTGGTCTTTGAAATTACCTAATACCGTATAAAAAGTAAAAAATGATATGATTGTGATGGTTTTCTGATAGATATAATCTGTCTTTTCAATATACAGAGTTACTTCCCAGTTGGGACGGTATCTGACGTAGACACATAATGACGTAATAAAATTCCTGTAGGAATGACAGTCATATTTGAAGCATGTTTTCCCTGAACTTTTTGCTTATTCCCATAAAATTTGATGACGTTACAATTACTTTACGTCAGATACCGTCCCAAATGAGAAGGCAGTGATTTTTTTCAGTAATTTGGGAATAGGGTCGGGACCCGTGCAATTGGGAAAATTAACGACATTTGGGAATATTTTGGGAAGTACTAATATAAAAGTAAAATGACAGTTTATACAATCAAGAGTTCTGAATTGAAAGTTTAATCTAATAATAATCTTTTCAATATGATTTTAAAATTTCTTATGCTTACAAAAATATGCCAAATAATTAGTAAATTCGCTACCTTTGAACCAGTAGATTTCACTAATTTTGGTGATAATTCCATTTATACATGTATGTGATTGGGAAATTTTAGAGCCACAATTGGGAAAAAAAGATAGTATTACTATTTTTCATTGGGAATGGGGCGGAATAACGGCCCCAAAAGGGGCAAAAAAAATCCCTGGAAGGGAACGAAAAGACCCAATATGTACATGATCTTGAGTTTCTTGAATAATATACATGTAATGTACCCAGTACTGAGTAGTGACTCCTCACAGGTTATGATTAGGTCGCCAAGTCTTATTCAGGCTGAGGTTAAGATAAGCTTGGTAAGAAACTCAGAAACTATACATTTATGTTGTAAGTGAATAGATAACTAATTTTCTTCACTTAAGAACTCTTTCATATAACTGCATCCAGTACGGATGATACAAAAACAGTTATGTATTTTTATGTCCAATCAAATCTAATCGTGACTTTACGCTTACGTTGAGAATAACATTATCTCAACATCTCAGTGTAAATTTATTTTATCTTTTCAGGAGGAAGATGAAGTCCGACATCTCACAGTTTCTACTGAATGAAGATGGGGATTCCTGATATTACCCACGGAAAATAAACAACAATCATATGTGATATTATGATATACAATGCTGATTATATGTTTATTATTAAATGAAATGAATCATTCCCTGAAAAAAGTTGTCAATTTTTCTGCATTTGATGATATATCATGCATCTACATGTATATATATAGATGCAAGCCATTGCTCTGCCTCAGATAATCATCTCCACCTTGGAGAGCTGCAGATTGATTACTTATTCCATACCCGTTTTAAAAGGGGTAGACTTGTAGCTGATCAAAGCTCTCCTAATTTTTTTTTTATCTCAACATGGCTAACATTGGTTTTTGTTGTTTATCATAACTGAATGCTATGAACTTGCACAGCAAAATTTTGAGCAAAGCAATTTAAGCCAACAATTATGCTATTATGTCAATTAAGATCATGCTGTTTGAAAGTCTAACTTTACATTCATCCATAGAGCAGGTTTGAATAATGATATATCTCCTGTCACTTGTTTGACCCAAAACATGTGACTTTGACATCCCAACAATTGCAGAGTTCGTGAAAAGTATTTGTTTTATCGGATTTGCCGATTAAAAATGATTTGGTCCGATAAAAACTTGCCTTGCCTATTATTTGGACCAATAGAAATTTCCAAATGTCCCGACATTTCATTGGAAGATCTCAAGAACTCTGCATTGAGAATTTTTAAAATATCATCAAGCTCGACCATCTCTGCATGTTTGATGGTAGAACAAAGTATATAGAGCAAGTTATAGCCATTTACGTGAGCATGACTACCAGACAGAAGGTCAAATACCGCCTAATGCAATCCCAGTACATGTACATGTTAACCTTACATTGCAGGCAACATAATTTTTCAAAGAATGACAAAAATGTAATTCATTCGGGAACCCCCCCCCCCCCCCGGTTTCCGATTTTTTTTTTTTTTTTTTATAAAAGAAAACCCTGCAAACGTAGTAAAAATTGCTTAATGTCCACCAAAATTCACCATTTTGAAGCAAAATTTACAAAAAATTTCTTATATACATGTATATTCTATCGCATATCGATTCGATACCTTATCAATTGGAGTATTTGTGGATTCGTACAGTCAATCGCGAATTGTTTGTAACGTACGTCGCAGAGGGGGTTTTCTGTTTATTTTATGCCCCGAAATGGGTCCTTATTCCAAGTAGTTATTATATCTTTTATCTAAATTTCTAAATTTTACCGGGACTTAACAAATACTATAATATAAACATATTCAAAAAATGTGCAAAACATGTACGTGCGTCAAACAATCATTGAAAATGGTACGGGGATCGGAACCTACACGTATAAGTATTTTTATGTCATCTACAAATTTTGTTCAAGATATACTTCAAAACAACCGGGAAAACAGTGGGCAAATATGCTCCGACGGCCTATAATTAAGCATTCAGTTTTTCAAAGCTTTTGTGCTTGTGCGCGCCGGTCCTTGTCTGTTGAAGTTCTAGATGCACTCTAGTAGAAGACAATTTTTTTTTCCAGCAAAGCACCTACTTGTCTCACCGAAATTTTAAAAATCAAAAACATTTTAGTACTGTTTCAGAAACTCTATCATCTGTTAGATGACGGAAAGGGTGACACACTCACTTACTTACCCTTTTCTAATTCGTCCATAGATTCAGGTGTGAAAATATGGAAAATAACATACTTAAGTAAGAAAAAAAATGATACTAGATTTTTTTTTTACTCCATATCGTACCAATATACCGCGGGGACAAATCAACAAACCACGGACGTAGCCAGGCGTATACGTTTTTGTACGCAAAACATATACGAGTACACACGGCCGCTTTCACAAAAAAAAGTGAGAGAGTGCCTCCCTAAGCAGCGGCTAAAAAGAAGGGGAGGAGGGGATATTTCAAATGGTATTTAGAGCAAACTACTGTTCAGAAATAGCTCAAAGACGCTCCAGAAACACCCGATTTGAAAGCATTTTTCAAAATTTTCTCATGTTTCATTCGAACTCAATACGACGATCGCGGTCGATTTGAAAGAACTTCCAATATCTGTATATTTCATGTTCACATCTAAAGTTTTCTTCATCTTAGATACGGTTCATCGTCTGCTGAAACCGAATCATATGCTTTATCCCATCTAAATTCAGTTCAAATTTGATCCAGAGGTCAACAATTTGCTTCATTTTTTTTCTAAATTTTCTCGGGGGAGCCCCCGAACCCCCTTCAATAGGAGGGGTAACATATTTCCATACTATCCCCACTTGACCCTTCGGGTCTCGCAAGTCATCCCCTCCCCCATAAAAATATGTCTGTTCCCCCAGACAGTTAAAGTCATAGACCGAGAACAGGCCAAAATTTTATTCTTGAGTTGGTATTTTTTCAAGAATAAAATTTTGGCCTGTTCTCGGTCTATTAAAGTCAGTCTGGTTGCATTAGACGTCCACATCGAAAACACCCTGGCTACGCCCCCGCAAGCAGTAAAGGACAAATATATAGTTTTATTTAAAAATCTTTACTAACCAGATCGAGATAAACCCAGACTCGCCCTATATGTTGGAAAGGGGATCGACCCTTTCTTTGTCATGTGCATAAATTGAGTGAAGAAAATGGTCTAGATATTCGAGAAAAAAAGGAGACAATATGTTCTAGATTGCACCATTTTATTCCATTTTTTCAAAAATTTTGCGGGTGAGGCCCCCAGACCCCCACCTACAGGAGGGGGCAACCCCCTCTCGTACCCTCCCCCGCTCGGCACTTCGTGCCTCGAATCGACCCTTTGGGTCGATACAACCCCCCCCCCCCCTGCTTCCCACTCTGGATCCGCCCCCTGTGTCCACTCTTTATGTTTAAAAGTGATATCACATATTGTATTAGTAGAAAAAGTTGAAATTAAAATTGCTACTATAAGGTCAAGTACAAACCTCTACGTCAAGGTCAAAATCTATTGATCAATGTCACTATAGATCAACATAAATATTTGAAATCAATTAAGTCTGCTCATTTTTAATGTATATGTAATACAAATATTTCATATAGTATCGGTACAATGTTGTCTAAGTCAGAATCTATCTTCAAGGTCATAGTTGAGGTCAAATATCAAGGTCAGTCTAACTCCAAGTTTTGATGTGATATCTAATATATTATAATATTGGTACATTACAATATATAGTCAAATTAAAAATTGTGTCCTTAAGGTCAAGGTCACATTTCTAGGTCAAGGTCAATTCTATTCAAATTAATTCAATTTTATTCAGGCAATGTATATCATACAATAGCACAGGTTATAATGCATAATCAATGTCAACAAAGTCATATTTAATATATCACAGAATTTTGCTTATCATACTTAAATTTGGCTAAAGTATAAAAAATATCACAGTTGATCTAGTACATGTATCTTTAGTAGAATAACTGATTTTAAATTTTAAATCAAAGATATCACAGAAGTAACTATCACATTATAGGTGCATTGCATAGATATTGCCTAGGATAACCCATTAAAGCAATTCATAGTGTGCTTATTTCCAATGGGGTCCTGGTTATTTCCAATGGGGTCCTGACTGGTCAATACTTGAAATCCAGCCATCTCATTATTATTTCCTATCTCCATGCAAAGATTGAATCAAAATTCCATGTAGAATTTATACAGTAGAGCTTAATACTGAATATATTTGTCAAGGTCAATCCTCAAGGTCGACTAGTAAAGACAATCCTCTCACTAGTATGCTTTATCTATATATCAAGTTTGTACCCCTCTGTACTACAGTAGTTCGTGCACAAATAACGCAACGGCTATAAAAGCAAATTGTTGTCACAGACGGACGGACATCGCTATTTCATGAGTCAGATATTGCTTAGCAATGCAGAGCTCTATAATATAAAGGAAATTTCCGGAAAGGATGAAAGAGATATAGAGAGAAATCCGGATTGCCGTACAGTACGGTATCGGTTCCTCGAACATTTTATATTTCCGGTTTGACGTCAACAGCTTTCCCATCATCAGAACTTGACGCAAATTTGTAAACAAACATGTCTTATGCGTATCTTTTCAAGTATATTATTATAGGTGATACGGGTAAGGCTTCATACGTTTTTACAATTCACTCATTACTGTAAATTGCTTTTGAAAATATCAGTTTATTGCCAAAAATAAAAGTGCAATATCGATCCAAAATGGCTGACACAAAACATCTGATCAGTGGTTGTGTCAGTTGTTATATATAGACAAATCGACCTCTTAGCTTTTCTTGTAGTGATTCCTTTCATGATATTTATCTTATTATATGTTCATCTTGCAGAAAAAGTTCTTAAACTGCTTATGAAAAGATATGTGTTGCTATTGATAATGATAATCAATATTTATCATCTGGACACTAGAGATTCATTGATTGATAACAATGCTAAGGAGGACAAAGAAAGTGTCATTGTTTCAGATGACTTAAATTATCATCCTGCTTTTCACACAGTTTCTTTATCTGAAAGATAAACATACATTTACTCAAAAGGAAGAATATTAGATGAAAGAAATCAGCTTAAAAAAATAATGTACATTGTAACAGGTTAATTTACAATTTCCTTATCAAACCATACCGGTAGAGAGGAATTTACATAAAGGTATATTGTAACCGAAAGTAAACAAACGTGGACAGTTTTGGCATATACATACATGTAGAGAAAAAATATAATAATTTTTGTAAACTAAGAGACCAAAAATTGTAACATTTCAGATATTGATCTCTAGTGATATGAATTAACAACTGATACTTTTGACCCTGATACATGTATTCGAGTCAGACCTACTTTTGACAATGTACAACCTTTCATTGTCAAAAGATAATGGGTGTGAAAAACATGGTTTATGAACTAATTTATTTACATACAATGAACCTCATTTGTTACATTGTAAGTCTCTCATCACAAAAAAAGTTATTCAGAGTATTTCACACTTCAACACCTTTAAATATTCGAATTAGTCACTCATTGTTTGGATATTCAAATCAGTTATACATGTAGTAGATGTACAGTCTGTTCTCCAATGATCTGTTTCCAATTTCACAAAAGTGCTTATGAAAAAAAGTCAGGAATTTTCGTTACTTTCATCATGGAATAAAATGTTGTAAAGTTTTTCTATTTAGACTGTATTATAATTTCTTATATCATTTTTAAAAGCTAAATATAAATTCAGAAACAAAACTTCACTAAATACATGTAGTTAAAATACAGTTAGAAAGTAGAACTAGTAATCCAAAGTTTAAAAAGTTCTTGAATTTTTTTGTAAGAATTTTTGCGAAGTAGGCTGCTGATGTACCTTTATTCCCGTCTTGCTCTTTACATGCACATGATGTATGTGTGCAAGTATGAACATCTTGTGAATGTGCCAATTGAACAGCAGCAAAATTATGGAATGAATTATGAATCGCTGGAAGCATCTTACCAACTACATGTACCACAGTTTACACTTGCTGTATCTTAGCAGAAAATTACCTTAATGAAATGTGTATGATAAATAGATTAAACTTTCATATTTAATTTCTGATTTACTTTGACACAACTTGCTGTTTTACCCAACATAGGACAGTAGTTGGTCAACATCTTTTTTAAAGTAGCTAAAGATGTATATTAACATGATTTTAAGACTTCAATAAGTTAAGCAAGATACAAAAATTGTAACACTGTATTACATGTAAGATTACTAAGACCATGAAGATCTTAATAGTAATACATTAGAATTTTAAACACAATCTTTTTTTCTCTCTGTAAAGAAGACAAAAAATTCCTCAAATTTCCTTTATGCATCAGACTCAGAGTACCTTCTTCTTTTACCAATATGTATATTTTTAAAAATGTATTGGCACGTACTTAATGTGCATATATTTTTCATGGTCAATGATATTTTGCAATGTTATATTGTATGTACATCTGCAAATGTATCTGAATCTTTTGGGTGGATTTTAGTATTGATATCTAACAACTGTTTTACAAATATTTTTTCTGATTACAGGTGTTGGGAAGTCATGTTTATTACTGCAGTTTACAGACAAAAGGTTTCAGCCAGTACATGACTTAACAATAGGTATGAGCATATGTTATTACATATAAACTGTCTTTGCATTGAAGTGAATTACAGATTTTATGATTCAATTTTGACTATCAGTTGTTGGTCTTACATGTCTTGGTAACTCTTACAATGAAAAGACAGCAAGTATAAAAATGATGAGTGGAGCTGGAAGTAGCATTAATTGTTAACCTATTATGAAAAAGGAACTACTTGTAACCAAATAAAGTACTTAACATATTGTAGTTCACACTTGCTGTCTTTCCACATAAGATAATTAGATACCAGGTAAACATGCTAAAGATAAAGAAAAGTGATTGAGTAAGTTATTGGTAAAAAAAATACATGATATCACAAATTTTCATAGGAAAGGGGGAGGGTAGAGGGGCATGAACATGATTAGTACTGTAAACGTGGAAATTTTTGCGTGGCTGTAATTTTTGCGTATTTCACAAATCAAGGTATTCATGAAAATTTTCCCCCACGCACAAATAACGCTGATGCATTCTTACAAAGTAGAGCAGATTATACTGCGAATATTTCCCCTTGATTTTAAAATCGCGAAAGTTTCCACCTGCGAAAATAAGCATGTTTACAGTACATTTAATTAATGCTACAGAGTGTACCTAGTGCCAGTGCTACTGTGAGAATTTTCCATCATATTTGTTGATAGCATATGGAATTTCTGTCTTTAGGTGTGGAGTTTGGAGCACGAATGATAACCATTGATGGTAAACAAATAAAGCTTCAAATCTGGGACACGGTGAGTAATTATTACATGTATTATAATTGATAGTACGGTAAATGTTATGGAACAAGCTTTAAGTTTGGATCGTAGTAAATAGGATCATAAAATCATAAGCATAAAGAGGCTATGGACCTAAGTCGCCCTAAGTGTAAATAATACTAAATTGAACTTGAAGAAAACATTATAAAAAGATTTGAATTATGTTGTAGGCAGGACAAGAGTCATTCAGGTCAATAACTAGGTCATATTACAGAGGAGCCGCTGGTGCGTTACTGGTGTATGATATTACAAGGTAAACAATAATTTATAGCTGTGTACTGAAAAGACCCTTTCAAACAAATGTATTATCAGTATCTACGGTACAGAGTTTAATGCCCAAGACAGAGGGACAAACAAATAAATAGTGACATAATTTGATTGCTCTATAATATATTTTTGCACAACAAATGCATTTCGCATGTAAACACTTGTGATGTCACAATGCATGAGATCTAAAGAAATATGTTGCGACGGCTGTTTTAACCTGCAAAATGAACATGCGGTGACCTGAAGTTTAACGTCACCTTTTTACCCAGAAAAACTTGATTTCAGAAAACAAGAATGAAACAGACAATTGTGGTTTATATAAATAGAATAAATGTCATAATTTGTGTTTTGTTACAAGTATGCAACACACAGCAAATGCATTTATCACATGAAGTGCGCTAACACACATTACATGTAAGATACATAGATGCATACCCCTAACAAAACACAAATTAAGACACTTATTCTCTATTTGTTGTGCCAGAACACATTCTGTTGTTCAGTGTGTGTGTGCTGTGAAATGCATCATGGTTTTATGAAAAATAAATAGCATCACCATTTAATACTTGAATGAAAATTCCCTATCCATGAATCTTATTTATATAGGATCCCAAATGAATTTTCATTTCACACGATGTATTATGAAACGAGTTGGGTGTTTTATATAACGAGTTTCATAATAGTTACATCGTATGAAATGAAAATTCATTTGAGATTCTTTTTATCACATGATTTTGCCAAAAAATGTTTATTTCCAACGTGAAATAAATGATTCTGAGAACTAGAGGCAAACCACGCCTTGACCTAGAAGTCATCTGTTATGCTACGAGAAGTAGTCCCTCATCATATACATGTAGATGTTCTTTGCGTAAAGAGAAAAATATTTCAATTTTGTTTAAAACTTTAATGCAATAATTATTTCAACAACAACAATTTTAATCATTGATATTAAATTTACGTATTAATTTAAGATATGACCAATATTTGAAAGGTCACACTTGTCAAAGTGTAGGTGATGAGGCTCCAAACTTGACCAATCGCATTCAAGTAGAGAGATATGTAACATGTTATCACTATAACATTTGATTATGAAATGGCTTTATGAAACTGCATAATGGGTATATGGTGATAAACATATTTATCACATGATTTACCCGTTATGCAGTTTCATAAAGCCATTTCATAAATATATGATATGATAACATGTTACATATCGCTCTGCTTGAATGCAATTGGTCAAGTTTGGAACAATTGGACAAGTGTGACCTTTCAAATATCGGTCGATTGTTAAATTCAGACATGGATTCAATATCAATGATTAAAATTTGTTGTAGAATTAATTATTGCATTAAAATATTAAACAAATTTGAAATATTTTTTCTCTTACGCACAGAATATATCTATATACCTATACCTATAGGCGTAGCAGACAACCTGTAGGTCACAGGGTGGTTCGCCTCTTATTCTCAGAAATGTTGATTTCATGTTAGAAATACACATATTTAGGCAATATCATGTGATAAAAAGAATCTCTTTCATTTCATACAATGTACGTTTGTATTATGAAACTCGTTGTGCATTTTATATCCCCTCGCCAAGGTTCGGGGATATAAAACCCAAAACTCGTTTCATAATACATGGTATGAAATGAAAATTCATTTGAGATCCTATATATACAAGATACAAGATACAAGATTTTATTCAAGCCAATTTGGGCCCCCGGAGGAGCATACAGTGTGTAACATCAAAGGAATGAAAGTCTAAACAATAGAATACCGGTACATTAATTATTTAAAGAGGAGGTATTACAACTTGTCAAGCATTTAGATGTGATATATGTGAATAATATTAAGTTCATAAATGCAAATATGGCACAAGTTAAGACGTACAATGCGTACTTATATAGTCTATCAAATAGTACAGTAATAATACAGTAGCTATCAATCATGTATATTTAACTCACAACAATACAAATGTATGACCAATTACTGTATTTTGCTTATTAAAGTTATTTGATATTAAGGTAGGTAAAATCTTAAGAATGTGGTCAAAAAGGTTAATATTTGGGGATCTTCATTGGTCATTAGCCATATGAATTTATTTGTTATAGTAAGCTTGTCAAAGTTTATATAGTTCTTTTCACAAAAAGAAGTGAGACTGGACCTTGCCTCTGTATATTTGGGACATGTTAGGAGAAAATGTATTTCGTCCTCGATTTGGTTACTATTGCAGTGTTGACATATTCTTTCCTCCCTTGGTTTTCTTTCATACCGACCAGTTTCAATCTTAAGTCTATGCGCAGATATTCGAAATTTAGTGAGAGCTGACAATATGTAATGTATGAATGATCCATGAATTAAAATCAAAACATCATTTGTCCGGGTTGTATACATCCCCTCCTAAAATTCAGACTTTTTATCTGTATCATTTTGATTTGAATATTACCTAGGAAACAATGTCAATCATGTCTGTACAGATTCAAAGATGATTGTGATGACCATGTATTATGATTTGCTGAAATTGATTTTTCCAGACGAGACACATTCAACCACCTAACAACATGGTTAGAGGATGCCAGACAGCACTCCAACTCTAATATGGTGATAATGCTGATTGGTAACAAAAGGTATTTAGTCTATTTGACAAAAAATATGTATTAATATGTCTGATTGTCTTTCTGTATATCCGTCCCTCTTTCTATTCTGACCAGTTAAGTTATGAATGTTATATTTTAACAGTGATCTTGAAGCTAGAAGGGACGTGAAGAAGGAGGAGGGAGAGGCTTTTGCCAGAGAGCATGGTTTAATATTCATGGAAACATCAGCCAAAACAGCAGCAAATGTAGAGGAGGTTAGTTTTAATGTTTATAAAAGTGTTAATTGTAATAGGATTAACATAATTGACCCTTCCGATTGCGGGAAAAAAATGCAAAATTTCGTGACGTCACAATGCTTTTACCATGTGTTTACCTTGGACAAACAAGCTTCGAACCTCGGTCAAACATCGAAATTGCATTGTGACGTCATGGAATTTCTCAAATTTTTCCCGCGTTTGGAAGGGTCAATTGCTCTCTTTTCTTCACCTTTCCTGATTTCTACTCTTATTGTAAGAATGTGAGAATGATTTTTTCAGTTTGGTATCGTTAACATGCCAACTATTAAAAACGTGATTACATGTATTAGGACCCAAATTTCATTTATACATGTTTACTCATGGATTTTTCATTTGTAATCACTCTCCGTTAATCTGTCTCTACTTCATTAAAAATAATGGGATGTAAAATGTAGTGAATAGAACTCAAAGCAGATTATTTTGATCAGAAGTTCAGGATTTGATTTGATAATATCTTTGATAACTTTCATTTGTAGGCTTTCATAAATACAGCAAAAGAAATTTACCAAAAGATTCAAGATGGTGTATTTGATATTAATAATGAGGTAAGATACATTTATTAAAATGTATACATTTATTAAAATGTTTGATATGGATTGTGATCTATATACATAATACATGATTTCTTATCAAAAGAAAAAAAAGGGAATTTTCAGTCAACAGTTCATATGTTTTAGCTCACCCTTTAGAGCATAAATGTGACAATTTCTAATGTGGGAGTTGTTATAATTTACAGGCTAATGGCATTAAGATAGGACCACAACACTCACCAAGTAATCCCAACATGCCCTCACCTGCCGGAGGTGGTAGTCAAGGAGGTGGTTGTTGCTAGACAAGAGTGACAGTAGTGCATCATGGGACTCGGGTCCTCTATCATCATTTCATTGAAGCTTTGTAATTGTGTCATTCTCTGATCTCTCTATATTATACACAAAACAACTGGAAAAACTTTTTGAAATTTAACGTAAAATGAATGGACTTAAAGTCGTATGTATGTTTCTTTTAGACAGTTTTCTCCAAAATTTCTATCAAAGTCAGAAGAAGATATGTACATGTACATGTACATTGAAAAATCACCAAATTTATGACAATTAATAGTATTTCTGAAATTAGCCAAAGATAACATTCTATGCGCTGCAGCTTTGTCTAAAATCATTTGTGTTGACATACATGCTTCTGTTGTGGTCTATGATAATTTTTGCATTCCTGTTATGATGAGTATGATTGTGTGTATTTATGAGAGGGTAAATGCTTCTAGGAGTGAATGAGTGGCATTCCTCATGCTGTTTTTAGCGTCATGATGACATCATTGCAATCTTTATATTGCTGTTATGATGTCATAGTATGACATCACAATAGTTACATCAGTGTTTGTAATAAATAGACTCATATTTCGTGAAAGATTCTTTAATAGTTTAATAGTTCTTTGAGAATTACATGTATTTACATGTGCTAAGAACTTGTCATTATTTGAAATTCTTTGAACAAAGTCACACAATAACGTAAAGCACTAGTGAGGTGCACGTTCACAAGTAGCTAGAATGAAACTTACACTTTATGTTTTGTACTTTGTTAATGACCTTTGTAACGGTTGTAATTTATTTGTGAAAATTGTCTTAACGTTTTGTTTGTATTTTTTTTCCATGCCTTTGCTGGATATTTTTTAGCTTGAGGACCATCAGATTTTATTGTGTGAGATAAAATATTTCAAATTATTCACAGAAGGTACATTCTTGGGTGAGTTGTTCACATAAGGTAAAAACTGATTATGTGATTTTCAAGTTTATGGTATCTTATGTCTTTTTATTCTGCGGAATTGAAGGTTAAAATGAGGTTTTCCCAAGCAAATTGATCGAGCATCGGCAGTATTGATGTGCAATTATTAATTTCAAAGTGATACATGACTATGTAGAAATGTACATAAGGATCTGCTGTTCAATATAAAAATCATTCCTAGGTGTTTGTGTAAAGTAATTTTATGAGAAGAACTGAAATTTCATCTTCTTAATATTTTTTTTTTTTTGCCTAGTCATCTATACTCTATCAAACCACTAAATTTTGAGCACTTGCATTCATAATTCTCTATGGAGTGTGGTAAATAGAAGTACAAGTAGTAAATTAACCAGAGAGAATTGGGTATTGGAATAGATTTACTAATGAACAATATGACAGTTGAAAAATATTCATATTTATCACTGTACAAATAGAATCATTCGCTGGTACTTCCTTTCATGGTTTTATAAAAATCAACATTTTGGTTTGGACAATGATTTGTTCTTGATGCTATTGAATTTATGAATTTGGTATTCATATTCAACGAGACAAATTTTCAAGGTACGAAGCTGATTGTGAAAGTAGCGAAGGCGAATACACAACGAATGATTCTACGTATACGGTACTGTAAGTGCATCTTCTAAATACATCACTGAAACCTGCAAGATGTTTAATTTTCTTGTATTCACTCTCTTATTCTTTTAAATACATTTTAAATTTGCTTACTGTTACACCTATTATGATGAAATTTTGTATATTATCTTTGAAACAAATTTTACTTTCAACATTTGTGAAGTGTTGATGTGCTTATAAAGAAATCCATATTGTTATGAAATTTACAATGTTTACTCAAGCTATTTTATCGTAATCTCCTTCTCAAGAAAGCGTCTTTTTTTTTTTTTTTGGGGGGGGGGGGGGGCAGGGGTAGATCCGATTTTATGAATTTTATTAATTGAAAAAGTGTAAATGTCAAACAACTCCTCTTAAAGTAAGACTTTCTAAAGTCACATTATTGTTGTTTCTAAAACCTTTGATTGGATGCAGTGGTTACATTGAAATAAATTTGGAGGTACCTAAATTGCTTTAAAACTGTAACAAGCCACCTGCTGGCAGATTTTCAAAATGTGACATTATACATGTTATAATTTAAAATCACATGACCATTTGCATGCAATGGGTGTGGCTTAAATAGATATGGCAAATTGCAAATTAGGTTTGACCACACCCCCTTTATGCAAATTGGTGTTCTTACAGGTCTTTTCCATTTGATGGAATCAGTAACTTAAACCTCTAGGTACTACGTTTGACATTTGGCAATCTCTGAATTATAGTAAATTCTTCTGGATTTTAGATACACTACAATGTTTGGAGAACGTACCATTATTGCCCTTGTTATTCTATTTAACCTACATATTGTATTTATAGCTATCGTGTATCTCTAGATGTAATCTACATTGTTGTATAGAAAATCAGTGTTATATATTGTGGCAGGTGGAAAAAATAACATGTAGTATGTGACGAAGATTGGATCTCCTGAATGGTAAATAAAGAGATAAGAAACACATACATATACTCTTTGTTCCTGAAAGTGACTGTAAGGAAAAAAGCCCCCTATCCCATACCCTGAATGAATTACATTGAAACCTGGGTCCTGTAGCATCATATCCCAGCCATCTTGCTACATCTTTCGGTATATTTTGAACATAATTACCACACATTTTGGCCATATTTCATTGTTTGGATTGAGGATCACTGACGAGCCTCCGGTTAAATACCCGAAACTCGATGTCTGGTCCATGCTGTTAATTAATCTGCTTTTAAATGATGCTAATGAATTTGAAGACGTTTAACATTTGTACTACATTTGCGAGTGTCACTGCTGGTGGACCAGGAGTCCCAGAGGACACATGTAGCTAAGTTCGATAAATTTTGGTTGGTCGTTTCTTCGAACACACTCGAAAATTTCTGTTTACGAAATTTTCTCAAATTTCTGAAACCTGGGTCCTGTAGCATCATATCCCAGCCATCTAGCTACGTCTTTCGGTATAGTTTGAACATAATTATCACACATTTTGGCCATATTTCATTGTTTGGATTGAGGATCACTGACGAGGGTTAAATACTCGAACCTAGCATGTCTGGTCGACGCTGTTAATTAATCTGCTTTTAAACATGTTAAATGATGCTAATGAATTTGAAGACGTTTAACGTTGTCCTCTTGTTCTTATATCTGTTTTAGAAGGTTAAATCAGTAGTGAAAAAATTTTAGTAGCAGACTGGTGATATTGGTCTATATATAAACATCAAAGAAGTACCTATCAGTTATTCAGTCTCAAAGTCGAGAAGGCTAGACAAAATCATTAGAATTTCCATAGGAACGGTTTCGCCCTCGGAATGAATAACATTCCGAAGTGAGACTAAGTGCCCGGGGAGAGTCAGCGTCTCCTGATTGCATGCAACATCCGTCGCAACAGCTCCATGGAAACTTTTCAAATTCGGTGATTGTCTTGATGTACATATTGATGTACGCACCAGGTAAGTATTTCTTGTTTGGTGATGTTGACTGCCATTCAATCATAATCCAGAATGTCATTGATCATTCTGGAAAGGGGGATCTGATCTAAGATGGTAAAAGTGTCTAACAAGAAAGCAGTAGGTCTTGGTTCGTGATCAACTTCAGGTCAAGCCACTTGTTTTCTCCCCTCCTGTTGCATTAATTGCTACTATTAGTTGCCACAGGAAGCATAGCACTGTGGGAGAAACCAGTGCAATTGAGAGCGGTTTGATTCCCAGTTCTATTTCATGTTTCCCTCACTTATTACATTCTAAGTTCTATAAATAAAGGAGTAAATAGAACAGTTAAGTATGATAATGACTTTCTGTAGAAATTTTTGCTTGTAAATGCTACTTCCAGATGATATTTATTGTTCATCTGAGCTCCTCTAATTTCACTTTCCGTGCAGCAGTTGTGTTGAAGCAAGTTGTGTTGGAGCGAAATATTTGAAATGTTACTTTGGTGCACTATTGTGAGTGCTGTTGAGATTGTCATCAGGATCTTCTTTATCTCATTTGTTTTAGAGAATAGGAGGAAAAAACTTTCGAAGGACCTTGTTGCTAGTAATTGATTTTAGAAATTGCTCAAGTGAAGATGTCGTAAATATATTGGCATTCTTGTTTTCTATTGAAGTTTGTACCTTGCTTGACCCAAATGAAGTCGTCTATCATTCTTAACGTGGATGTCAGGATTTGCTCTTGAAATCACTTCGTAGAATACGTAAGGGCCTCAATGCCAATAGATGAAAGTCTGATGGAGCAAGATCAGGTGAATAAGGTGGATGCTCAATCAAATTAAAGCCAAAATCATGAATGACAGACGTGGTAGTGACAGACATTGTCCTGATCGAACAACACACCTTTACGTACTGAGCTTTCCGCGGCGCCTGAGTTTAATATTTCCCCGTATCTGTGTCAGAATTGAAGCATAGTATGTACCATTAATTGTTGTCCTTTTCGGAGATAATCTATCAGCAGAATACATTCTACATCTCAGAAAACCGAGGTAATAATCATCACAGCTGAAGGAACAGTCTTTGCATTCTTTGGCCGAGGCGAGCCAGGATGCTTCCGAGATGTCTTGGGTCCGAGATGTCCGTAATTCCTTTTTCAATTCTTGAAATTGATACTTCATCAAATATTTCAAAGCTGCAGACGGATAAAATCTTTTAGAAAGTCGATATGTGCTATCTTGAATTTCATATTATCTCACAAGAACGAATTTTGTCGTTATTTCAAATTAAAATCATAGTTCATTCGACACCTCGTTAAAAAGAGATCTATTATCTATTCAAAAGAGATCCGACAACTTTTGAATAGAGATCCGACATCGACCAAATTTTTGTGGTGTTTGGAGGAAAGGTCTTCCAACAGAATGTCGGCATTCACATGGAAACGAATTTAACCAAACTCCAAGCCGATATTTTCCTTTACTCGTAAGAAGGTTTATGCATTTAATCTTAGTTTGATCTCAGTGTGGGGAAAAGACACCCAGCTCTTTACTTCAACTTCACATTCATATACATAGATGAATTCAAAATTTGTACACTACCTCAGCACCATCTATCCCACTGAACTTGTAGTAAAGGAAAACACAGAGACACATAATTTAGCATCCTATGTGGACATACATGTAATGCTGTCCTACGACATTGACACGTGAACAATTCACTCTATGACAAACATGACGCCTGCAATTATAGCATCACAAACATTTCTTTTCTGAGTAGCAATATGCCTTCATCGCTTGCACACATGGCTTTTCTATATCTAAAGTGATAAATCATGCAATAACAAGTTCCAAATATATAGATTTTTTCTTCAGACAAATCGTCTTTCAAATAAATTTCTCACCAAGGAATATGTTTTGGACCGACTAACATCGTTACTGAGGAAGTTCTACGGTGGATAAGGGGAACTTGCCATACGCTATAAAGTTCCATTATCTAGAATGATAAATGATATTCGTCTTGTATCTTCCGACGTAGAAGTATGTGGCATATCTGCCGAATTGAAGCTTCGGGTGTTGTATGCAAGCAGACTCTTCCTGGACACCTGATCTCACTCCTTTATTGGTTCATGTGTTCGCTTTTCATATTGTTGAAGTTTTTGTTTGTTCGCTTTGGTTTCCGTTTTATTCCTATTTTGTATGCCTTATGATTTCCGAATTATCTATTTTGTACGTCACAATGCATATTAGGATATGATTATTATCGATATTTATGAAATCCGGTATTTTATTATCATGGTTATAACGAGACAATAATTTCATCCTTCATAGCACCTAACAGATTCGATGATTTCATAGACAAAGTGTTCGTGCTTACTTATTTTAAATAAAACTCTGAAGGGATTTAGATGAAACTTTAGAATGAAAGAGTACCTTAAGTCTCCTGCAAGACTTAGTGTCATAGTTTTTCATTTGGATCCGCTAACAGGTGGCACAGTCACATGCAAAAGCAGATCACAGAGGTACCCACCTTTGTCAACTTCTGCATAAGACTCATTGCTTTTTAGTTTCTTTGTTATTTGTATCGTGGCTAAGACGTCCTTAGTTTTTATTTTATCACTCTCAATGCGTGGTATTGTTTACAATAGTTATTTCATATATGTTAGTAGCTTGCTGTTTGGAGTCTTCTTATTAATCTTCATTTTTGAGGGGGTTAAGTTTTAAGTGTGTGTTGTATGGGTTTCGTTGGGTATGTTTAAGCGAACTTCAAGTTATGTTGGAGATGTTAACCATTTATTTTCTATATGTATATTATCATTTGAACACTTGTACGTGTAGAATGAAGTACATCCACATGGGCCTCTTGTTTTCCTCTTTCGTTGTCATTTTTCGGTCAACAGTTATAGGCATTATCTAAGCCACCTTCATTTTTGCTTTATTTGTGCCTGCAGAGACAAATCATTTACAAAGGAGTGTCAAATGTACGAAACAGAAGGGCGTGCCGTTTTCTAAATGCCACCCCAAACTTTGATGTACAGATAATTTCAAATGGAGTCATTTTTCTATGGGGGTCGTTTTTCGATAGATCTGACATGTTGAAAAAAGACCCCCCGGGTAAAAAGTCTACGATTTAGACTCATTTTTCTATGGCTAGGGGGTCATTATTCTACGACGAATAATGACTCCCAGGTCATTATTCTACGGGGGTCATTATTCGTCTTTACACCGGCAACTGTTTTCGGTCTCACATCAGTTCGTGTTGGAGTTTCTGCTTCCCCTTCCTTCTGCTCATGTCTTTGTGTTTGTTGCAATGGCAGAGGTAATCTGTACCCTTCAGCCCCACTTGGTAAATGCGTAGATGTAAACTGTGGAGCTGACAACATAGATATTTTCTTTTCTGATGTCTCTAAAAAGGATGCAAAGTTTTCCTCTATCCCTTTAACCATTTTAACCTTTAAAAAACTCCATTTGAGTAGTTCTTTAGCTTTAGGCTCCTTGAAGCTGCTCCTTCTTCAATTCTTCTTTGTCCTGAAGTCATTTGTCGACAGTGTCTCTCTCTTTGTTTGTGTTAGTATCCTGGTGTGATGATTCCGGAACATCAATGAATCCAGATGTTGCAGACTGTGACGCAGTGTCATCAGTCTGCATGTCAATATCTAGTATATCTTCAATATCAGCTAGATAACACCCTTTGATAAAATCCAATGGTAAAATCCGCCTTCACCACTTTTGCGATAACAAAGGTCGTGGATGTAGTCCATCTTCCAAAAGTTCGAAGACGAAGTCTTTACAATTGTGGTGACAATCACGCAAATCAGCATTGAACTTCAGTGTGACAACTCCCTGATTCTGATTCAAGACATCAATTCCTTTGTTTAGTTGATTCACTCTGCTTTCAATAATCTCGTCAGATTCTAGAAAATCAGTTGGCTGCATATGCCTATGCACATCATTATACAATGACACAAGATAATTTGGCTGGCCAATAAACATTATCTTACAATATTAAACGTCTTCAAATTGAATAGAATCATTTCAGAACAGATAAATTGGCAGCTTGGACCAGACATGCACGTCTCGGGCACTTAAAGGTCACCTCTAAAGGTTTTTAAATGTTAAAATACCTTTATTATATTTTACTTATTCATACTAGAGAAAAAAATTCAAAAGAATTATATTTTTCCGACGGTCCGCTTTCCTGTAAATCGACATGAAAAGTCTCATCATTGAAGCGGCGCGACTGAATTATCTGCCCCTTTGTGTGACGTCATGTGCACCCAATTAAGCGAGTGTTAGAGGCTATCTGAAGGCAGTGAGGGATGAAACTCCCCAATCTTGTTTACTTGAATGATAGATAAAAACAAATCGGTACCAAATACGTTTTATTGATTTATTTATTTTTATATTTTATTTATTTACCTTTTTTTTCTTCTTGGGGGGGTGGGGTTTGGGGGTTGTTCCTCTAAAACGACTTTACAGCGTATTCGGAATTAACCAAGTATTACTTTTACCTATCATTGAGTGATGGCCTAGGTTAGCCGGGTATAAGTGTCAGTTCATTTATAGAGGTTGTATATTCAAATCAGAGTGATCACAGGCGTGTCATATACAGACAAGCCTATAGATTGCGTTATATTTGACACCCGTACAAGGTGTGAACAACAAATTAGACCATGACAGGCAATTGTTGGGAAATAGACGGTAGATGCTTTTACGTTTGGGCAATGTTCGTCTTGATGGAATTTTAGAAAAAAAAACAAAGTTACCAATGCCATATTATGAAAAAAATCTGCATGACGTTAAAGTTCGCATGACCGCTAAAATATGCTGGAAGTTATATGATGCCCGCTAGTCTAGTCGTCTTTTTGTTTGAAAAAATCAATTTAAAATAACAAGTTTTTCTTGAGGATCGATCTTTATAGACTATGATAAAATAGTTTCACTATTGTCCATCTCTTATCATGCTTATACACCCAAAACTATTTTGAACTAGGATATAATCGAATGAATTATATAAAATCAGCAAGACTATGTGCTATGTTTATTTCTCCGCCGACTTTTCCGCAATAAACATGGTAAAAAGCTTATTACATTGTACGAAGCTATTGGATTTTTTTACATACGAATCGCCATGCAGAAGAAATACGGCATGAGGTTCAGTGCCAAGATCGACCCTTATCTTCAGGTAAATTGTATCTCTGGTCCAAAATCGGTGAAAATTATGCATGGATACTCAATATTTTCTTTTCTTATTATTGCACTTTTGGTAAAGCTAATTAATACAGGTTTCAAATATTCAGATTGCACCATTTGCATATATTTTTCGCAAAATTTCCCGAGGGAGGCCCCGGACCGCCTCCCGCACCTCCCCCCCTCGATGCAACCCCCGCACCCTCTGGATCAGCCACTGAAAATCACGGATTTTTCAATATTTGTATTGACTCGATAATAATTAATCATCCAATTTTTCAGAATACTTAAGCCCGATTGTAAAAAAAAAATCTCCCGAATTTACAACATTTTTCGATAAACAAATGCATAGATATTACAAACATTCATTCTATAGTCTGTTTATTGGCGTAAGTATTTCGTTACATTTGATATTTAGTAATGAAGTTTGCATGTTATATATGTTAAAACAAGATAAATGTGATAACATCATTAAATTCTAAGTCTTTAATTTTTCGCATTACTTCACTTTTTTTCTCAATTTTGTCTGAAGTGGTTGTTAGTAAACATAATTAACAAACCAGATGGCTACTGTTGCAAGCAAAAGACGGATTCCTCCTTTATTAGACAATCCTCGGAACTGAAGTGTTAAAATCCGAATAAAGAAGATGGAAAAAAGAATAGTTGTTTTAGTATCTTATTCACTTCAGCAAATAAGTCAAAACAAACTTCTAACTTGGGACTCTTATTTATTTATCAACATAATAGAAGAAAAAGATAATAAATACCTTCCATGTTTACGAAAGCTTAAGACTCCATGATTTATCAATTTTAAATCCTTTAGTATACTATCTCAAAACATAATTGCACAATGATTTGGCAATGAGAAAATTTCTATTAATAGAAAATGACAACAGCATGTAATGCTACTAAGAAAAAAAAAGAAACAGAGAACAAGAATGAAAGAGTTATCTTTCTTGGACTATGTTAAGTTCAAATAAGAAGGACTACTTGAGTGACGAATAAATAGTATAGGACCAGAACTGTGATTTCTACAGGAGTAAATGTTTGTTATGACCTTGAGAATGATTATTTGACCTTGAACAAAGGCCACAGATAAAAGATAAGAACTGGAGATATTCTCATCAAAATTGATCTTAAACTGATCAAAGTTTAATATTTTATCAACCAAAGTATGTTGTGACCTTGAAATCGAACAAATGACCTTGGGTCAAGGTCAAGGTGACAGGACTTGATACAAGGTATATTTGTGTAAAGTTTGAACTCTCAACGTCAAACAGTCTTTGTTTTACAGGCAAAAGTTTGTTGTGACCTTGAGAAGGAGAATTTGACCTTGGGTCAAGGTCAATGTGAAAGGGATTGGCTCAACGATTATGTGTATGAAGTTTGAACTCTAAAGGTCAAACCGTCCTTGTTCTATGGGCAAAAGTTTGTTGTGACCTTGAGAATCAAAATTTGACCTTGAAACTAAGTCAACATTAACTGACTACCTATAAGTAATCTACCATCCAAGTTTCAACTCAACATTTCAAAAGCTGTAGAAATTGGCACTGTGCCAATTTGAAATTCCATTTTCAACTCGTAATAGCGCGAAAACCGTAAATATTTAATCGAGCATGTTAGCGTATAAAAGTTTGCAAATTTCCCAAAGAACAATATAAAACAAATTTCGTTCAAATCGTACGGTTACTTAAGGAATTACAAGAGTTTTAAAATTTGACCTTTGATGACCTCTAGCGGAGGCATATGTGAACTTTTCGACAAGAAAAAAGATTTGAATTGAAATCTTTATATGCTCTTTCAGATGGTTTTTTCCACTTAATCATATATTGCGGTACTTTTTTGTAAAGTGTCTGGAACGTTTGGCGGTAAGAATAATAATAGGAATATTAAGAATAAAGAAAAGACAATAGAATAACAAAGGATTCCGACGGAAGTCGGAATCCTTAACAACAATAACAACTGGCCCGAAGATACTAAAACTGCATGTAATCAGTAAACGTAGTTGACAGGCGCTGCATAGACGGCATATATTTAAGAAATGAATGTTATTCAGATGGTTGTTATGGGGAATTTATATTACCATCTGGATTTTGATAAATTGAATGACGCCCGGTAGGGCGTCATGATAAATTTATCAAAATCCAGATGGTAATATAAATTCCCCATAACAACCATCTGAATAACATTCATTTCTTATATTTACATTCCTCATTTGTCGTTTTTATCAGTAAAAATATTCCTTTCAAGTTTGAATTTCCCGCTGTCTTTGAGAGCGTTACTAGGAAGGCGTAACTAAGGAAGCGGCTAAATGTGTCAAGAAGTAGTGCCGTTATGCGAGACGTAATTTCACTAATGAGTTTTCAGAAATTTCGCATTATATTTTCAAGAAAATGTTTTCTTAGTAAACGAGTCTTACGATGTAAACTATTTCCTCATTCGTCTCCAATCGTCAATTTCTTCGCGTGCATGCATATCGAAGGTGTTATGTGATTCGGTTTCAAAAATGGTTCGGTGATCGTAGTTTACAGGCGCCAGTCTCTCAAAAGTTTAACCTACAAGGTTAGTGATTGAATTCCGTAGTGACAAAATCTTGTCATTGAGTTAAAACTGCATTCAAATCATGAATGATATCCCGATTCTCATCGATGGTTTCTAACGAAGATACAAGGAGACGAGAGACGTAAACATCGACAGTTTCATTTTGTCCCAGATTTCGTCACACGCACATGCATTCGCGGCACTCGTGCACAGGAGCTCAAAGAAATTTTGTTACAACTTCTTACATAAGTTAAACGCAGGATTAAATCTACACATTCGAGTACATTGTTACAGGCGTTTACAGTAAGTACATACAGAAATCGAGTTTGTATCTGCACAGCATTGAATCAAACGTGGTTGCTTTGAAATTGAAATCTGTAATGATCCGTTTGATTTGATGTTTAAAGGACTGTTTTGACCTGGCCTGTGCAGTTAGAATATTCAGCGTCTTAGAATAAAACTTCTCTACAGGGCCGGGCTCATGCATAGCTAAAAAGAAATTCGCCGTTCAGGTTTTTCATAACGCGACGAAGAAAAATTATTTTCGATTTATGTTGTATTTCGATTTAGGAACAAGACCAAAATGAATACAGTACTGCACTATGTACAGTATTTGACTATGATTTGGTATTTCTTTGAAAAATCTTTGCATTACACTTTATTTTATCAATCATCAATGATCAGTTCAAAATTTTGATGCCTTAGCAACCGACATGGGGCTGCCATTTTGTTTATAAATACGATTTTTCGTATTACGACGCAAGCCATTTGATTGGTCCAGCAGATGGTAATATAATTTTGCAGATGGTAATTTATGGGCAAATATCAACCATCTGCTTAACATTGCAGCCTATAGGGAGTAAAATTCAGAATGTAAATATATATATATATATAATCAATTTCAGATAAAGTAAACTTAAATATTTCGAATACCAAAGACTCGATGTGTATCCAAATGCGTTAATTTCAAGATTGTGCAGTAAATAATTTGTCAGAAAACGTTCTAGAAATCGAAGTAAAGATTTTTTAAAAATGAACCAACCCTCCACTCATCATAACGCTTTTTGCCGACAACTTTTATACCGTTATTCGGCAACGATCGCCGAGCCTTTGAAGCACCGACAAACTCGGCCGTAAAGATACAAATTGTTTGTTTCAACATTATTATTGCATTTCCTTATCATCTTCCTCTACAGCACTTCATTCGAATTCATTTGATACCAAACACGACCACAATACTCCAATTAAACGCATAGAAATAAATCTACACACAATTAATTTTTTTTGGTCATCAAAGTTCTTTTCGCTAATAACCTTTTTTGTTTTAAGTCCGATTTAATTGAAATCATTTTCAAAATCGCCGTCTCGGAAAGACCTTTTCAAAAATATATACATTACTAAGGGTTGCTCGAAAAATTCAATCCATCAAATTTCGCCCCGGTAGCAAATCTTGAAAGCAGGTGAAGCCACTTTCTATGGGAAACTTCTAACCGCACAGTCGTCAACTTATTTCATCAAAACGATTGTTAATGTGATGTACAAAATTAGCGCAAAGCTATTCGATGTTTGATGAATTATATATACTCGCATATATCTTTCTTTTTAAGCTGTGTATATATACAGTGATTACAGCATAGTGTATGCGGGCTTGGGTGTACCTTACGTCATCGCCACGGGAGGTAATCCGGGCATGCTTTTTTGAATTTTAATACGGGATGTATTTTCACCCGCTTTATTTGCTAACCGGGACAGAATTTGGTAAAATGAAGAATTGGAATGTGTTATTCTAGATCTATTTGATCAAGTGAACAAGGAAAAATGAGACGAGAGAGGGATCTTTGCGCGTGACCTTTAACCCTCGTAAGTGATCCTCAAATCTAAACAATGTAATATGCAAAAAAAAAAAAAAATATGGAAGTTACTAGTTTGTCGAAAAAGCGTACCGAAAGACGTAGCAGGATAGGTGGGATATGATGCTATAGGACCCAAGTTTTTGAAATTTCAAGAACTTTTGATACCAGAAATTTTAGAATGCGTTGAAGAAACGATCAACCGAAATTGATCGAAGTTGGCTACATGTGCCCTCGGGGACTCCTGGTCCACCAGCAGTGACACTCATTAACCTGCTTATTGTGTCACAAAAGTATGCGCTTCTTTGAACATGCTTACTATATCTTTAACGACTGACGTACTTCTATAACAGTCTATAAACTAACCACTTTGACACGATAAGTCACAAGTTTCTGACCACCAGAAATTAACAATTACAGGTTTTCCTACCTTGGATACAATAGTTGGTAATTTAACTTTTAGTTCACGAGACAGTATTAGCACCACTTACACATAAAGATCTAAAGGCAAATTTGAATTTGAATGAAAGGCTTTCAGGCGTTTCCCTTTGCTGTCCAAACAAGCAATGCTACGGCTGAATTTTCCTTGGTTGGACCAGAAAGTGTTTTCTTCTCCAAGTAGTGCAGACAATCCTTCTCTGAACGGTATAAAAATTATATTGTAATATAAACTTATAATGTTGATCGAAAGTGATTCCGAATTACATGGGTCGAGTAGTAAAGCCCGAGACTCTGGAGAAAACACACGGCTGAGTTTGTAGGTTTCTAGTATACAGAATTTGTACAGAATTAACATTGGAAACTGGTATTTTTCCTATTCATTTACAAGTGTTATCTTCAAGAGGACTGCGTCAAACTAGTAAGTGCAATCAGCGAAAGAAGTAAAAGCACAAAACCGGAAATCATAATCAAAATTCAAGCATCATAATTTAAAAAAAGCTTACAAATTCTTGAAAATTAAAAATAAATACCACACACACGCACCAGAACTTCCTTATCGGAGAAACAGACAGAGACTAAAGCACAAATATATTGAAACACGAAGGATAACGTATCCCTAGAATACAGTGCTAGAGCGGGAAATATTGTGAGTGGCGCTGTTATAGACCGGGTGGGGACTATAAAAGAAGACAGGAAAATATTCTGTCATTTCTTCACTGACTGCTACAGGTTTATCACGATCTGATTGGCCCGTTTAATTCGCTATATTCCTTCTAAATTATTGAGTGACAGCTTAAAGCGGATGTTATGGGGTATCTCCGTAGCATAATCAAGTTTACCTGTCGGTATGTCTTTGCTGTCGCACACCGCTCGCGTCTCTAGGAATATCACTAGAGTGAACGCCGCTATCATCAAAGCAATCATGTCACGCCTACCAAGCCTACGTCACTCAGGTATATTAATGACCATCCGGTTGAGAAACCCAGCCTTTAAAACGCGCCATGCTTTTTAGCAAAGCTAGAACACGCTCAATCATCACATTAATGACATTGCATATTAGTGAAAGATATAACTTATCTAACCCATCTAAGTAAGAAGGACCAAAAGAAACCTTTTTTTATATTTCTCTCGGGGTAGGGGCAAATCATCTCAGTGTTGGAATATAAAATTGGATAACTGTCAAACACCATTGTAAGTGGCACCCCCTTGAGGAATTTCAATGAAGTAATAAGATGTACACAATAATTACAAAATGCAGTTGATCCCAAAGTCCACCAAACATAATAATTACAGAATCTGCTACCTGTATTAAAAATAATGCTTAGAATAATGTTTATTACTTCTTTAACTCATCGTTTGGTATAGTGCATTTCATGAAATCTATCTTGGATTGGATTCTACTTCTAAAAAAGGACCTAAGTAAAAGTTCTAAATTCTCAAAATATTGAGGAATAGTACTTTGTACGCGATGATCCCGAAAAATATTAGAGATGTTAAGAAGCCTTTGTTAATAAATGGAATATTTATGAATCGTCTTTTCAGGGAAATGTTTTGATGACAGGATAAGGTTTATTCTGTTTAAATGCGACAATGATATTAAGTTTGAATCAATCAGTATTTCTTAAGACTACAACCTCTGCTTCATCCAAGATATATTTCAATTAAACTGCTGGTACTGATGAGAGAGTATGAAGCAGTTCGTGTCTGCTGCCGTTGCGTGCAATAATTAGTAGATCTCTGAGGGTACGATGTATTCTAGATAGCTCTGTTTCTAAGTCTTCCGTTTCGTCTTTTTCTGTGACCTAAATTTTCGTTTAGCGTTAGGACGAATTGAATAAACATTGATCTTTGTCGAGGCTGAGGAAATGTTTCCTTGTCCGTAAATTTGATCGTTTAAACAAAGAGGGTAGGCAGTTTGTAATTTAATGATCAAGGCAAGTTCAGCTGGTAGTCGGCGTTTTTTTTTAGTTAAAGTTTTACTTTTGACCAGTACCTCTTACAGGATTCATGATTTAGCGTATTCGTGAAATAGCGCAGCCTTAGCAGCGCTAACTCCGCTAAAATATGAATCCCGCTAAAATAAGTGCACAAACAGTATTCATTGTCACTCCGTCAATTTTTTGTATATACAGTTCCTTCGAAGTGAAAAGTCCGAAGTGCAAAAACCGAGACGTAAAGAAAATGTCTAAACGTACAGGCAGAATGAAATTCTTACATGGTCTGTACCAAAACAGCATAAAGTCCAAAAGGCTGTACAAAAATATATCGTCCTCCGTCTGTCTACAGATTGAATTCTTTCTTGGATTTGATTTGTGTTATCCTTTCACACTGTTAAGTGCCACACTAAGTGCTGTCGAGACATGTATAATATTAGGAACAGAGGAGAATCCTTTGGAGTAAGGCCATCTCGATGACAAAAAGCGTTATATAAAATGATTGACTTATCAAATTGACTGAAATGGTCAAGGTTTAGAAAAGAATTAGCCATTTTATGATAAATGAGTTCGCAAATTTGGGTCTTTCCCATATTTTGTAGAATGGAGAGCATATAGGGAAAAGGTGACGTAAGATTTATTGAATTTACAACAGGATTTTCCACATGAATACAAATTTCGTATACACGCAATAAAATATTTAAAGTCGTAGAAGATATATTCGCCTTTATTGGACGAAAAAATACATGTAGAACAAAAACTGTTTTTTCTTCTTTCGCCTGTACAAGAGTAGTTTTTCTCTCAACGATCTTAGAATCCAAGAATAAGACGGAAAACTGAAATAAAGCCTACGCTCACGCAGCAAGATACGCCCGTTGGGATTTTTTTCACAACACCAAAAAATTTAAGTCCCATAACTCCATAAGGACAAATTGGATGAACCTTAAAATCGAAAGGCGGCTTCCTCTTCAAAGTCTGATCAAAATGTACAAATTTCATGAAAATCTGTTGACACATATTCAAGTTATTGCGTTCCATGCACCTATATTTTGCCCTTAGCTTAACATGTATGTGCATATAAACCACCCCCCCCCCCCCCATTACACATAATTTCTGGATTATGTGTCAAAAAATTCAAGAACCTGTTATATATGTGAAAGAACATCCTTTCTACTTGAAGTATACAAAATTTCAAAACATTTCAACCTGAAATAGATTTTTAAATAATTTTAACTATTTCACTGTATTTCAAAATATCTAAGTCCCATAACTCTGTAACGACATATCGAATGAACCTGAAAATCGAAAGGCGGCTTCCTCTCCACAGTCCAATCAAAATGTATGAATATCATGAAAATCCGTTGACGCATATTCAAGTTATTGCGTTCCATGCGCCTATGTTTTGCCCATAGCTTAACATGTATGTGCATATAACCCCCCCCCCTTCATATTACACACAATATCTCGCTTATGCGACCAAAAAATTAAAAACCCGTTACATATGTCAAAGAGCATCCTTTCTACCTTAAGTATACAAAATTTCAAAACATTTCGACCAGAAATAGATTTTTAAATAATTTTTAAATATTTTAGTATATTTTCACTGTATTTTAAAAATCTAAGTCCCATAACTCTGTAACGACATATCGAATAAACCTGAAAATCGAAAGGCGGCTTCCTCTCCACAGTCCAATCATAATGTATGAATATCATGAAAATCCGTTGACGCATATTCAAGTTATCGCGTTCCATGCGCCTATATTTTGCCCTTAGCTTAAAATGTATGTGCATATAACCCCCCCCCCCCCCTTCCTATTACACACAATATCTCGGTTATGCGACAAAAAAATTAAAAACCCGTTACATATGTCAAAGAACATCCTTTCTACTTGAAGTATACAAAATTTCAAAACATTTCGACGAGAAATAGATTTTTAAATAATTTTTAAATATTTTAGTATATTTTCACTGTATTTTAAAAATCTAAGTCCCATAACTCTGTAACGACAAATCGGATGAACCTGAAAATCGAAAGGCGGCTTCCTCTCCACAGTCTGATCACTATGTATAAATTTCATAAAAATCCGTTGACGCGTATTCAAGTTATTGCGTTCCATAGGCGGACGGACAGACGGACGGACGGACAGACGGACAGACGGACAGACGGACGGACTTCGCCATACCATAATACGTCCCGTCAAATGACGGGCGTATAAAAATGATACTGGAATCTAAAGAATAATGAATTGCGCATTCGAAAATTTATGTCACCATATTTCTTGGAAGTTCTAAAACGTGTGTCCTGTAGCATCATATCCCACCCATCCTGCTACGTCTTTCGGTACATTTTCAACATAATAATTTTCACACTCTTTGGCCATATTACATTGTTTAGATAGAGGATTAAGTACCCGAAGCGTGCATGTCTGGTCCATGCTGCAAATTCATTTCTTCTTAAATGATGCTATGGAATTTGAAGACGTTTAACTTTTGTACTACTTGGTGAGTTTCACTAGTCCCCGAGGGCAAGTGTAGCAAAATTCGATCAACTTCGGTTGATCGTCTGTCTCTTCAATGCATTCGAAAATTTCTGTTACCAAATTTCTTGAAATTTCTAAAATGTGGCTCATGAAGCATCATATCCCACCAATCCTGCTACGTCTTTCGGTACATTATTTAAGATAACAATTTTCACACTCTTTGGTCATATGACATTGGTTAGATTGAGGCTCATTGACGAGGATTAAGTACCTGAAATGTGCATGTTTGGTCCATGCTGCAAATTTATTTGTTCTGAAGTAGAATTTGGAGACGTTCAACAATTGAACACAAAAGCCGATATCAGATTCAAAAATTCACAATCGAAAGTGTTGCATGATGTTGCATGCAAGCAGGAGATGCTTACTCTTCCTGGACACATGGTCTCACTCTCATATCGGGAGTTCGCTTCTTTTCATATGGTGGATGTTTTTGTTTGTTTGCTTTGGTTTCTGTTTTATCCTGATTTTGTATGCCTTCGGTTTCTGATTTTACTGAATTATCGATCTTGTGCTGTATACAGGGATCTGGTCATTATCTATATTTGTCAGGCTTACGTATTCTTGAAAAAATTACAAAACAGACATTATAATGAGTAAAGAAAAACAGGCGGATACAATAATAATACAGAAGTACTCCAACTCTTAAGATTTCAAACCAGTTTGAATGCACCAGACACGTGTTTCGGATACCGGTAGTCAATCCTAATCAGTGATGCTTCCATCCAAAGAAATTTTCAGACATAGCCAAAATTGGATTTGAAGATGTTTAACATTTTGTACCACTTGGTGAGTGTCACTGCCGGTGGACCAGGAGTCCCCGAGGGCACAAGTAGCGAAGTTCGATCAACTTCAGTTGATCGTTTCTTCAACCCATTCGAAAATTTCTGTGATCAAAATTTCTTGAAATTTATAAAAGGTGGTCCTGTAACATCACATCCCACCCATTCTGCTACGTCTTTCGTTACATTTTTGGACAAATTACATTGTTTACATTGAGGATTACTGACGAGGGTTAAGTACCCTAAACGTTCCACGCTGCAAAATTATCTGTTCTTAAATGATGCTATTTAATTTGAAGACGATTAACATTTGTACCACTTAAATTGGTCAGTGTCACTGCTGATAGACCAGGAGTCCCCGAGGACACATGTAGCCAAGTTCGACCAACTTGCGGTTGATTGTTTCTTCAACGCATTTGAAGATTTCGCGTGGGATGAAACGTATGATGTTGTGATTCCTAATTATATGGAGAATTTTTATGTTTTCTTATCATTTAAGTCATACTGCACAAACTGAAATGTTGCACTCTTTGGCAACATTGATTCACATTGTTTATATTTAGGATCACTGACGAGGGTTAGGTACCCGAAACGTGCATGTCTGGTCCATGCTGAAAATTTATCTGTTTTTAAATGATGCTGATGAATTTAAAGAGTTTAACATTTTGTTTGAGTGAATTTATCTGTTGAAATCCTAAAATAATTCGTCAATGTATTTGAATATCGAAAAAAAAGATTGAATTAGGAATACAAAATTTCCCTATCAGTGTTTCTAGCGCTAGTGATATCCTTTAAAAATATAATCTTAATAAACAATCACATGATGAAAGCAATTGGAAAAAGTGGTGGGAATGCATGTACACAGCCAATTGTGCCTCACATGAAATTCATATGAAATTAGCATCATGTAAATTTCACATGAAAGTTCATGTAAAATTCATATTGATTTCACATAAGATTTATGTGAAAAATATTTCACATGAATTTCACATAAATTTCCTTCGCATGAATTTCACATGAATTTTTCTAAGTGACCTTACATGAAACTGAATTCACATAACATCCATGTAAAAATCTTCACATGAATTTCATGTAAATTTCATGCTCATGCTCGTTTCACATAAATTTCATGTGAACTTTCATGTAAAGTTCATGTAAATTTCACATGAATTTCATATGAGGCACAATTGGCTGTGTAGACGGGTCTACAGTAATTTTTTTCCTTGATAGACCTTGTTGGAATATTTGGTTGTCCTGAGAATGAATGTTTTTCTAAGCCCTACGACGAAGAGTGAACATTTTTTGTTTATTTGTAATGCACGTATTATACAAATAAAAACACAAACATTCAAGTATACATGTAAATTTGATTTTGCAATGAAAGCCAGAGAAGCAAAGATGGAATTTACCTAGTATTTTTAGACACATAAAGGCCAATTGGCCCAAAATTTGTGTACTTGAGTGTTTGTATTTTTATTTTTATCACCCCTTCCCTCTGGAAGAAATATTGAAATATTTCATCGTAATATATCGCACGTAATGTAATTTCAAGTTGTTAGATACAAACATACATGGAACTGTAATAACATTACTTAGTTTAATATTTAGCTTCTGTGATAAACTACAGCTGACAGGCCAATTCTATCAATTTGAGACCAGCTCTAAGAAAAGTCCTTCCTCCAATTGATCATGACTGTGCAACTAGTCTACAAGTCCTTTTGTCCTCAGAACAAAATCATTTCATGCAACATGAGCTTGAATTCGACGCAGGTGCAGAGGAAAGACTTTAATCATCAATGCTTTTGATAAATAGAAAATACGTTGTTCTCAAGTTAAAGTACCGAATATTGTACAATACCTTATAAACAATTTAATATCATCAATCATCACGCCTTTCGCATAATGACGTCAACACCTTAATATGAGGTAGGAAACCTAATGATTTACTAGTCTGGTGGTTATGAATAGGATATAGCATTCGTACGTATTACAGACACAAACATATTTTCTTTGAATAAAAGCTTTAAGGCATATTAATTACATCTTGTACGAACTTAGCAATTTTCTGAAAAACATTAATCTTTCTCATTTTAAAATCATTCTTGATTTTAGACAAAAAATAAATAAAAAATTCGCTAAATATTATGTTTTCTTGCATTGTGTTACTTTTTGCATCAAATGAAAAGTCTTTACGGTTTGATATTAGCTCTAAGAAGGTTTTTGTTATTCAAGTTGGATGTAAACTTCGTGCTTTACATATTTTGTTTCCATTCCCTACTGCCAATACACACCGATAAAGCGCAATTTAAGCTGAAAAACAATCCTTAAATAACGTGGCAGATGACCGTTCTAAGTCGAATGCTCATTGGTCTAGCTGTGCATGTCTATAACCTCCGTTTTTGCTTTGGGTGTTGCAATCGAGTCGTCTTGTTGGAGGTCCCCTTCTGTCTTGAATGTATTCAAACCATTTGATATTTGTAGGCCGCCGAAATAAGGTATAGAGTTAGAACGCTTCCGCATTACTGCTATTATCGGTCTACGGTCTTTACAAAGTTTGGTAGCTAGTGGATAAAACACAATTTCTCCGTTTGTCATTGCATAAATATTAAATATAATAAAGATATTCAAAAGAAGCATAACAATGAATTTGAACAAGTGTAACCTTCATCGTTAAACTGCTAACATTGCAGCCATTTATAACGACAAATTAAAAAAGAAAACTACGGAAGCCCATAGGTGACAGATATGGATTATAAGTTATCTGGAGGCCGCAGAAAACAGACCCAAACTCAAAACAACTGTTCAGTTAAAATGTTCAAAGGATAATCGATAAAAGATAAATTTATAACGTTGATTTTATTTTTAAAAAATATAACATATTCATATAACATATAAGTGTAGGTTGGTTTAAAAAGTGAAAGTTGTCCAAAAATAAAGCCTTTAATTTGACCCATTTTTATTTATATTCATGATTTATTTTGAATCGTTATGAATTAAATAAGACAACGATGACAAATTGAGAAAAAAATTCTGAAATAAAAATTAAAAAGATAAAAAATTGTTAGAATTAATTAGCATAGACATAATAATAATTTAATATTGATTTTTTTTCACTACTTAATAGCAGTTCTCTGTAAGGACCAAAATAATTTCAATAGCACGTGGAAACAGCATGTCTCCAATTTTGGAGATTTTTTGTGTGGAAGGTGTATATGATGTACTGAGACAAAAATAAACTTTCTTTTTACAAATTAAGTTTTCGTTGCCATGGAAACCATATGCATGTTTGAAATTTTATGCATCATTAGAATACTTGTAACATGGCATTTTCACAAGGCTCGTTTCCATGGTAACAGCTATTGTAGTCAACTGAAATTTAATTAATTTTTCTCTTTATATCTTTAATAGTATATATATTACACAAAAATTATGTTTCTGCCCGCTGTTCCCTTTGTCAATATGCTCAAATGTAGGCAAAAACTTGTTTTGAAGAGGCCCTATTTAAGACCGAAAAAACTCCTAATTTAACATGATTTTGCTCAAATTTTAGGGCAAATAATCTGAAATGTCAGGCTAAATTGATTTCTACTGCCAATAATCTTTAAAGTTTAATCCTCGATCTTTAAGAAAATGTTAAAATTTGATTGGGACCTCTTCATAATTTTAATCAAAGGGGGTATAAAAAATGGTTACCATCGTGATAATCTGTTCAGTGCTATTACACATAGAGTGATTTAGTGGTAAATTTTCAGCTGACCGTTTTATGTTTTTAAGTATTTCTTTATCGGTGCATATAAAAGAACATTATTGATTAACAAAAATCACCTTAAACTTTTTCAAGGTCACAGGACCCAATGTCAAGGTCATCTTGAATGCAATTCACAAAATTTGGCAAAATTCTGTGATTTTTCATAAATATGAAAGGCAGTTACACAAAATTCATGTGGTATTGAGTAAAGCAAAAGCATACATAGTAATTTTGGATATATCCCCTATTTATTGACCAAAGTTGCAAAAAATCTTAAAATCAATGACGTCCTTGATTTTTAGCTAGTATTTCATACATACATATAAAAAAATGTGAGATTATCATGATTTTTTCTAGGGCTTATTCTTTAAGGAGAGATGTTCTGAACTAAAAATTGTAATGTTTTTCCATCTATCGGTCCAAATTTTAGAAAGAAGTATTTTTCATACAAATATATGACAGTCAAGCCTATATTTAGTAACAATAAATAACAACAAAAATGCAAATTTTATTGAAATTGGAACCTATATTTTGAATTGACCTTGAACTTAGAGTCAGTGACCTTGACAAATTTTGGAAGTGCTCAAATAAAGAAAATTTCTTCTGTTGTCCCTACATAAAGCTTAAGCAATATAAGTTATTTGAACCACGCTAAAAATCAATTTGAAAAGATATAGTCATCATGTGTCAAATGAAAAGTTGCCATGGCAACCATTTTTAACCTCAAAATGTAGGAAAACAAAACAAGGTCCCACTTATTTTTTTCAGTGATTATATTTGTCACATGAAATCTATTTTGTTCTGACAACAGCGATGGTGTTATCAGCCTGACATTTTGTGTTATTTTTGCTTAAAAATGGTAAAAATTTGACAAAAATAGGTCTTGATTTTGACCTTAATTTATGGCAATTTTTGACTGATTTTCATTTGATAGGATCCGGCTAATTGAAAGAAATGTCAAAAATTTGTTATTTTTTTCTAAAATCAGAGGTTTTAAAGATTATAAGTTCTTAATACCAATTAACTCAGACAATGGTTTCCATGGCAACATAATAACCAAAGATGACTTATTTGACCATTGTTTTAATGCTATAAATAGACAGACCTCGTTTCCATGGCAACCGGAATATTTATTTTCAAAAAATTGTTATTTTTGTATTAAGGGCATTATACATAACATTTATAGAGAAAATCATGAAAATCCATGACATGCTGTTTCCAAAATATTTTGGTCCTTACAGAGAATTGATATTAAGATTTACTACCTTATTGTTAAAAGACAGAACCCTTCCGTTGATTACGTGCCATTTTTTTCCTTTATTAACAGATTCTGACTTTTACTTGATATGATATTCCCCCCTTTCATCTAATAATCGCGCCATCGTTATAGCACAGTAGCACTTTAAATAGCGTGCCATCCACATAGTTTTTAAGTTATGATTAAGTATAAATTGTAAAATTGTTATACCAAATGACCTCTATTTGACCTTTTTAAAACAATTACCTACAGATAATAATTATATTTGGCCTTTATAACAATTACATGTATATTCAGATCTTCGTGGTACACTAAAACTAGACAAAAAGATAATATCTTAATTATCCATTATTATGTACGGCTATTTAGCACAATTTCACACGTTGTTCATAATTTTGCTATTTCAACTTGTATTCGGTTCCGACGTTGACATTCACAAATTTTACATTTTGAAAGGCGGTGCCACGAACTAGTCATGGGACGAAGTACCTATATTGTGATACTATGTGCTTTGACATTACCTTATCTTACAGGTAAACATCTTATTTATTTAGTTTTAAATATCCTTAATAACAGACCGTTAATTGATCCAATGCAATCAGAATATATTTTGATTTACGTGTTTCTATACCATGCGAAGTCCATAGAGCGGGAAGCCATATTTTTTTCGCCGTTTCATAGGTAATCGCTTCTCATTGATTTTCAGAAATATTTGTCAAGTTTATTTTTCTATATCCTATCAAATATTACCGTATTCGTTATTTTTTGATAAATTGTGACATCTCCTGATCTAAATTTCCACAAAAATACCACAAAATGTGGAAAATTTACTAAAAACACAAAATTTTAGACGCAAACATCTAAAATTTTGACAAAAACAAAAAACAGAAAACATTTTAGTTGGCATCTTTTTTTAAAGTTCTTTTTTCTTTTTAAAAAAACACCACAGACACGTAAACAATACGCAGACAAAGACAGTTCTACCGAATTGAAGCGGCGGGTGTTGCATGCAAGCAGGAGATGCTTACTCTTCCTGGGCATCTTTTCATGTGGTGGAGGTTTTTGTTTGTTTGCTTTGGTTCCTGTTTTGTCCTGATTTTGTATGCCTTCGGTTTCTGATTGTCTGAATTATCGATTTTGTGCTGTATACAGGGATATGGCCATTATCCATATTTGTCATTTGTATATAAACAAAGAACATAGAAGAGTATATGTCGACCGACCCGTGCTCCTAGTGAGGCTCGAACCAGCTACCTTTCGGTCACTGGCCAGACGCCCTATCCACTAGACCACGGCGGCGACATCTTTTTTTCTAAAAGGAGTTGTGACAAAAGGTTTCATGAAAAGAAAATCACATTTTTTCCGTTTTGTGTGCAACTAGGATACTTATCAACAAAGAAGGCGAAATATGGTCACCCCCGAAAACATGGAAACGAAATATTTTGACGTTTTATAAGGAAACGATTAAATGAGTAAAATAAATAAATTTTGTAGCATTTCAATCAAGAATGGAGTGGAATTATACTATAGCAAACGCAATTATTGATTTGGCCTCCAAGTATTGAATTTTTGTAAGAAATGTACGAAAAATACGGCGAAATATGGTCACTTGCTCTAGTAACTATTTGTTTTGTTTTGGTTGTTTTGTTTTGTTTGGGGGTGGGGGTTTTAATTCAACCGTTTGAACTCGTCAGTACCACAGTTATTATTTTCAGTGGCGCCATCTACAATGAATTTGGTTTATCGTTCTCCTTTATGTTTCAATCATGTGATGCTAGTGTTATCGTTTTCTCCGTCTTTTCTCCTCTTTTTTTAGGGACTTTAAAAGAATGTGTGTAGTTATACATAAAGATAGATGTGTTCCAACTCGTTACCATATCGAACTAAATTTCAAATAATTTAAATGAATCAGACACGTGTTTCGGCTAGTTAATCCTCATCAGTGGTACTTCAAGCCAAGGTCATTTTCAGACACAGCCAAACTTATTTGAGAAGCGCACCTCGTGCATGAACTTCAACGGGGTCAGGTAAGCTAAGGGATCTCCTGACTGTCTGTATTTAGGCATTACTTTGATTTTCTTGCCGTTAAAATTTTTTTTGTTTATTCTGTTCATTAAAGATTAAAAAAAAAAGAACTTACCGAACAGAAAATCGAAATGAATCCTTAGGCCACACAACGGTCATACTTACTTAGTTTACGATGACAAGGTTGTTTCTTTGGTCAAGAATAGCGATTTTGTTGGATACTCTGTATTTCCAGATAAATGAGATGGTTGTGAGAATGCAGTCTGGATAATCATTTAACGTATTGAAAACATCACAAAAGACAGCCTCATGTCGACTTTTGTCTAGATGCATTTTATGAGTTTATGTATTTTTCCTTCTCTCTGTAACATCGTATAAGAAGTTATCTTTCGTCGGTTATTTTTGATGGACTTAGATACGTGAATGTATTCTAAGTTTGTAGTTGTTTTTTGTGGTATTTCGACATGAATTCTATGCTTGTCGTCTGAATTTGGCTCTTCGTCGATAATGTGTATGAAAGTTAAGGTCAATTTTCTTCTACTTCTATAGAAAATACTAAAATTAAATCCAACTTTTATTCAACGTTATGAATTTTGGGTTTCACTTTAACTCTCTTATTCTTTATTATGTAAGTACATGTTTAAGTACATGTATCACATTTCATATAAAAGATAGGAGGGTAGTTTTCAACAACGCTAGGTTGCTGTACCCACAGCAAAACACCAAAACAACCCATGCAAAAACAAAGAGTAGACATACACAGCAAGAGACAGAAAAATAACAAGGAACACCAAATACAACAGTGAAGTATTAAACACAAAGTACTTCACATAAACCAACGGAAATATTAAACACAAAGTACTTCACATAAAACCAACGGAAATATTAAACACAAAGTACTTCACATAAAACCAACGGAAATATTAAACACAAAGTACTTCACATAAACCAACGGAAATATTAAACACAAAGTACTTCACATAAAACCAACGGAAATATTAAACACAAAATACTTCACATAAACTAACGGAAATATTAAACACAAAATACTTCACATAAACTAACGGAAATATTAAACACAAAGTACTTCACATAAACTAACGGGAATATTAAACACAAAATACTTCACATAAACTAACGGGAATATTAAACACAAAGAACTTCACATAAACTAACGGAAATATTAAACACAAAATACTTCACATAAACCAACGGAAATATTAAACACAAAATACTTTACATAAACCAACGAAAATATTAAACACAAAGTACTTCACATAAACTAACGGAAATATTAAACGCAAAGTGCTTCACATAAACTAACGGAAACATTTAACACAAAATACTTCACGTACACTAACGGAAATATTAAACACAAAGTGCTTCACATAAACTAACGGAAATATTAAGCACAAGGTACTTTACATAAACTAACGGAAATATTAAACACAAAGTACTTCACATAAACTAACGGAAATATTAAACACAAAGTACTTCTCATAAAGCAACGAAAATATTACACACAAAATACTTCACATAAACTAACGGAAATATTAAACACAAAATACTTCACATAAACCAACGAGACCACTGGGCAATCGGTGACGACTTAGGACAGCCATCTGCCAAGCAAGTAGCAAATAGTGTAATTATCCCGATTACGCGCACACAAGCCTCCAACTTTCTGGTTATCCAGAAGTCTCAAGGAACGAACAATTGAAGGGTAAAGTATACTAAAATAATCTCATCACTGTGAGATGACCATACAAACAAGACAGCTAAATTCAGGGGCCCATGAAACATCGCCGATGGATATGTAAATGGATATATAAAAACAGAGGGCGTACGAAATACAGTCCGTGCTCTGCCTGCTGTACCGAGTCCATGTATGTTATCATCCGAAGAATCAGACCGACATTCAGAGAGGACAGATAGTCTGGGCCTTTAACACCTATTTATACAAGTGAATTTTCGTTTTGAAAAAAAAAGGCAATTGTTCTAGGACATCGTCAGCATTGATATTCCATCTATGTGAATCATTTCAATTTACATATTTTCAGAATGTAGGGAGAAGATGCAATTCCATACTAGCGCCATAGGCAGCAAAATATACATTGGAACGAACAAATTAGTCACTGACCATGACGGTGGCTTCAATCCCATTCTCAGAGAGGTGGATACCAAGGTAGTGGTTTACCTGGACCAGTTTGACTTGATAGATGTGAAGGATGGACACGTTCATGTGATGGACAGTAATGGAAAGAACAGTACTATAACAGGTAAAACCGAGTGTTCGAAAAATGCGCAAGACATTGTCTAATCTCCATACAAGCAACGCTCTCATAGATGCTCCAGAAAAAGTCAAGAGCTCTCTATGTCACAAATATGGAATCTATAAGAAATCAAAACAGGTTGCATCAGGTTTTCTTAAATTTTATTTCATAAGCGGTTTCCATTGAGCAGATTTTGATTTGTTTTTCATTGTCGTTAGAAATTCTAAGCCAAGTAAACATTCGATTTTTCTACACTATGTGAGACAATAACCTACAAAAAAAAACGAAGAACAGAATATTTAAAAAAAGATAAAAATTGTCACAAACAAAAGATATCTGAAGAGTTCAGGACTCGGTTGCATCACTAATAGCAAAACACCAAAACCAGTCAAAAGAAAAATACAGAAGGTACAAACACAGTAAGAGACACAATAGGACAAGGATTATTAATCACTCAATATGAAAGACGAAGTATAAACAATGAAAACATAAAAAAATTTACATAAACAAATGAGACCCATGGTCATTTGGAGACGACTTTAGACGGACATTTGCTTCGTTTGCAGTAAATGGTACGGTTTTCCGGATTACACGAGCACAACCTTAAAAATAAATCTGGATATTATTTCCTTTTAATATATTTCAGGGACACAAATAACGTTTCTCAAGTTATTTGGGGCAGATTATAAGACAGTACTGACAGTGGCCTCTGAGGCACAATATGTAAGTATACGAACGAGTGTAGAAAAACTTGCCGTGGTCTATGTCCATGTAAAAATCAGGCAGGCGTGATACATCATATAAATCAACCAAATTCAGTGCCCTTATAATTTTTCACCATCCAAATATGTAGAAAATTTGGGACATAAGTTTGGGGGTTGACCTGAACACATTTCGAAAGAGTGACTGAAAGGTTGCTGACGCCTTCCGACTTTAAAGTTGGAAATTCCAAGATTAAAGTAGAAAATTCCATGATTAAAAGTCGGAAAATAACAAAATGAAAAAAATAATTTAGCACTTATACGCTTCCGTATCACTAGGGCCACGTGTCGGCCAACATAGAAACCTCTCACCGTCTATGTTATACACAAATACTGCAGTTGTCTGTGAACTGTTTACATGTCTGTGGTGTGTTAAAAAAATAATATGCATGAATAATTGAAGGTTCATGTTTTATGCTCTTTTAAATCTTCAAATAATGTCTTTCAAAAATGTTCAAAGCTTTTGCCCCAATGTAAAGAAGTTTTTCTTTAAAACACCAATTACTCCTCTTTGAATTCTAAGTAAAAGAAGCCAGGAATTCTGTCTGGATTGCAATCAAATCAAATGCAGTATTACAGTTTAAAGTAATAAGATTTTAAAAGTAGGACTGCTTAATAGCAACAAAATCAAAATTGGTGGCAAGAAGTAACAATGGTCGAATAGGACTTCGGCTGATCGCCTCTTCAGCGCATTCGAAAATTTCTGTTAAAAAATTCCTCGAAAGAACTAGATGCGCTTACCCCTCATATCGGCCCTATAATTTCGACAAAAAACGCTTTTGATAAACGAATGATTTATTATCACTTTTTGCAATTTTGAATTTTTGAGAAAATACCTCGTCATAATTGTGAGCCCTCCTAACGTCACGCGCATGATGTATGACGTCATGTTCAGACGCCATTTGCCCGGAATGATGCTAAACAAAGGAAAATCATCGTTTATTACACAAAATCTTCAAAATTCACGATAATTTTGAAGCAAATTAAAAGGCCGATCAGAAATCCATCAAAAATATTCATGGGCAAGGCCCGAAACGCTACTTGATTTCATAATTTTGTATCGAAATTTCGCTCGTTTATTGATATTTTCACTGATTCCAACGTTTCTAGACATTTTGAGCGTCCGTCACGTATTATTCATTTTAGGACTGTGTAATTAAAACAGCCTTTCCTGATTTGGATTCACCATACATTTGACATTTCATAAACTAGAATATGATGGACAAATGAACAACTTTGAAAATCGGGCCGAAATGGCAGGTTACCGTACCTGCTCCTTTCTAAAACGTGGGTCCTGTAGCATCACAACCAAACTATCCTGCTACGTTTTTATGTACATTTTTGGACATAAAAATTTTCAAACTCTTTGTCCATATTACATTGTTTTGATTGAGGATCACTGACGAGGGTTAAGTACCTGAAAGATGCATTTCTGGTCCATGCTGCAAATTTAGCTATTCTTAAATGATGCTATTGAATTTGAAGATTTTTAACATTCTTTGACTTTTCACAAAGATGGGGTACATGTGTATTTGTTAAACTGAATTTCAAGTAAATATCTAGTACAGCCAATTGATTAATAAGAGAGGAGATAAAATTTTAATGGTATCTATTTCTGTTCAAAATAGCAGGACTTTATTCTCTTTTTTTCAATCGCACGCGAGGTATATGGACAGTTTGGCACATTATCAACACACAAGTTTAGAATATTCTATAAACCTGCTATTTCAATATAGAAATCCCGAAATTTTATTCTGTATTTGAATTATTTACTTTATTATCTATCTGTTTTTATTCAATCTTTTTAATTTCAGATATTGAATCGCATCGTCAACTCACTGTAACTTCGCATACTACCTTCTTGTGCGAAAATAAGATGTATATCGTAGTTCCCAGATGAATATTCACATTTGAATACCAATAAATAAATATCCATTTAAACTTTATTGTTATAATTTGTTTGCATGTTTCTGCTATCGTTCTGTGATTTAAATAAAATGAAAAACAAAAACATCTCAATCCCAAAATAAAACATACAGGTGATAACATTTAAGAACTAGTCGAGTTGTGCTCAGAGTAGAGCGTCCATAATTGACAACTTAGGTATTTAGGAATGAAAAGTATTATAGTAGAATTTTCACTTCATAAACAGCCCTTTGCGTGAAATTTGTTGTGAATAGAAATTTACTGTGAGTTACGATAAAACGGGTATTACCTCAAATTGACGTTTCGCGTAACAATTATATTCATTTGCAATCACACTTTAAGAGAGGAAACGCAACCAAATATTGCTATATCAAAATGAAGATAACCTGTAATAAAAGGATTAATAATTCAAATCAATTTTTTTACATAGAACATCAAACGATTAATAAGTCTAAGTCGACCTCAAGCATAATTGTTGCCCTTATTTGTTCGGCTGAAATCATCATTGAGGAAGTTCTTCGGTCGCTACGGGGTTATAATAAAAACATATCAGATCCCCCTTTCCAGAATGACCAAACAAGAAATAATTACCTGTTGTGCACATCAATATGTACATCGAGACACTCTTCGAATTTGACAAGTTTCCATGGAGCTGTTTCGACGAGTTTTGCGTGCAATCAACGCTGACGCTCCCTGGGCACCTGGTCTCACTTTAGAATGTTATTCATTCCGGGTTTCGCAGTCGTTCTTAAGGAAATTCTCACGGTCTTGCCTTGCCTTCTCGACTTTGAGACTGAATAACTGATAGATACTTCTTTAATGTTTATTCCAATAATACGGAAGAGTTCCAACTCTATACATTATCTATCTATCCTTCGGAGCTTGAAGTCAAAGAAACTTCAGAGACAAATAATTCAGCATCCTATTTGGACATAATGTTGTCCTACTGCACTGATGGTCACATGAACACCTCACTCTATGACAAACGTGACGACTTCAATTTCAGCATTACGAACTCTCCTTTTCTGAGTAGCAACATCCCTTCATCGCCTGCTTATGGCGTGTTCATATCTCAGTTGATACGCTATGCCAGAGCAAGTACCAAATATACGGATTTTGTTCTGAGAGCTAGGCGTCTTTCAGATAAGCTTCTCAGTCAGGGATATGTTTGTGACCGACTAACATCGTCACTGAGGAAGTTCTACGGTCGATATGGGGAACTCGTCATACACTATGATGTCCCACTATCCAGAATGGTGGATGATATTCTGTCATAGACCATTTGAACCATCCAACCAAAGATTGTACTCTATATCTTCCAAAATGGAAGTAACCGGATGTGACAGTTCTACCGAATTGAAGCGACGGGTGTTGCATGCAAGCAGGAGATGCTTACTCTTCCTGGGCACCTGGTCTCACTCTCATATCGGGAGTTCGCTTCTTTTCATATGGTGGAGGTTTTTGTTTTTGTTTGCTTTGGTTCCTGTTTTATCCTGATTTTGTATGCCTTCGGTTTCTGATTTTCTGAATTATCGATTTTGTACTGTAGACAGGGATATGGTCATTATCGATATTTGTCATTAATGAAGAAAATTCCAAAGAAATTTTTCTGCACCTGACACTTGTTTCGAATATTAAATTCTCATCAGTGATGCTTCCAGCGGAGCCACCAAAATTCATTTCAGTAGCGCCCTCTTTTATTTTTTGAATTTAGATTTGTACATTTACTTTACAGAGAGTGCGTGGCTCCAAATTTCCTGTAGGGTCGATTCAGTAGCATATCCAAGTAAAATATAAATTCAAAATAGCATTGGAGGGATGGTGCTAAGATGTTAACCTCCTTAAATTTCGGTGATAGTTTTGAATGGAATGACAAGTTTTCGAAATAGCAATATAATATCTATGATTTCAGATCGATAAAGGGCAAAAACAAAGCTTCTTTCAGGAGACAGAGCTGGAAAAAAGTAATTAATACACTTCTTAACATCAGGTCACGTGGAACGATTTTAACTGCTCCACACTGCAACAGGAAAAATTTTACGGAAGGGTTCAAATTCTATACCTTCATGAAGAAAATTCCAATGTCCGTATGGTACACTGAAAATATATATTGACTTTCAGTTTCCAATGATTTGGTTCGCATAGTTTCAATCTGTTTCAACATTGACATAATTCCGTAAATATAAAAAGGGTAAATAATTCTGAAGCTACGTAGTTATTCCTTCGATGAAGAAGTCTGTCTTGGCTCTTTTGAATACATTTAAGGTCTTCTTTAAAATTGTGGTTATTTCGAATAGAGTTATTTGGATGACTGAAATTACAATGTATTTCGATATATAATTTTTGTTCCAGTAATCTCAATGACTTAATTCCGTAATACCTGAGTAATGCACAAACCACCTTCGCTACTTTTCTGTTCCATGTAATTAGGTATTGACTGTTCTTCAGGCTTACTTTTTTATTTCAAGACATATTACATGTATAATGATAAGAAGGATCTTCGAATGTTTCTCATTGGCACAGTGTATCCTCCAGAATTATATCTTCTTCACAGATATCTTCTTCTAAAATTATATCTTCTTTAAAACAGATTTAAAAACATTAAATGTATTTGGAGATGTTTATGATATCATATATTCATACCAATCTCAGATCGATGACGTATTGTAACAAACATCTGATCCTAGGCGACGCTCTTTTCTCCAACACAATCTTGTTCATAAACAGAAAATGTAGATATTTGTCCGTAGCAAATCTGGAAAAATGTAATGTTTTGAATTACGAGTTCCTCTAAAGTATGACAATGTTTGAGAGCTTGTCGTCTCGAGTTCCTTTATCTAGAAACTTCTCACTTTCCACGATATGTTGGTTGATGAGGCAAAAAAAAAAAAACGATATGTCATCGAGATGTACCCTTATCACATTAAAAGCTATTTGCTAATATAATACACTCGCATAAATACAAAACTCTTTAAATCTCTTACTAGATATCTTCTTTCCAAATGTCCTCTTTACAAAATGCAATAAAGAGTGACGCTTATGTGATGCTTCCACTTTTTTCCTTAGATCCTGACAAATGAGGGCCTTTTCCTGTACCTACAATATTTAAGCAAATAGAAATGTATATATATAGAATGTCGCCAAAGGACTAGGTGTGCTAACCCCTCATATCGTCCCTATAATATCGACCAAAATTGCTTTTGATAAGCGAATTGTTGATAATCACTTTTTGCCAAGTTTAATGTTTGAGAAAAATATGGCGCCATAATTTTGAGGCCTCGTTATGTCACGCACGTGATGTATGACGCCAGATTCTGATAAAATTTGTCCTGAATAATGCAAAACAAAAAACATCATCCTATTTTACACAAAAATCTTCCAATTTCATAGACGCGCCAGGCCTCGCCCACGATGTTTTTAAGCAATTTAAAAGGCCAATCAGAAATATATCAATTGATACAAAAATTATCGTGGGCAAGGCTTGGTGCGTTACTTGTTTTTTAAATTTGTATCGAAATTTCGCTCATTTGTAAATATTTGCAATGATTTCAACGTTGTGGGAGTTGTTGAGCACACGTAATCTAAATAACTCTATACTATTTTCCACTTACGTGGCAGATGACTGTTCTAAGTCGGCACCGACTGCTTATTGATATTGTTGGTTTATGTGTAGTCATTTGTATTTAAAAGAGTGGATCTCGAAACAGGAATCTGTTGAAAGTCCCAGAGCAAAACCACCTAAACCCCGAAATGCGAAAACAAAGAGAGGACAAGCACAACACGAGGCACCAAAGAGACAAGAAAAAATCACGTTCTTCGAGACCTCTTGGTAATTGGAAAAGTGAAAGTGTTATGCGCACGTGATCCGGATAACCACACATTCTGCTACTGACGTGGCAGATGGCCGTCCTTAGTCGGCACCGAATGCCCACTGGTCTCGTTGGTTTACGTGTAGTCATTCGTGTACGACGTTTCGATGTGCTTTAGCGTACCTAATACCATTTGCGTCTCTTTCTGTGCGTGTCTGCTTTGTGTTTTTGCAGTGGATGTTTTGGGGTTTTGCTGTTGGAACTGCAACAAAGTGTTGTTGGAGATCCCCACGTTTCTAATGACGACATCAAAACAAGATATAATGTTTTGACATCAATGTTTCAATCATGTATTCTTGGTGTTTGGTTGTTTGTTCCTCCTTGCTCCTTTGGTGTCTCGTGTCAATTCCTTGCTCAATTGTGAGTGCTGTTGAGATTGTCGTCACGATCTTCTTTATCTCATTCGTATCACACTTATGCTCTTAGCCGTGTGGAGCTCGTAAAAAGTTCCCCGCGAGGGGTTTGACAGTAAGTGTTTTTAGCTCACCTGAGCCAAAGGCTCAAGTGAGCTATTGTCATAGTGTGGCGTCCGGCGTCCGTCGTCCGTCGTCCGTCGTCCGTCCGTCCGTCCGTCGTAAACTTTTAACATTTTCAACTTCTTCTCAAGAACGGCTGAAGGGATTTTGATGAAACTTGGTATGCATGAAGTACTAAAGGTCCTCTACCAAGTTTTTTCATTTCGGCTCGATCCCTTCAGGGGTGGATCCAGGGCGGGGTCAAATAGGCCCCGGAGGGTACCCCTCTTCAAAAATCTTCTTCTCCAGTTCCACTGAATGGATTGAAAAACTAATTGTATCTATGTGATCTAGAAGGATGTATGATTCAAGTTTGTTCATTTCGTTAAAATCCGACAACTAATTTTTGACGCGTTTTTGACGTCTTTTCGGACTTAGTCAGAAATGCACATTTTTGCACTTTTTCTTTAAATAACTCAATAAGTGTATGATTTTACACACTCATTTACTACATATTTATCATATTTAACTTACTTAATGCTTTGATATGTATTCTTTGCTTAAATTTTATTTTTTTGATTTTTTATGAATTTTTTTCTTATGTAAAAAGGAAGGGGGGGGGGTGATTTTCATACATTTTCTGCTTCTTTTCTATAACCACTCTTCAGATTGTAATGACAATTTGTAGGTATGAGGTACTCATGCATGGTACCCTACAAGTGAAAGAATTTTGTCCAGATATCCACTTTTGGATTTTTAAGGAATATTTTTTAAGATTGTACATAGGTATAATGTATGTTTTCTTACCAAAAAAGAAAAGAAATTCTCAAATCGCACCGGGTTATACACATTGATACTACTTTTAAATGAAGAAATTTTATTTGAATCACAAAAAAAAAGAAATGCCGTAATGATTAAAAGTACACAACTTTTTAAATATTTTTCAAAGCCATGCACCTGGTTCCGGACCGGAATTATTCGAATTTTATGATCTGAGGACCCATTTTCACACGTATTCTTCCACACATGTAGATGTCTCACACACTTTAAAACTATATTCAAAATTTTATTTCATCTGTCTAGTAAACAATCACGGAGAAGACAATTCAAGATAAACATTGTGTGTATTTTCCACCAATTGTTGAAAATAATAAGAAAATAATCGGAACTATTTGACAGGACAATGACCTAGATACGCATTCATTCATCTTCGTCCCCAAGGCGCATCGTATTCCGCTAGGCGCTTCATTGCAATACAAACCGCAAAGCAGTACTGCGATATATTTCAGGAGATACAGTGCAAACGGAATAGATTTTTATAATTGGAACACTTTCATAATCTGTATCTGTATCTGTATGGGTACGTTGAATTACCAATACTGGCTTGTGATCAACGGAATGAGAGAGCGCATAAACTTACTTAATCGCGCTTCAGGCTGAATCTAAAGCCTTCCACAGTCCTTGACAGCACTTGATGGTTATCCAGTTCGTTCCACTCTGTGACTGTACGTATGAAGAATGAGTTCTTCCTGATGACGGAATTACATGTAGGTATGTTAAAGGAGCGAGTATGGTTTGAGCTATGAACAACGTTCATAATGGTTATCATTCATGTACTTGGAACACTTGCATATACTTGTTATTATGTATAAAGTTTGCTCGAATTTCCTCTGTCTTAGACTCTCTTAGATGAAGTAATTTACGGACTGATTTCTTGAAGAAACGTCTAATGAGTAATCTCTTCCTCTGGATTTTGAGAATGCATAGGACATTTAATATCTGAAATTCTTGAAAATAAATCATTCCGTTCAGAGTTCCTGAAATCTTCCAATGAAATGTTGGACCACAGAAGCTGTTGTTTTAATAGAGAAAATAAATTATTATTCACAACCTTAAGCCAATGTGTTCGTCATCTTGTATGTATAATATTTCTAAGAGGAATACAGAGGCCTGAGGTTGTGAATAATAAAACATTTTCTCTCATAAAGCGACAGGATCCTGTGTTAAGACATTTGGGAATTTTTATCTGTTCAAATAATAGATACATAATGAGTTTTTATCAGACCAAATAACTTCTTGTCGGAAAATCCAATGCAACCGATACATTTCATGAACTCTCTCCGCTAACAACTTGCCCGTGTAACAGACCTATGATGAGGTAAAACAATTAGTTAACAGTAAATAACGATGTCGTAGGTCTGCTAGTTGGACAAGCTTAACAATTTCATGGGCCTTTTAATTTGTTTCAAACTGCGAAACCTTAGAGAAACCACTTGAGTTGTTGAACAGCGTATGCTGAAATGCGACGCTCCTTCTCGCCTGTTGAAATATGCATAGGCAAGAAGCGTCGCATTTCAGCATATTTACTGAAAATTATTTGTTCAAGTGGCTTCACTGGGTCATGAGGTTTGATACAACATACACTGCTTTTTTGGAAAACAAACTGGCACAATTTCTGCACAACTCACTTGAATTGTTGAATATTGGATCAAAACGATTTTAACTGTACGTTTCATGTATTTGAGATGAAATCAATACTATTCAAAAGCATAATTCATAGATTTTAGTGAATAAAGGCAAAACCGAAAAATCTTTGTTTTTTATGCCCCTGGAATAAAAGATTCGGGAGCATAAAGTTTTTGGCCTGTCCGTCTGTCTGTTTGTCTGTCTGTTTTCCAAAAAACTTTAACATTGGGCATAACTTTTGAATGGAAGCTGGTGATAGAGGTTTCATATTTCACATGTGTATTTACCAAAATTTTTGACCTCATGACCATAACCTTGATGTTTCACGTACTTCTCAGAAACTTTAACATTGGGCATAACTATTGAATGGTTATAGTGATAGGGCTTTCATATTGTACATGTGTATTCCTTGTGACAAGATCTTTCCATTGATACCAATATTACGCTGACCCTGACCTCTCACATACTTAACAGAAAATGGTGTTTATACTAACAAAGATGCCGCCGGGGGCATTCTCGTTTCACAAACACAGGCTTTATAATTTCTGGCATGCTAGCTATCAATAATGAAAGGTTTTGTGTTCAATTTTAAATAAACTTAATTTGTGAAATCATTTCATTGTTTTATTCTTTTTCTGCTGCACATTTATGTGGAATTTTACAATATGATTTTATTTTTGATGTTGCATAACTGAACTATACTAGCTGGGCATATGACGTTGGACCACTTTATCCGTTTTTTTTTCAAATCAGTAAAAAAGTTATTGTTTTGAAATTTTTTTCTTTTTTTTCTTTTTTGTACCTTTAAAGGTTGTCTGAAAAAAAAACACTTCTCTGCATCCGGCAAAAATCTTTTTAGAAAGGTTGTGGGCTAAAATCCTGGTACTGGCACTATCAGTATTCAATGTCAGTATGTCAGTTAGAGCGTGCATGGGTATCAGGTGAGCGTTGTGCCCCCTGGGGCTCTTGTTTAAAATGTTTTTTCCTGACATTGTCGCCATAGCATAAACATAAGCTCAGCCAGTGCATGTTTTGTATATACTTTTTTCATTTTCGTGCGTGAACATCGACGGCTGATGCGGCTAGCCAAACTGGGGATGCTTACTCCTCTCGGGCACCTGGTCCCACCTCGGTCCATCGATGTTCAATTCCATGCTCTATTGTGAGTGCTGTTGAGATTGTCTTCAGGATCTTCTTTACCTTATACGCATTCGGTTGTTGAGGTTTTATACATGTAGCTGTTAACTGGTGCTGCTACCGAGTCCTTTTGGAGATCCACTCCTTTAGTTTGCTTTGTGTGTGAAACTAATGACTTCATTTACATGTATATAAGCTTTTAATTTGTGACATACCCCTAGGAATACCAACACTCCGGCCACGCACACTTTGTTTTTGAGGAATGAGTCGAGATATTTTCCATTCTAGTAACTCTCTTTTAGCATCTTCATTGATCAGACCAAAAATATTGCGATGATATTCATCTTGCCGATCTATCCAATTATTCTGAAATTTAGAGGCGACATGTTCAAACAAAATGCAAAAATTCGCTATGGATTTGTAAACTGAATTTGTACTTGCGCAATGTTTGAGAAAATTAATCATTTCAACATATATAAGTAATCTGTAAATTGTTTGGATATTAAGTTACTTGTATTATATAGGCTTTATTTCATGATGTCTGTTGATCTGAGACACATAACTAACTTCTATTTCTCCTCCTTATGGCGTATTTGTTTCTCAGCTGATACAGTACGCCAGGGAATAATCCAAAATGAAGACTTTATCGTTAGAGACATGCAGACGAATCAGTTTGATTGAATGTCTGTCATCATCACTAAACAAGAATATTAACCTGATATGTACATCAATATGTACATCGAGACAATCACCGAATTTGACAAGTTTCCATAGAGCTGTTGCGACTTGTGTTGCATGCATTTAAGAGACGCCGACTCTCCCCGGGTACCTGGTCTCACTTCGGAATGTTATTCATTCCGAGGTTCGCAAACGTTCCAATGAAAATTCTGATCATTTTGCCTTGCATTCTCGACTTTGAGACTGAACAACTGATAGGTAGTTCTTTGATTATACCGTCTGTTCGTTAAGCTTAACGAAGACTCAGGTTTGTGATGTCAATCTATGATGCAAGTTATACGTACACGTTCCCGTCATTTTCATCTTTTCCTCTCTATTATCATACAATATCCATTTCAAATGCTAACAGGTCTTCAAAATTGAAAATTCATATGAAGCGAATTATACACAATGCCTAAAACAGATTTAAAAACATTAAATGTATTTGGAGATGTTTATGATATCATATATTCATACCAATCTCAGATCGATGACGTATTGTAACAAACATCTGATCCTAGGCGACGCTCTTTTCTCCAACACAATCTTGTTCATAAACAGAAAGTATTGGTCGTTTCTACACTGTTTAGATAAAAAAAAAAAAACAAATGAAGATTAGTATAATAATTTATCCTCCAGATTTAAAACCTATCAGATTTCTGAGACTTTTTATTATCAAGCAATGTTGCCATATGGATTGTACAGAATTTGTATATATCGTCCATGCAGTAAATTTATCAGGTTTTTAAAAATGATGCTATTGAATTTGAAGACGTTCAACATTTGTACTACTTGGTGAGTGTCACTGCTGGTGGACCAAGAGTCCGCGGGGGCACATGTAGCCAAGTTCGATCAACTTCGCTTGATCGTCTGTCTCTTCGACGCATTTGAAATTTTCTGTTACAAACTTTCTTGGAATGTCTAATACGTGGGTCCTGTAGCATCATATACCACCCATTCTGCTACGTCTTTTGGTACATTTTTTGACATAATAATTTTCACACTTTTTGGCCATATTACATTGTTTAGACTGAGGATCACTGACGAGGGTTTAGTACCCAAAACGTGCACGTCTGGTCCATGCTGTAAATTTGTCAGGTTTTAAATGATGCTATTGAATTTGAAGACGTTTAACATCTGCACCTTTTTGGGTTCGGTTGGTCGATAAAGGACAACGTCTACAACACTGACGGCGTGTGATTAACAGACCTGACATATCTACGTCATGTCATGAAAACGACGGTGTCGCCATGACATCCGTTGTTCGTTAAACACAAAGCAAATAAAATTTAAATGATAACCAAATAAGGTTGAATTCACTTGCAATGTGTGTTAGTATGAATGTCACAAGATCGATGGTTGCCACCGTGGCGTAACGGTATGAGCAACCTGCTTTGAGTGCTAAGCAAAATCACCTTAAGGAGGCTCAATAATCGTTTGACGTCATCGGATATAGAGTGCGGAACGTTTATATGTGGTCTTTATTAGTTTTCGGCCTTCGAACTCCTCTGTAATAAGCTTGTTTCTTAACGAATTTCGACAAGTTTGGTATCGATGGAACCAGAAAATTATCATTTACTTATTCATTTAAGTGTAATAAATATTTAATCACATATATCGTTAAATTTATATACATGTATACAATAATATCCAGTAATTGAGATGCCCTGGCTACCGCCTAAAACGTATCGTTTTTATAACGTCAGTATCGATTGTCTGGTCCATGCTGTAGATTTATCAGGTTTTAAATGATGCTATTGAATTTAAAGACGTTTAACATCCAACCGCTTGTTGCCTGGGAACAAAATCAAGAAGGTAAATATAAGTTAATGATCAAACAGGATATTTCTTGGAGATTTTAGCGGTATCATACATAAGATATTTCATGTTTGGTTTCTTAATAATCTTTGGTTAAAAGAATTTTTCTTCAATTTTGTCAACTTTCGTACTTTGCAGCGAAATAAATTTTAGTTTTAACCCTGATTTGTTCAAAGATATATTCATTTCATAGATAACTGCACGAATTATTGAGAACGAGGGAGGTGATTGACTTCCACAAATATTGACATTGAACGTCAACATGTCTAAAACGCTTCTTTTGCTGAATGTTGGGAAAGAATAATCTCGACTCGCAGTATCTGATTTTTTGGCTCACCTGAGCTATTGTAATAGCGCGCCGTCCGTCCATCATCTGTCCTCCGTCCGGCGTAAACCAAGTAGATTTTTACTATATGGAAACGAGATAAAGCGGAATGTCTTGTACTTTTGTAGAAAGATTAGAGTCTGGTCTTGAAAAATATGTCAATTATAACAGCTTTTAACAAATATTTTCATCATTATAATGTCAACTACGGGAACAGGGCATTTTACTTTGACTTGTTGAAACGTTTTACAAAATCGCTACTATGACAACCAAGTATTTTAAATCAGGATGAACGATAACATGTACTTTTTTATATTTATTTCGAAGGACAGAGTTTGTCATTGAAAAATATGAAAAAGAAAATAACTTCTGACAAAGACTTCTTATCACTTTGATGATGTCAAATAAGGGTACTGAGTACTTTTTTTAGATTCTCATTTTGGGGTGGGAGTACACAAAATGTACTTTTCTGGAACAAATCTTAAATTAGCTATTTCACTCTTTGAAAGCATAACAAAAAGAAATATTAATATTTGATGATATTATGGTAAAAATGATTACAAGAATAGTTTAATCTGGAATTATTATCAATATATCATGTTTTATCTATCAAAATTCATTGTTTTGCGACAGATCTCGGAGTTGCACTTTCTATATAGACATAAGGTCAGGCAGTGCATGTATTTTATATACTGTGTTCTTCATCGTGCATTAACATCGACGGCGGGTGCGGCTAGCCAACAGGGGATGCTTACTCCTCCCGGGCACCTGATCCCACCTCTAGCTTGCTAGGGGTCCGTCGATGCTCAATATAGTTCTCTATTGTTAGTGCTGTTGAGATTATCGTCAGGATCCTCTTTAACTCATTGGTTTACACATGTATATTCAGAGGACTACTGGTCAATCAAATGAACGATCATATGTTATCTTAATAACAATTATAAATCATCAGATATCAATGTTAAATAAAGAAAATTTTATTTTCCTCTGACAAAGAGTTTTTGGATTATTGAGCCACCATATAAGGAGTATACCGACAAGGTGACATTTGCTTCTAGACTGAGCGTTTGCTGGTTAATAATCTATAACGTCCTCTGTATCAAACTGATCAATGTGTAGTCGTATGCTAATAATAAAGATTTTTCAAATTAATTGCTGCTCATTTCAAATGTTAATTTGTATTGGTGTATCTTACCTTCGCCTTTTCAGTGTCTATTTCCTTGCCAATGATGAGCAGAAGTTGACATACACTCTCTAAGCTTACGTCGTCCTTTGCTCGAAGCAGTTTGAACACGCAATCGTGCATAATGTTTTCGGTTAACATTTTGAGCTTAAATAATTCTCCCAAGAATCTGAAAGATCAAAGTGATTTATGGTGATTTTAGGTCGATTTGAATTATACCAACCAGGACAATTGGTTGGTTATTTATAGAATAACTGTCTTTTGGAATGTGATTATACTGTGATAACCTACAATGGATCCAGGAATTATGTTCCATAATGCGCGTTAGCGCATTATGAGAAACATAATTCCTGGATCCATTGTAGGTTATCACAGTATAATCACATTCCAAAAGACAGTTATTATATATATTTACATTCCAGTTTTTCACGCTTAAATGACGTTGAAATACGAATAAAACTCTGTTGCTAAGGCTCTGTTACTACGTACCGTCAAAGTTCAAATCAAGCCAAGTTACTATGACGTCATAGTTCAAACCACGCCACCGCGGTTATACTCCTATAATTACAGTGTAAATTCTATACAAATGAATGGGCATATGTAAATATACAACTTTAACAAATGTCCTGATTACTCTTATGCCCTGTTTACACGACGGCTTTAATGCGCATTAAATCGAATTTAATGCGCATTAGGTTTTAGCTGCGTTCACACGAGGAATCTAATGCGCATTAGTTTAATTCGCATTAGATTTAATGCGCATTAGATTTTGCCGTGTGAACGCAAAGCGAATCTAATTCGCATTAAATCTGGCGCATGCGTATATGATTTACTAGAATTCTACAGTACATTTCCACCATAACTGGGCACTTTTAATCACCCTTGGACCTCGAAACATAGAATAAGAGGTAAAAATACTTGATTTCATTCACAATGAACCCTCTATAAGTTACTGTACTGCGTCTCTTAACTTACGTAGAGTAACATTATATTATGACGTCATTATATCTCACAATGACGTCATGCAATGCATGCATAAGCCCAACTTACGAAGAGGTAATATTATCATGAGCAAAACAACATACAGGCATGCATTCGACCCTTTTACTATCTAATGTATACGACTCTCAGTGCAAATGAACCAAAATCTAATGCGCATTAGAATGTGTCGTGTGAACGCAATGCGAATCTAATTCGCATTAGAATAAAGCGCATCAAATCTAATGCGAATTAGATTTAATGCGCACTCGTGTGAACAGGGCATAAAATACACCTAATGTGATATATATATGAATAGGATCTCGAATGAATTTTCATTTCATACGATGTATTATGACCGTGGTTGTGTGTTTTATATCCCCAAGCCTTGGCGAGTGGATATAAAACGCACAACGAGTTTCATTATACATCGTATGAAAAGGAAATTAATTTGAGATTCTTTTTATCACATGATATTGCCTAAATATGTGTATTTCTAACGTGAAATCAACGTTTCTGAGAATTAGAGGCGAACCACGCCGTGACCTACAGATTGTCTGCTGCACTATGAGAAGTAGTTCCCCATCGTATAGTTATATTCTGTGCTCAAGAGAAATACATTTCGGTTAGTATTTTAATGCAATAATTAATTCTACAACAATTTTAATCAGTGATATTGAATCTGCGTCTCAATTTAACAATTGACCGATATTTGAAAGGTCACACTTGTCAAAGTTTATGTGAATAGGTTCCAAACTTGACCAATCGCATTCATGCAGAGCGATATGTAACGTGTTATCATATCATATATTTATGAAACGGCTTTTTGGAACTGCATAATGGGTGTAGCTTGTGATAAATCTATATATTATATTATAGATAGCAAAAAAATGTGCAAGCGGCTACGACACTAAAAGTCTTTACACCCAGCGGAAGGGACAGTTCATCCCTTTAGCAGCTTAAGGGATGTACTGTCCCTTCCGCTGGGTTTAAACACGTTTAGTGTCGTAGCCGCTTGTGCTTTTTTCCACTAATTATATCTTTCTTTCCAAGCGACGTGCATTCGCCCTTTATTGGATGTATCCGACATTGTCTGAAAAGTGAACGTGGTCGTTTTCACCCCGTTTGTGCTTTCTATATTATTATACATATTCGTGTATCCAGACGGCTTAAGGGATGTACTATCCCTTCCGCTGGGTTTAAACACGTTTAGTTCTGGTATATCTCAATCACTTCCTATAATGTTTTATTTAGACTGAGCAAAATACATACCTGAAATCATACGAGAGATACCAATTATTAAATTATGTTTTCAACATACATTTGATTGAGTTAAAGAACCACTACTGAAGATTTACTATCTAAAAATAGAATTTTTCAAAAGAAAGATGGCTACCGGTAGTATGGTTGTACACTTCGGTATTTTTTATTATCACATGATACACCCGTTATGCAGTTTCATAAAGCCATTTCATAAATATATGATATGATAACACGTTACATATCGCTCTGCTTGAATGCGATTGGTCAAGGTTGGAACCTAATCACATAAACCTTGACAAATGTGACCTTTCAAATATCGGGGATATAAAATGCACAACTCGTTTCATAATACATCGTATGAAATGAAAATTCATTTGAGATCCTATATTTATTATTATGTTGTTTTTTTTTGTTTTGTTTTGTTTGTTTTTTTTTTTGTTATTTTGTTTTTTGTTTGATTTTTTTTTATTTTTTGGGGTTTTTTTTGTTATTGTTTTCGCTAATAAAAGAACATATATTTCAATGTTAATAAACTATTTACTAGAGAGAATATCTATATTACATGGAAGTAAATGACTAATTGTGGACAGAAACACCGATTCGAGAATGCAGGACGAAATATTTCAGATCCGACTGACAATAAGATTATGTCCACGTCAAATATGAGGGCTGTTTCTTTCGGATTAAAAACTATCATTATTCTCATACTTAAGTTCACATACAAGTAAAGCTTGTTCACATGAATCGAACACATCGGTTGCGTTCCATAAGTACTTCAATCCTACCGAATTTCATTTACTTTTGTTCAGAGGGAATCGAAAATGTTATATCAACTTTTTACGGGAGCGTCCTAATGCCACATTCTGATTTTTTCATCTCCTAATTAGGAGATACTATATCCTAATTAGGTGATAGGTAAGTCCTAATAAGGTGATAGTTAGGTCCTAATTAGGAAATGAAAAAATACAGAATGGCAGTAGGACGCTTCCGTAACTTTCAATTTTTTTAAGGTGATTGAACGATTGTTAATTAATATAGACATTGATTTGATTTCTATGATAAATATAATACCGAAGGGTTCCAACTCTATACCTTCTTGAAGAAAATGTCAAACCAATTTTCATGCACCAATAACGTGTTTCGGATATCAAATAACCAAAAATGTTGGCTTAAAGCATAGAAAAAAAGTTTTCATTCCTCTCAAGACATGCACTATGATACGGAAAGGCTCCAACTCTAGACCGTCTTTGAGAAAATTTCAAACCAATTATAATGCACCGTTTTTTGTTTTAGTTTTTTGTTTTTTGTTTTTTTTTTTTTTGTTTTTTTTTTGTTTGTTTTTTTTTTGTCTTAGAATATTAACAAACCTAATGTTTCCTATTTTCCATAATCTTGTTTTTGTTTTCGCTAGCTGGTATTCTGCTTTCAGATTCTCTTCGGAATTTTCTTGATCCTTAAAAATGAGTAGAATAAGTGAGATGCAGTTAAAGACTTCCATCTAGTATTTTACTTTATTTTGTTTTTGTGGAATCGTATATACGTCAAAGAATAATAAAACATCTCTACTAAGGTATAAAAAATCATTATTGGCCGGATTGCGATGCAAAATCCGGTCTATGAAATGGCAAAGTCCATCTGTCTGTCTGTCTGTCCGTCTGTCCGTCAGTCCGTCCGTCCGTCAGTGCGTCAATATTTTGGTTAAAGTGTTGCCTTTAAGTCCGTTGAGAGAAAACTGTTTGGAAGAGCAACTTGAAACTTGACATGGTGATAGACCATGATGAGACGAATCAAACACAGCAACAAAATTTGACGTTCTGACCTTGACCTTGGAGTTTGACCTTTCATTTTATATCATGAGCTTTAACCTAGCGACCTTGACATTGACCTTTGACCTACTTTTGAATTATAAGAGGTAGGATTTTATCATGACATACTTTTGAAAAACTTTAACCTTGGCCGTAACTTGTGAATGGTAAATGATAGGGCTTTTATATTTCACATATGTATTCCTTGTCACAAGACCTCACCATGGATACCAAAAGTTTAACCTTGTGACCTTCACCTTGGAGATTGACCTACTTTTAAAAATGATAAATCTGGGCTATATTTCATGAACTATAGAGGCTATCTTTATGACCAGACCTTTCATTTGATATCATGAGCTTTGACCTAGCGACCTTGACATTGACCTTTGACCTACTTTTGAATTATAAGAGGTAGGATTTTGATATTTCACATATCGATTCCTTATGCCCAGAACTGTCATTTAATATCATGGCTTTTGACCTAGTGACCTTGACCTTTGACCTTTGACCTACTTTTGAATTTTAAGAGGTAGGGTTTTGATATTTAACATATAGATTCCTCATAACCAGAACTTTAATTTTATATCATGACTTTTGACCTAGTGACCTTGACATTGACCTTTGACCTACTTTTAAACTATAGAAGGTAGGGTTTTGGTATTTCAGTTGTAGAATCCTCATGACCAGACCTTTCATTTGATATTATGACTTTTGATCAAATGACTATGACATCGACCTTTGACCTACTTTTGAACTATAATGGGTAGGGCTTTGATATTTCACATTTAGATTCCGAATGACCATAGCTTTTTTTCATTGCGCAATAGTATTAGTGACCTTTGACCTTTCTGTCTGCGCAAAAATGTATACGTCATCTAATACAAACACTTCGCAATCCGGCCTTACCGCCTTTAGTGGTTTTTGGTTTATTCATATATACAGACCAAAAAAGTAATGTCCCTAGACCCAAAATCTGTCTCGTGAAAAAAAAAAACGAAAAAAAAAGTTTGGATCCTTTAATTGTTGAAATCTGTTAAAACTGTTGAAAATTACTGTTCATAAAAAATCCTTGAAATTTCTGAAAAGTGGGTCCTGTAGCATCATATCACATCCTTACTGCTACGTCTTTCGGTATTTTTTGACACAACTTACATAGTCTTTGGTCATATTTCATTTTTTAGATTGAAGATCACTAAAGAGGGTTAAGTATATGTACCCGAAACGTGCATGTCTGGTCCATGCTGCAAATTTATCTGTTCTTAAATGTTAAACGTCTTCAAATTCAATAGCATCATTTATAAACGGATAAATTTGCAGCATGGACAAGACATGCACGTCGGGTACTCAACCTTCGTCAGTGATCCTCAATTACTTATGCTATTGAATTTGATGACGTTTAAAATTGATAGTGTCCAATTATTTTAAGTCCTTATGACAAACTATCGTTCTTGTTTATGTTCACTGTTATTGAAGATAAACAAGGAAATTCCACTTCAAAATTCTTATTTCATATATATATGCACAGACATCGATTGTCATAAGCATATTGGAAAAATCTTGGACTTTGCAAAGACAAATTAATAAAAAAAATTTAAGAGGTTTCTACCAACCACCCAGCCTCAAAGCCGAGAAATTCAAGACAAAACCACCAGAACTCCCCAGGAACGGCCGCGACCCTCGGAATGAATAACATTCCGAAGTGAGACCAGGCGCCCGGGGAGAGCCAGCGTCCCCCGATATAATGTTTCGGCGTATTGGAACAAAAAAAGAAAGCATTACAAGAAATAAACTAATACGTATTACTCTTTAATTTGAATAGGTTGAATATGTTATAACGAAGAATTGAGGGGATGAAGTACTAGGAATACGACTTCTTAGAAGACAAAATAGGAATACAATTCTTGTTGTTACTTTATAAGGAAAACCACATTTATTCTTATATCTCATACGTGTTTAGGTGTAATTGTGAGCATTGGACTTTATTGTGTTTTTTTTTAATTATATATCTTAAATCAGCTAGCATAACAATAACTTTTTGCAGTGAGGATATTATCGTCAGAACGAGAAAGGAGGGTATCTCCAACAACAATTGGTTGCAGCACCCACGGCAAAACACCCAAAACACTCCATGCAAAAATAGAGTAGACATTCACAGCAAGAGCTGCAAAAGGGAAAAGGAGCACCAAATACGACATAGAAACATTAAACACAGAGAACTACACATAAACCAAGGATACAAATGGGCAATCGAAGACTCCGAGTGAGGCTCCATCGAAATGCACGCAGCAAATCGTGTAAATAGCAAAATCGAGCATCATATGAAGAAGGCAAACATGACAAGTAAAACAGAGAAGAACTACTAATCGTAGTTCAGTGGTAATATGGCATAATTATGTAAGTTTCCATTGACAAGGCAATCGTGAACCCCAAATCGGAGGGAGGCAGGAACATGTGCCCGGGAGTAGTGATCGTCCTACGACTGCATGCGAATAAATAAACCACTGACTACTAATTAATATGTTAATGAAAATCATGCATCCAAAACCAGCGGCAATCACAAAATATCCATAATTATCATTATAATAGTCATTAATGCGGAAGTGCTCCAACTCTATACCTTCGTGAAGAAAATTTCAAACCAATTTTAATGCACAAGACACGTGTTTCGGAAATTAAATCCTCATCAGTGATGCTTCCAGTCATAGTTCTTCTCATAAGCAGCCAAAATTCATTTCAGTAGCACCCTCTGGTTTTATTATTTTAGTTTAATGTGTGCATTTATTTTACAATGAGAGCGCGGCTCCAAATTTCCAGTAGGTCGATGAAGAAGCATATCCAAATAAAATCTATGTTCAAAATAGCATTGCAGGGATGGTGCTAAGATGCTAACCTCCTATAATTTCAATGATATTTTTGATCAAATGACAAGTTTCCACTACTACTTTTCAATTGAGTGATAAGGGATTTAAAAATAAGGATTACTACGCAGAACCCTTCTAATTAAAGGTAAAACCAGTCTGACAAAGATATTGATAAAAATAGATGACATTTTATTAGTCCCCTACCGGCAACGCCGAAGATGACTCTTAGTTTCCTCTCGGTCTGTCTGTCTGTCCATCCGTCCGTCTGTCCGTCTGTCCCACTTTCAGTTTTTCGGACTTTTTTCGCTGTTGTCGCATATATTGAACTCATATTTGATATGTGGATATATCTCAATGTGATACAGACCTTGACCTTGGTCACATGACCTTGGGTCAAGGTGATATGAAACCTTCAGGTCATAAGCAACAACATACTGAAATATAAAAGTGATTGGCAAACGGTTCAAGAGATATAGCCCGGACAGGAATTTATGCATAATTTCATTAAAAACGTACTAAGTGGCCTTGACCTTGGTCACATGACCTTTGGTCTAGGTGTTGTGAAACGTTCGGGTCATAAGCAACAACATACTAAAATATGAAAGTGATCCGGCAAACGGTTCAAGAGATATAGCCCGGACAGGAATGTATTCATAATGTCATTAAAAATGCACTAAGTGACATTGACCTTGGTCACATGACCTTGGGTCAAGGTGATGTGAAACCTTCGGGTCATAAGCAACAACATACTAAAATATGAAAGTGATCGGACAAACGGTTCAGGAGATATAGCCCGGACACGATGTGTGACAGACGGACGGACGGACGACGAAGGCAAAACCAAAATGTGTCCTCCCCGTTGGGGGGGAGACATAATAAAAAAAGTTATTGAGTATAATTCTGAATTTGCCATAGTTTGCAATGGAAAATTTCTGCATGAGTCTATTTGGGAAGAACTTCAATGTTTCCTAATGTAACATCATCAAGTGTCACTACACATCACTTTTACATACAATAAGATGAAACTGATTCAAATATAAAGGATGTATGTTCTAAAACTGAATAAACAGTATATGTCCTTAACCGTCAAGCAGAGTTATAGGTATTGATATAGGTCTTTGGTTTCTTAAAGATTTAGAAACTCAAAGGATTAAGGATTTTGCAAATGGTGAATTTGATTTTGATTTCATTTTGATTTCTTCAAGAGTTACAGTATGTACAATAAAACTCTAAGGAATGATGAATTTGTTTTCTCAAAACACACATCTAGGTTTGTATTTACTTGCCTTAAATTCCTTCATTTCTTTCCTCCTCTCTTCAAGCTCTGCAATAAAATCTCTGGGTTTTTCAAATTGCAGCTGACATCTTGTCAGTATAAGTGCCCGGAAATTCACAAACTCTCCTTTTTTTGTCTCCGAGGGTACTTTAATCTACATTGCAAAAATATTGTTTCTGCTTCTTTGTATCCATCAAAATTTACGAAACCTGATGAAAATATGTTTTAATAATTCTTTAAACAGATTCAGGAAGCGACTATGGTTGAGTGTTAAATTGAAGTACATGTAGTTAAACTGAAGCTATAGATGTGTACAGTGATTGGATAATTCACTTACCCGAGTGAGACATCTACATATGTTCGTGTACTCAACACAGAATTCTGGTTCATTCATAACCTATGAATAAATCAAATGAAAGACATAAAGAAGATCCTGACGACAATCTCAACAGCAATAGAGCACCGAATTGAGCATCGACGGTGCCCTGGCAAGCTAGAGGTGGGCTATGGGAAGGGAGGAGATCTCCAAACAGACCCTGTTGTAGCACCAACAGCAAAACACCAAAACACCCGATGCGAAAACACAAAGACAAACATACTAAGAGACGAAAAAGAGACATACGACATATAAACATCAAACACAAAAGACAACACTTAAACCAACGTGACCAATAGGCAACCGGTGCCGACTTTGGACGGTCATTTGCCACACAAGTAGCAAATGGTGTGGTTATCCTGGATTACGAGCGCACAACCCTCTCAATTCTCCGACTACCCAGAGGTCTCGAAGACAATTGTGGTGTAAAACAACCTCCTCGCTGTTAGATGAGCACACATAAACGAGACCACAAAACGCAGGGGCCCAAGCAGCACAGAATCCTCTTGGTATTAATCTCTTTCTATGTAACATTTTTATGTAATCTATGTAACATTTCTATGTAATCTATGTAACATTTCTATGTAATCTATGAAACATTTCTATGTAATCTATGTTACATTTCTATGTAATCTATGTAACATTTCTATGTAACATTTCTTTGTAAGATTTCTATGTAATCTATGTAAGATTTCTATGTAATCTATGTAAGATTTCTATGTAATCTATGTAACATTTCTATGTAATCTATGTAACATTTCTATGTAATCTATGTAACTTTTCTTCCGATAAGTGCGCGCAACACGTCCAAATTATTTTTTTAATTACTTATTTTACATGTTGATATGTTTTTTTTTACAAAAAAATCTCATCGTTATAGTCTTTAACATTTAAAAGAAATTAAAGAAAATGTCACCCTTAAATGGGACGTTGACCTTGATGTAAACTGCTGAATACATTTTTCCATCATTGCAAATGATGCAAATTGTCTGGAGATAAAGTAAACATTACCTTTTCAAATACTAAGTCAGTAACTCCTTTTAATTTCTCCTCTGTATCTATACTTAATTCGTTCATTTGCTGTACTAAGGTCCCGAAATTCAAGGATGTTAATTTGTTCAGGATACCACGAACTTTTTTATACAATTCCTGCAATTCAAAAACATGTACGCACATAATATAATATGTATAGATATGATGCTCAGTATGATTTTAATCAATACATATGTGCCGAAAAAAAAGGCCTGTGTCGCGTAAATAAACTACGATCATCAAATTTTATTTAAGACTTACAACTTCACTTTTTTTTAAACATGACTCAGATATTCAAAAACTAATGGACCCTAGCGGGATTTGAACTAACAAAACTTTTTACACTTTGGTTTCAAGGGTCAATGCACAACATCCTTTTTGCGGTCTTCCTTTTATCAATAGAAATCCATATAACATATTGGGATATCTTATTTTAAAAAAATCTTTAGCGGTTTTTCACATAGTCTAAGAAATTGCATTTTTTTAAAGTGTAGAATCTTTCTATCATGCTACCGGCCTTCATCAGCTTAGCCTAATCTACAAATGAGTTAATGAAGATCCTGACGACAACAGCACTCACAATAGGGGTCCTTCTATGCTCAATTTTGTGCTCTATTGTGAGTGCTATTGAGATTATAGTCAGGATCTTGTTTATCTCATTTGTGTCACATTTATGCCCTTTGCCGTGTGGAGCTCGTAAAAAAAGTTCCCCGCTAGGGGTTGGACAGTAAGTGTTTTGAATATTTTCCCTGACATAGTCGCCATAACACTTTCTATATAGACATAACCTCAGACAGTCCATGCATTTTATATTTTGTTTTCATTTACGTGCATGAACCTCGAAGGCGGTGCGGCTAGGCAACAGGGGATACTAACTCCCCCGGGGCACCTGGTCCCATCTCTAGCTTGCTAGGGGTCCGTCGATGCTCAATTTTGTGCTCTATTGTGAGTGCTATTGGGATTATAGTCAGGATTTCGTTTATCACAATAGAGCATTAAAATTAGTAGCATGGGCGGCCCAGGTACAATTTTCAAAATTGGTATTTTGCGCACGGTGCAAAAGCATATAAACGTTTTCAGTACATTACTGTCCTTCAATTTAATCATACACTTGTTGTATGTATTCGGTTTCTTTTTCAACAAAATTTCTAAGAGGACGTTTCGATCATCAAATTCAATGTTTCTATTTAAAATGAAAACGGCCCTAAAGGGACGAACTATACCCCTGCGGCATAATTTTTTTTCTGAACAGACCCAACTTTATGATGTGACATTATCTAGACTGAGGATCACTGACGAGGGTTTGGTACCCGAAACGTGCATGTCTGGTCCATGCTGTAAATTTATTAGGTCTCAATTTGGAGACGTTTAACATTTGAACTACTTGGTGAGTGTCACTGCTGGTGGACCAAGTGTCCCCGAGGGCACATGTAGCCAAGTTCGATCAACTCTGGTTGATCGTCTGTTTCTTCAACGCATTTGAAATTTTCTGTTAAAAATTTCTTGAAATTTCTAAAACGTGGGTCCTGTAGCATCATATCCCATCCATTCTGCTACATCTTTTGCTACATTTTTTTGGATATATTCATTTATTTACTTTTTGGCCATTTAACATTATTAAGACTGAGGATCACTGACGAGGGTTGTGTACCCGAACCGTGCATGTCTTGTCCATGCTGTAAATTTATCAGGTCTTAAATGATGCTATTGAATTTGAAGACGTTTAACAATTTAACTGTTCACATTGAATTCTCCAGTATATATATCAAATGCTTTGCTAAGAAAGTGTACTGCATTGTATGCTAAATATTTTCTGATATATGATAGCCTATTTCTTACATGAGCAGGTAAGGGATTAAATTAAAGGTTGCTTTATGAAAGTTTGATCAAAGATGTATTTATTGTACTAGTTTGATACATGTACATGTACAAGCTATACTTCACTGAACATTGCCATTTTACTCATTTCATGATTTCTTCTTAAAACTCATTTGTGTCACACGTATGCCCTTTACCGCGTGAAGCCCGTAGAAAAAATTCCCCGAGAGGGGTTTGAAAGTAAGTGTTTTGAATATTTTCCCCGACATGATCGCCATAGCATGGCCTCAGACAGTGCAGTTCATGTTTTTATTGTTTTCACTTTCGTGCGTGAACATCGACGGCGGGTGCGGCTAGTCAACAGGGCATGCTTACTCCTCCAGGGCACCTGGTCCTACCTCTAGCTTGCTAGGGGTCCATCGATGCTCAATTTGGTGCTCTATTGTGAGTGCTGTTGAGATTATCGTCAGGACCTTCTTAAACTCATTAAGAGGAGTTGTGGTGACAAGGTTCGACATTTCTTAAAAATAAGTTATCAAGGTCCATAGGCCATAACTGATGTGCAACTAAATCAGGAGAAACCTATTTTCTTTATGGACATATGTAGACATGTCATGACCTTTCATTGAATAAAGTTTCATTGAAATCCATTCAATTGTTTGGGATAAGGTTGCTGAACCGGTTTGACATTTTTAAAAATAATGCATGTATAGTCTGAGTCCGAGGGACATAACTCATTGGAATCTTTTTCGACAGCAACACTCTTTCTTCATGCATATCTACATATTATTATCTTTCATTGTATTTAGTTTTATTAAAATCCATCTATTGGTTTGTGAGATGTTGCGATGACAATTAAGGTTTGACATTAAAAATGCATAAAAATCTAAGTCCAAGGGCCACAACTCAAGTGATACTTTTTCGACAGCAATCCCTTTCTTTAAATTATAATACGGAAGTTTTCCAACTCTATACCTTCTGGATCACTGACGAGGGTTTAGTACCCGAAACGTGCATGTCTGGTCCATGCTGTTAATTTATTAGGTTTTAAATGATGCTATTGAATTTAAAGACGTTTAACATTTGAACTACTTGGTGTGTGTCACTGCTGGTGGACCAAGAGTCCCCGAGGGCACATGTAGCCAAGTTCGATCAACTATGGTTGATCGTCTGTCTCTTCAACGCATTTGAAATACTTTCTGTTACAAATTTTTTTTGAAATTTCTAAAACGTGGGTCCTGTAGCATCATATCCCACCCATTCTGCTACGTCTTTTGGTACATTTTTGGACATAAAAATTTTCATACTTTTTGGCTATATTACATTGTTTAGACTGAGGATCACTGACGAGGGTTTAGTACCCGAAACGTGCATGTCTGGTCCATGCTGTTAATTTATCAGGTTTTAAATGATGCTATTGAATTTAAAGACGTTTAACATTCTTGAAGAAAATTTCAAAATATTTATTATGCACAGGACATGTGTTTCGGATATTAAATCATCATCAGTCATCCAGCCAAAGTGTTTTAGACACAGCCAAACTTTATTTCAAGAGGTGTCTTTGGAATCCATCAATAGACATGGAAGAAGTTGCGATGACAAGGTTTATCATTTTAGATAAGTCTAAGGACCATAACTCAGGTGTAACTTTTTCAGCATTAATTCCTCTTTCTTCATGCAGGTCATGGTCTTTCATAGTGTTATAGTGTTAGTGTATCATAGCTTCATCGAAATCCATGGAATGGTTCGTGCAATGTTGCAATAACAAGATGCAGAAAGTAAGAGGCCCAAGGGGGCCACATCATTCACTTGAGTTGCAGACAAAAGAATATTAGTGAAAATTTTGGCGGAGGCCCTTCTGTAATTGATCCCTGTTTTGTGAAATTCTGCAGTTTCGGAGATTTCGAAAATGCCTTAGCGAGTCGGAGCCCTTGGCGGCCATATTTATTGAGCAATCTGCACGAAAAGCATAAACTTGGTAGAGGACCTTGAGGACTTGCTTCCCGCAAGATTTCGTGAAATTCTGTGAAGCGGTTGCAGAGGAGAAATTAGAAAGTGTGTCAGCCAATCAGAGCCCTGGACAGCCATATCTCTTGAACACGAAAGGAAAGAACACAAACTTGGTAGAGGATCTTGAGTACATGATTCCCAAAAGGTTTCGTGAAATTCTGTGAAGCGGTTTCAGAGGAGAAGTAAAAAATGTGTCAGCCAATCATAGCCCTCGATGGCCATATATTTGTTGACCGATCGACACGAAAGACACAAACTTGGTAGAGGACTTTGAGAAAAGTTTTCTTGAAATGTTTCGTGAAATTTTGTACAGCGGTTGCAAAGGAGAAGTAAAAGATAAGTCAGCCAATCAGAGCCCTCGGTTGCCATATTTGTTGACTGATCGGCACGGAAACACAAACTTGATAAAGGACTTTGAGTACTTTGTTGTGATGTTTAGTGAAATCCTATGCGGTGGTTGAAAAGGGAAAAGTCAAAATTGTTTCAGCCAATCAGAGCCCTTGACGGCCATATTTGTTGACCTACCGATCGGCACGAAAAACACAAACTTGGTAGAGGACCTAGGTACTTCGTTTCTGTAAGGTTTTGTGAAATATGTGCCGCGGTTGCAGAGGAGAAGTCGAAAATGTGTCAGTCAATCAGAACCCTTGGCGGTCATATTTACTGACGGATCCGCGAGAAAAACACAAACTTCTCGAAATTTCTGAAAAGTTGGTCCTGTGACGTCATATCCCACCTATCCTGCTACGCCTTTCGGTATGTTATGGACATAACTTTCAGTCTTTGGCCATATTTCATTGTTTGGATTGAGGATCACAGACGAGGGTTAAGTATTCAAAACCTGAATGTCTAGTGCATGCTGCGAATTTATCTCTTCTTAATAATGCTATGAATATGATGATTGATTGAGGACCTTGAATAGTTCGTTCATGTAAGGTTTCATGAAATTCTGTATAGCGGTTGCAGAGGTAATGTCGAATATTTGTTTAAAAGATTTTACGTCGGACGATGGACAGCACGCTATGTTATAGCTCACTTGAGCTTCGCTTAGTAGAGCTAAAACAAGAGCCTAAGGGGGCACAACGCTCACCTGATACCCATGCACGCTCTAATTGACATACTGACATTGAATACTGATGGTGCCAGTTCCAGGATTTTAGCCCACAACCTTTCTAAAAAGATTTTTGCCGGATGCAGAGAAGTTTTTTTTCAGACAACTTTAAAAGTACAAAAAGGAAAAAATAGTCACATTTCAAAACAATAACATTTTTACTGATTTGAAAAGACGGATAAAGTGGTCCAAAGTCATATGCCCAGCTAGTATAGTTCAATTATGCAACATCAAAAATAAAATCATATTGTAAAATTCCACATTAATGTGCAGCAGAAAAAGAATAAAACAATGAAATGATATCATAAATTAAATTTATTTAACATTGAAGACCAAACCTTTCATTATTGATAGCTAGCATGCCAGAAATTATAAAGCCTGTGTTTGTGAAACGAGAATGCCCCCGGCGGCATCTTTATTAGTATAAACGTCATTTTCTGTAAAGTATGTGAGAGGTCAGGGTCAGCGTAATATTGGTATCAATGGAAAGATCTTGTCACAAGGAATACACATGTAAAATATGAAAGCCCTATCATTAACCATTCAAAAGTTATGCCCAATGTTAAAGTTTTTGAAAAGTACGTCAAAGGTCAAGGTTATGGTCACGAGGTCCAAAATTTTGGTATCAATGGAAAGGTATTGTCACAAGGAATATACATGTGAAATATGAAACCTCTATCACCAGCTTCCATTCAAAAGTTATGCCCAATGTTAAAGTTTTTCGGAAAACAGACAGACAAACAGACAGACGGACAGGCCAAAAACTATATGCTCCCGAATCTTTTATTCCAGGGGCATAAAAAACAAAGATTTTTCGGTTTTGCTTTTATTCATATTAAAGTATAGTGAAATCTATGAATGCTTTTGAATAGTATTGATTTCATCTCAAATACATGAAACGTACAGTTAAAATCGTTTTGATCCAATATTTATCAATTCAAGTGAGTTGTGCAGAAATTTGGCCAATTTGTTTTCCAAAAAGCAGTGTACGGTGTATCAAACTTCATGACCCAGTGAAGCCGCTTGAACAAATAATTTTCAGTAAATATGCTGTAATGCGGCGCTTCTTGCCTATGCATATTTCTACAGGCGAGAAGGAGCGTCGCATTTAAGCATACGCTGTTCAACAACTCAAGTGGTTTCGCTAGGTTTCGCAGTTTGAAACAAATTAAAAGGCCCATGAAATTGTTAAGCTTGTCCAACTAGCAGACCTACGACATCGTTATTTACTGTTAACTAATTGTTTTACCTCATTATAGGTCTGTTACACGGACAAGTTGTTAGCGAAGAGAGTTCATGAAATGTATCTGTTGCATCGGATTTGCCGACAAAAAGTTATCTGGTCCGATAAAAACTCATGTATCTATTATTTGAACAGATTAAAATTCCCAAATGTCTTACCACAGGAACCTGTCGTTTTATGA
>AP027113.1:27842279-28014779 GCA_028142955.1 Pinctada fucata | reverse complement strand
GCCAGGCTAATTCTAAAAGTATCAGAGAAAATATGTGTTTATGTGTTAAACGTCTTCGAATTCAATAGCATCATTTATAAACGGATAATTTGCAGCATGGACCAGACATGCACGTTTTGGATACTCAACCCTCGTCAGTGATCCTCATTCTAAACAATGTAAAATGGCCAAAGAGGGTGATAACATTATATTATAATGACATTAATAACATTATATTAGATGTAATGTATGTTATCGGAAATATCATTTACATTATAAACATTAAAATATATGATCTATTGTTACAGTAATAATTTCAGTGCACCATATGCGCATTTCAATATGTAAGGTATCATCAGTGATGTTCCAGGCCGAAATAGAGAAAATCCAAATAATTTGATATATGATGAGCGAAATTCTAATTATGACCAAAAATTCATCTCAAAGGACTAACAAAGACCAGAGCTATGCCTTCGAGAGGTATAGATCTGTAATATGTCTCTGCAGATAAAGTATTGTTCGTCTAAACTCTCAGAAAAGAGCATTTACTGTATGCATTTCCTTCATTTAAAAAAAAGGAATCCGTTTGAAACAAAGGAGAGGATCTCCAACAACACCAGGTTGCAGCCCCACATCAAAACTCCTAAACGCCCAATGCAAAAACACAGAGCAGACAAGCACAGGAAGAGACCAAAAGGGACAAGGAACGTCAACACACAACACAGAAACATCAAACAAAAAGGACTACACATAAACCAACGAGACCAATGAGCAACCGGTGTCGACTTATGATATGCAATTAAACATCGCATCTAGCTTACATATAAGGCATGAGAGACCAAACGGTACCATATAAAGACATTTAAAGACAAAAATAAACATGATATGAGTTAAAGAAGATCCTGACTTTTTTACGAGCTCCACACGGCAAAGGGCATAAATGTGACACAAATGAGTTAAAGAAGATCCTGACGATAATCTCAACAGCACTCACAATAGAGCGCAAAATTTAACATCGACGGACCCCTAACAAGTTAGAGGTGGGACCAGGTGCCCGGGAGGAGTAAGCATCCCCTGTTGGCTAGCCGCATCCGCCGTCGATGTTTATGAAGCATGGAAATGAAAATATAAAAACTTCATGCACTGTCTGACATTATGTCTATATAGAAAGTGCTATGGCGACATGTCAGGAAAGTATATTCAAAACACTTACTGTCAAACCCCTCGCGGGGAACTTTTTTACGAGCTCCACACGGCAAAGGGCATAAGTGTGACACAAATGAGTTAAAGAAGATCCTGACGATAATCTCAACAGCACTCACAATAGAGCGCAAAATTAAACATCGACGGACCCCTAACAAGTTAGAGGTGGGACCAGGTGCCCGGGAGGAGTAAGCATCCCCTGTTGGCTAGCCGCATCCGCCGTCGATGTTTATAAAGCATGGAAATGAAAATATAAAAACTTCATGCACTGTCTGACATTATGTCTATATAGAAAGTGCTATGGCGACAATGTCAGGAAAGTATATTCAAAACACTTACTGTCAAACCCCTCGCGGGGAACTTTTTTACGAGCTCCACACGGCAAAGGGCATAAGTGTGACACAAATGAGTTAAAGAAGATCCTGATGATAATCTCAACAGCACTCACAATAGAGCGCAAAATTAAACATCGACGGACCCCTAACAAGTTAGAGGTGGGACCAGGTGCCCGGGAGGAGTAAGCATCCCCTGTTGCTGATATGTACCAACCCAGCATCCTGACGTTTAACAATGCTAACAAAGATGGTTTTCGAAGAGTATCGATATAATGATAACTTATTAAAGCAATCAAACGAAATAAAGTTCAAAAATTGATGCTGACTTCAAAGTAATAATTCAAACTTCCATGGTTATGCTCAAGAGCAAACTTGCACTTCAACGACTTCAATCTGAGAGCAAGGCGACTTGCCGAGAAATCTTCAAATAGTACGGAAGTGTTCCAACTCTATACCTCCGTGAAGAAAATTTGAAACCAATTTTCATGCACCGGAGACGTGTTTCGGATATTAAATCATCATGATGCTTCCAGTCAAAGTGCTTTTATTAAGCGACCAAAATTCATTTCACTAGCGCCCTCTGGTTTTATTTTAGAATATTTACTTTACAGAGAGTGTGCGGCTCCAAATTTCCTGTAGGGTCAATTCAGTAGCATATCCAAATAAAATCTATGTTCAGAATAGCGTTCAAGGCACGGTGGGTGAAGGTTTATATGTACTTATAATGAACATACTGACATGCCACTGCACCAGGTTTTAAGATACAATGTATAGTAATAGCACTAGTTCAATATGGCAGCTCACATTTTGATATGATTATGGAAAATCTAATCATTTTGTCTGCCTTCTCGACTATGGGACTGACTAACTGATAGATACTTCCGTCGATGCTCAATTTGATGTTCTATTGTGAGTGTTGTTGAGATTATCGCCAGGATTTTCTTTAACTCTTTTGTAATGTTTATTACAAATATAAATCTTTAAAAATACATCCTTACGCAAAAATAAGACATACATTTGAGCAATTCTTTAATGACGTTTTCTTTGTCTTAATCGCTTATGGCTAAGATAAACAAATGCAGCTATTGCAGTAAAGTCATACAGCAAAATGCCCTAGCTTCTTCGGTGTTTATTTTCGTAGGTGACTATAGGTGTAGATTTCTTATTTCTACGCCAAATCAAATGTAAATCGTAAATAAAAATGCAACAATTTTATTCATATTCTATCGAGCGATTGAAACGTGAATTTATTGTAATCAAACTATCACTATAGATGGATTTTCCTTATTCTTAACCTGACATTTTATTCTTAGATGGCAACATTTGAGCTAAGCCAATCACAGGCTCTAAAATTGCTCGTCTTATTTGTGAAGACCGTCTTCATCGATCCTACATCCTACAAAGTCTTGAAAAATATGCGACTTGAGCATGGATCGAACTCGAGACCTTCAACATGCTATCTGACATGCTTACCGGGAGTGCTACCGAAAGCCACCGAAACTTCTAAAGAGCTGTTAAGATAAGGGCCATATTTAGGCCTGAATCTCGTGACTTATTTCTTTTGCATGACGTATCGTGTACAGAAAAAATATTTATCATTATTGAAATATAATATATTTGTAGACCTTTTATATGTTTTGCATTTTGTTGTAGATTCTAAAATTAGGGTCGAAAGAGGTAGGGGGTGCTGGGGTAGGAAAAAACCGATAATATTGACCAGGAAAACGTAGAAATTTTAGAATGGATAAATATAAACCAAAAGGCATCAAATTTGTCTACATTATAATGTAAGCCTTTTAGCGCGGAATACACACTAATGGAGAAATAAACATCACTCCTGTTTATTTCGTACCTAATTATTGTATATTTCATTCACTCATATTTAGTTTACATTTTTGGATGGATTAAAGAGGGAAAATAGTCGAATGTGCTACATTTTATGGTCTAAAAGATCGATTCTTAAAAAAGCAACTCCTTTTCTTGTTTGGTTTTTCATCTCTGGGGTAGTGTTCCCCCCGGAGACGCAGAACCGCACTTCGCCAAAAAATTTTATCAGGGATATACACCTCCTGTACAATGGCGTTCTGTATATCCGGAGAGAACAATGTTCAATAAAACTTTCCGTTTTCTATTGATTTCTATGAGAAAAGACAAGTTTTTACCCCAAAATTAGCAATATTATGCACAACAGATCAAAAATAAGTTCAGATTCTGATGGAATGCCGTATAGGTATAACTTTAACAAAATAATCCCTTGAAATTTCCATTTTCAAAATTCGACTTTACAACGTAGATTTTACGACTTTTCTTAGCAGCTCCTTACCTATAACAGAACGTGTATGCATGAATCAAACATAAAACCCATAACCAGATTCCATAAAGTACACTCAAAAGGTATACAAATACTTGAAAAAAAAAAACAAACAAAAAGAATGTGAGGAGAAACAGGGGACCGAGAAGGGAAAGTGAACAAATAAATGGAGACAATAACACAACACCATAGAAACACGAAGGACAACATTATCTAATGAACAATCTCCACAGAATCCAGTGTAAGATTAGAATTTACTGTAATTGCATGGCGCTAATCACTACTAAACGCACATGTATGCTGAATTATAATGTCTTTATTTTCATATGCTATTGCTTGGAAAGGACTTTAATAATGTTGCAAAACGTGTTGTTCAACCCCTTTCAATATTTCTTTCGAGCAAAATATGTTTAATATCATCATATTTCATGTACTTATTTCATTCATCATACTTAGATTTAAATCATTTGCCTAAGAGTATCCTTGGCATTGAATTCTGGATTTTATTTCACTGTCAATATACAGAATAAATTACTTCAAAAGTGTCATGTCATAAGATAGCATTTTTGCGCAAATATAGAACAATATATTATTATATTTTTTTCAGAGAGGTACATTTCGGACAATTTTGAGAGTCTAGATGTTTTGCTTTTGGTGATCCTTTGACATACTCACCGTTACATAACGTGACCATGATGCAACTATTCTATAACGTCGGATACAGCTATTCGTTACGCTATTTTAAACTCTTAAAATAATTTACGGTATGTTGAAATGCACCGTTTTCTCAAACACCTTGCACTTATACATGTATTTGCTAATGGCATACAAAGACGTCCCGTTTTCTTAAACACCTTGCACTTATGACGTGATTTGATGTTTGAAGTGTATTTATCACTTCTTTCCAGCTCTGTCGCCTGAAAGAAGCTTTGTTTTGGCCTTTTTTTCAATTTTGACATCATATACGTTATTTTGCTATTTCGGAAACTTATTATTTCATCCAAAAATAACATCTTAATTAAAGGAGGTTAACATCTGAGCACCGTCTTTCCAATGCTATTTTGGTCATCTATGTTTTTTAACTATGCTACTGAATCGATCCTACGGGAAATTTGGAGCCGCGCACTCTCTTCAAAGTAATTGCACAAATGTTAATTCAAAAAATAAAAAAGAGGGCGCTACTGAAATGAATTTTGACTGGAAACATCACTCGGATTTACTATCCGAAACACGTGTCTGGTGTATTCAAATTCGTTGGATATTTTCTTCAAGAGGGTAAAGAGTTGTAACACTTCCGTATTATTTTTAAACCATTTTCACACTTAAGTGCAAGATGTTTGAGAAAACGGTGCATTTTATTTCACAATACTGTGAATTACTTCAAGAGGTGCCTCTGATATCCCTTTAATGCAACGAGTGACTTATTTTCTTAAATTAAATTATGACTTCTTAAAGACAATCATAAAAAACTGCCTTATGAAATAGGTGCATCCACCGTTACAGAATCACGTTGTGCCACTGTGGAAAAGACTCCATTATCTTTTAAAATAAGTAGGCCAAAGTTTTACGCTTGTTATCAAAATAGTTGCTGACATGATATGAATATACATGACTATACAACAGACTATAATTGTATCTTCCGAAATGGAAGTAACCGTATGTCATATCTCTGCAGAATTGAAGCGACGGGTGTTGCAAGCAAGCAGGAGATGCTGACTCTTCCTGACATCTGGTCTCGCTCCCATATTGGGAGTTCGCTTCTTTTCATGTGGTGGTTTTTGTTTGTTTGCTTTGGTTCCTGTTTTATCCTGACTTTGTATGCCTTCAGTTTGTTATTTTCTTAGTTATCGATTTTGTACTGTGTATTGGAACATGGTCATTGTCCATATTTGTCATGTACATGTGAAGAAGGAAGACTTTTTTCTCGAACAAGGGAATCATGGAAGATTCAATACCATATCATTGTCCTATAATATATGACACTATTGCAAGCGAAGCATTCGACCCACTCCAAATAACAATGTCGTGGTATTATAAATAAATGTCTCACTTTACTTACTCATACTATACGACTACGCCATACCCCATCCCCTTCCGTCAAAATAACGAAGCCTGGTTATGTAGAATGGAGTAGTTTCGGTACATATATCTTGAGTTGCTTTCATTCATTTTCCTAAGTTTGTTTCACGGATTTTTGATTGAAGAACAAAACTCTTTTTTACAAATTAATCCTCTCTCTCTCTCTCTCTCTCTCTCTCTCTCTCTCTCTCTCTCTCTCTCTCATACCTGCAATTCTTCAGTTATCTACAGGCACAAACCAAAGAAGCTGCTTTAAGACCCCAGTGTTGAGGGGGTCTCGTCCTACTGTATATCGTCAGCCTTGTATTCCCATATGTCCACAAAATAAGATAGACAGACGGATCATGAAAGTACATGCCCAGAATCTTATAATCTTATTTTGTGGTAGCGAATGAAGATACGGAAAACTCACCTGAAGATATTTATGACGTTATTTATCTGTAAGTTCCTTTTAATTCGCAATCTGGTGTTACAATTTACAACAACACAAATCGAAAGTACTTTTTTTCGTTTCCGTCGTTGTTTTAGACTGGAGTTGCCTGCTCTTACTTTGCTAATGCGTCGCGAAGATATTTATATCTAGACACGCAATGCCAGTCTATCGTTGTTTAAACAAGCTGATAAGGAATATTCCACATGATACGTGTATAACGTGTGATAAATTGACAGTGTGGATAAATAAAAGGATGATGTAATATTATGTGTTGCACGGTCTATTATTGACTTTTGATGAGGTCTACTCGTGACTATACAGACCTGGTCAGGTCTGTATAGTCACGAGTATACCGAAATCAAAAGTCAATAACTGCTTTATTAAATTATCATCAGTATTATGACAAATATGGATAATGACCATATCCCTGTCTACAGTACAAAATCGATAATTCAGAAAATCAGAAACCGAAGGCATACAAAATCAGGATAAAACAGGAACCAAAGCAAACAAAAACAAAAACCTCCACCATATGAAAAGAAGCGAACTCCCGATATGAGAGTGAGACCAGGTGCCCAGGAAGAGTAAGCAAATGCATATTAACATTTGCATTGTAATGATACACGAAGTCAAAGATCTTTCACTACAAAATCAATGCACGCGCTGGTCACGCACGCGCTAATCCCGAATAGACCGCTTTGGAGCGTTAGCGGTCAACTCACTCTGAGATACACTCTATCAAATAGCGTCTCCACCAATCAGAATTAAGCAAAATCGGCAATAATTCCTGATCATTTAATAAACACCTTTACAGACGTTGCAATAATTTCCATTGCATATATAGCAATGATTAGATTAATGATTGAAGTAATGATTGTATGATTAACTGAGTCGTTGACTGATTACCATGAGTAGTTTAATGAAGACTTATCCAATCATTGGTGATAATTGTTTAATAGCCTAACAACTGCCGTGCAACAAGTGTGTTATTCATGCTTGTGACCGACTAACATCGTCACTGAGGAAGTTCTACGGTCGATATGGGGAACTCGTCATACACTATGATGTCCCACTCTCCAGAATGAGGGGTGATATTCTGTCGTAGACCATTTGAACCATCCAACCCAAGATTGTACTCTATGTCTTCCGAAATGGAAGTTACCGAATGTGACAGTTCTACCGAATTGAAGCGGCGGGTGTTGCATGCAAGCAGGAGATGCTTACTCTTCCTGGGCACCTGATCTCACTCTCATATCGGGAGTTCGCTTCTTTTCATATGGTGGAGGTTTTTGTTTGTTTGCTTTTGTTCCTGTTTTATCCTGATTTCGTATGCCCCGGTTTCTGATTTTCTGAATTATCGATTTTGTGCTGTAAACAGGGATATGGTCATTATCCGTATTTGTCAATTCAACTGCTCCTCGGGCTACATCCTCGGAGACATTAGAATAACCCTGACGTGTATGGGATGCATTCGTTAATTATTAGTAAATGTATCAATAGTGTTTCCAAGAATAAAAATTATCTTTCATGAATGTCGAAAATGCCTGTTCGAAATAGAAAAGGTTTAGTAGCTCATTTTATTCTTTTTTCCCTCTTAAGCACATGTGTGAGGTATCATCGCTTGGTCACAAACCCTTTCCTCAATACAAACCCTTTCTTCTATATGTCTATATATAAAACCCCAAGGGCGGTCACTTTTTTTGTACTCGATCGTGGCTTCCTCTTTTTCCTTCCTACAGGCTAAACCCACGGTCCATTTGATTCGATTTTTGGTTTTGTTGTCTCAAGATGAATGTATAAAACATATCCATATTGAAAATTCATCCTAAAAGATGCACCGGTCGAATACAGATCGATAGAAGTGGAAGCCACGATCGAGTACAAAAAGGTTATATAGCTATTATCTAGGAAGTGTCCTCCCTTGGGGGTTTTTGATATAGACATACAGAAGAAAGGGTTTGTATAGAGGATAGGGTTTGTGACCAAGCGTAGCCGCGGAAACGACCAAAGACACTTGGATAATTGTTGGTAGGGGTGTGTTGGCCGCGGGAATCTACATTGAACAAATCCGGGACCCAAATTCAGGATATGGCCGGCACGAATCGGCAAATTTTCCAGGGATTTTTTACCGTGTCTCACTCGAATAAAATAAAATAAAACTAAACGATCTGCAATAATATTTTACCTTGTTAAACTTTAATATCAATGATACGGCCGGGATTCTACTTGCCTCCGCTTCGTCTCTTCGATTTCAAGGGCCATGTTGTAAGTTTACACTCATGCGTCAGGTTAAACATGCGACATCGCGAGGTTGTTTCCATAACAACGTCCACATAGGCGGAAAAAGATCGTACGGGTATTCGTATGCGATACTAAAAAATCAAGGTTAAAAACACCGGTTTCACACTCTTGTCCGCAAAATTCTTGGAAAAATAAAAATTCTAAATGTATGATTACTATTTTTACTTTAATTGATGGACAAAAGGTTAAACTAGATACTGACCAAGTTTGGTTGACCTGGGCCTCAGAATAAGGGAGAAACTCCTCAATGAAAACGGAATCTAGCGATTTATTTTTACTTGACATTAGCTTGTCCATTCTCTACAGTATGACTGGAGATATAAATGACTGCTTTCATTGAAAAAATGATGACAGATGAACAATTACAGGTAATATGTAGTAACATCAACTGAATTAGACTAAAAACAATTATGTCTTGTTGATTTAAGAATATAATATGCAATGCAGTTGACGGTAGCATTCTCGGCGAAACCATTCTATATTATATCCAGCGTTAGAGAGTGGACCAGCTAATGTCAAGTAAAAATAAATCGTGGAATTCCGTTTTCATTTTGGAGTTTCTCCCTTATTCTGTGGTCTATTTAAATGAAACTTGGTCAGTATCTAGTTTAACCTTTCGTCTGTCGATTAAAGTAATAATAGTTATCACATCTTAATAATTTCTATTTATCCAAGATTTTTTTTTTTTTTTTTTTTTTTTTTAACAAAAGTGTAAAATCAGTGTTATTAGCCTTGATTGTTTTAGAGGAACATACGAATAATTGCCAGGCGATCTTTCGGCCAGTGAATGTCCATACATATGGTAGAGGTGTCACGTGTTTGACCTGACGCATGAGTGTAAACTTACAACATGGCGCTTGAATTCGAAGATTTCGAATTTGGGTCCCGGATTTGGTCAATGTAGATTCCTGCGGCCAACACATCCCTACCAACCAAATATCCAAGTGTCGTTGGCCGTTCCCTCGGCTAGACCAAGCGATGATACCTCACCCTTGTGCTCTTAAGATCAGGGTTGCTACTTTTAATAGACTTGCGGTAGAAGAAAGATGGATATTTACACGTAGAGGAATAATCTCATTGAAATATCCAAATCAAAACATCAAATTTGCCCCTCTAGTTTTTGGCAACAAACGTTCATTTTTGCCAATTTTAACATTTTCATCCTTTTGGAAAATGTCACGTGATAACTTTACATAGATCTTAGGCCAGATTTTTTTAAATTGGATTACGGATCCGGCGACCGTATTTTTTGCTTATCTAGAAAAAAAAATAAAATCATTTTTTGGGGGATTTTTTTTTTTATTTTCCGGTCTTAGAAATTTATGATCACAAAAAAAAGAAAAGAAAAATCAAAAATAATTATTTTTGAAACGATTTCAAATAGATGTGTGTCTAAAAATCCTGCGATAAACATCGAGGCCCGCGAGGGGCCGATTGCATCGTTTTATAAAACGAGAATCGGAGATCGAGATTAGTCATGTATGGTATATGGAAAACGAAAGTAAAACTTCGGTCGTGATGGAGATGGAATCATCATGTTCTGACAATCCTAGCTAAAATTTACAGTTTTTAAAAGACAGTTATAAGGTCATGAAAGTTTCAGGGACATGGTATAGGGTATCTTTAGTTAGATGAATGTCAGGGCCGGAGGTACATGCACCGTGAAATAAAGTCAAGGCCTGACAAATGACGTTGCCCAATCAGGCAGTAGAGCTACAGTAGAGGCAATGTATTCAGAAAGCATAAATAGATGTGTGTATACCTTGTATAGCACTGTATGAATTCTGGCATAACATTATGAGAGTTGAATTGGACATAAGAGTGGAGGACCAGAATCTCACCCCCTCCAATCAACAATAAAACACAATTACAGGTTTGTTTTTGTTTTTTTAAGTATAACTAGCATACAGATTTAAGCCCTTCTCCCCCCCCCCCCCTAAAATTTCCAAAGATTGCATTTTCTCCTTTTTTATGCCCCCGGAATCAAAGACTTGGGGGGGGCATATAGTTTTTGGCCTGTCCGTCCGTCTGTTTGTTTGTCTGTCTGTTTGTCCGAAAAACTTTAACATTGGGCATAACTTTTAAATGGAAGGTGATATAGCTTTCATATTTCACATGTGTATTCCTTGTGACAAGACCTTTCCATTGATACCTAATTTTTGACCTCGTGACCTTGACCTTTAACCTACTTTTCAAAAACTTGAACATTTGGTATAATTTTTGAATAGTAAGTGATAGGGCTTTCATATTTCACATGTGTATTCCTTTTCACAAGATTTTTCCATCGTTATCAAAAAATTTTAACCTAGTGACCCTGACCTTGATCTTTCACATACTTAACAGAAAATGGTGTTTATACTAACAAAGATGCCTCCGGGGGCATTCATGTTTCACAAACACAGGTTTAATTGGTTTAGAATTTTTTTTAATTTCTGGCTCTTATAAATTAGAAGTTGTAAAACTTCTGCAACCCTCTTGTTGATTGTCATGATACCGTGATGACATGTAGAGATAAAAAATAGTGTTCAAGTTAATATTACATATCAACAATAGTGTAGGACTCTAAGGAAGGTCACTGTCAAGTGTCAAAACAGAAAATGAACGGATAAAGCCATTCTGAGCATAATTTATATCTGTTCAGTGTACTTGTATCACTCAAATTTAAGTTGGGTCAGGAAAGGCGAAATGAACTTTTCTTTTTTTTTTTTCTTTTTTTTTTTTTTGGCCTACCGACCCAATTTTTTTGAAAAAAAAATCCGTAATCCAATGTAAAAAAAAGTGGCCTTATATGCGTAAAATTTCAAGAATCATATATTCAAATTTTTTCAGGATTCTTGAAGTTTGTGTGTGAATAAAAGGCTATTTCGAGAAATTCAGAAAAAAATAACAGTTCAAAGGACATGCAGTATTTTCTTATAAATACGATAATGCTGGTTGGCACGGGAACAATTAACTTTTTAATTAAGTTTTATTAATAGTGAGCAGGTACGGAAGCCGACTAGTGCCAACCTAAGTGAAATTTTTAAGTCGTAATAACGATTTAGCATGTCGTAATTACGACTTAATATGTCGTATTTACGACTTAGTTATCTCGTAATTACGACTTAACTAACTCGTAATTACGACTTCTAAAATATGTCGTAATTACGACTTAATATGTCGTAATTACGACATAACTATCTCGTAATTACAACTTATCTATGTCGTAATTACGACTTAACTATGTCGTAACTACGACTTAGTTATCTCATAATTACGACTTAGTTTGTTATAATTTCCACTATGACCAAGGCCAACATGAACCATGACTGCAGCCAGGGAGATCGCAGGGATGCAAGGAAGAACAGGAGGCCCCTGTATGTCTATATCGCTCATTCGACAACCCTATCCACCTTGATGAAGAAGAAGAATGAAGAAGATAAAAATTCATAGGAATGATCAATTTATCCCCTTTCTACGGAAACCTTTTAGTGCCTCCTGTTGTTGTGTTGTAAGTAGGTTTCACGACAAAAAGAAAATCGAATTGCCGAGATAAATGAAGAATTATGACGTATTTAAGTCGAAATGTCGCTGTAAACTTGTCTTCAACGAGGTCTTTTGGACGAAATGTCATTCAAAAAGCATGAAGTTAATTTCATTTAAGTCAAGAAAATTTAATGCGATTTGTCTCATGTCAACTTCAAAATAAATCGTCATCTTAAAAATCGTAATGACATGAACATCTAGATGCATCGATATCATTCAAGTTGATATGTTGGAGTAAACGCACTTCTGTCGAAATGATTATATCGAGATTATGCCGAAAATACACCAAGTCGAATTTTCGAATGTCAAATTGATTTTGTGCGATTTCTCTTTCGTCGATTTCAGTCAAATATCGAGTTCTTAATCTCGAATTATTACTTAAATCTCGTTATGCCGACTTTGCAGAAGGCAATTTGATGCGATGAAGTAGTACTTATTGTTATCTTTTTGCACGACTTTAATTGCTTGAAATCAACTTTGCGAGTTTTAAAAGACGCAGTTATTTCAATTGGATTTATCCTTGTCAATGTTTTAATAAAATGAGGCCCAAGTGGGGTTATTTCTCTCATCTCTCTGAGATTATTCCTGACCTTTCTGCCTTTTTATTGCCATCAGCAAAGATGATTTAAGTAACACTTTTAGTTGAGAATGAATAAGATATACTTTTATTATTCGTACTTCTTAACATTGATTTCATTTTAATAAACTATGATCATATAGATCTAAACTGAGATCTTATATTTCTAAACATATTAGATTAGAAGTAAGAACTCTGATAACTTAAATGTGCTCTCATCTATGGGCAGTCAATTTAACATAATTACATTCATGTAATGAGTTATATCACTATATAATGAGATATATCACTATATAATGAGTGTTATTTTGCCACGAACTAGTTCGAACCAATCAGAGAGCGTAAATCGCGTCACGTGCGTGCCGTCTAAATTTCCATAGACCGTCAGCAATTCCGCGGTTGCTGTATAATTGAATTCGCACGTAAAAGGAGTCGTTAAACGGCAATTTTCTGCAACAAAAAAACCCCGGAAGTTTTGGTCCTTGACTAAATAAAACAGTTATTCAATTTGAAGACGTTTAACATTTATACCACTTGGTGAGTGTCATTCCTGGTGGACCAGGAGTCCCCGAGGGCACATGTAGCCAAGTTCGATCAATTTCGGTTGATCGTTTCTTCAACGCATTCGAACATTTCTGTTATCAAAATTTCTTGAAATTTCTAAAACGTGGGTCCTGTAGCATCATATCCCACATATCCTGCTACGTCTTTCGGTACGCTTTTTCGACATAGTAATTTTCATACTTTTTTTGCATATTACATTGTTTAGATTTGAGGAACACTGACGGGGGTTAAGTACCCAAAACGAGCATGTCTGGTCATTGCTGCCAATTTATCTGTTCTTAAATGATGCTATTCAATTTGAAGACGTTTAACATTTATACCACTTGGTGAGTGTCACTCCTGGTGGACCAGGAGTCCTCGAGAGCACATGTAGCCAAGTTCGATCAATTTCGGTTGATCGTTTCTTCAACGCATTCGAAAATTTCTGTTATCAAAATTTCTTGAAATTTCTAAAACGTGGGTCCTGTAGCATCATATCCCACCTATCCTACTACGTCTTTCGGTACGCTTTTTCGACATAGTAACTTTCATACTTTTTTTGGCATATTATACTGTTTAGATTTGAGGAACACTGACGAGGGTTAGGTACACGAAACGTGCATGTCTGGTAATTGCTGCCGATTTATCTGTTCTTAAATGATGCTATTCAATTTGAAAACGTTTAACATTTTTACTGACCGTCTACAGAGATTTGTCGGGTTGATCAAGCCCATAGAATGCTCGGCGTTGCCTCGCCTTCTTTGGGCTTGCTCAACCCGACAAATCTCTGTAGACGGTCAGTAACAAACCTAATAAGTAATAATATCACTATATAATGAGTGGTATCACTATATAATGAAAGATATAACTAATTTCAAAAGTGATATCACTAATTAATATGAGTTTTGTCACTCATTAAAATGACAAATATGGATAATGACCATGTCCCTGTCTACAGTACAAAATCGATAATTCAGAAAATCAGAAACCGAAGGCATACAAAATCAGGATAAAACAGGAACCAAAGCAAACAAAAACAAAAACCTCCACCATATGAAAAGAAGCGAACTCCCGATATGAGAGTGAGATCAGGTGCCCAGGAAGAGTAAGCATCTCCTGCTTGCATGCAACACGCGTCGCTTCAATTCGGTAGAACTGTCACATCCGGTTACTTCCATTTTGGAAGATATAGAGTACAATCTTTGGTTGGATTGTTCAAATGGTCCATGACAGAATATCATCCACCATTCTGGACAGTGGGACATCATAGTGTATGACGAGTTCCCCATATCGACCGTAGAACTTCCTCAGTGACGATGTTAGTCGGTCACAAACATATCCCTGACTGAGAAGCTTATCTGAAAGAGTTTCATCACTCATTAAAATGAGTTTTATCACAAATTAAATAGAGATATAACTATTTTCTCTACACCTAGATTACAAGTGATATCAGTAATTTTACTATTGATATCATTAATGGGACTAGAGATATAAGTTATAAATTAGTGATATCACTAATCAAATAAATGATATCATTATTGATTTCCTAATAGTTATATCTCTATCTAAAATAGCGATATCACTATTTGAATAAGTGATAATCAATAATTCTATCTCGGTTTTCGATCCTGGGCCTGCTTGGGTAGAAGTGATTTGAATTATTGTTCAGAATAAGAGATATCACTTATTTGAATAAGAGATATCTCTGATTTTGAAAGACTTATTGATGTCACTAATTCAAATATTGATATCACTAATTTTTTAGGGATATGAGTATTTTCAGAAAAGAGTGATTAGAGATATCAACAACTTGAAATAGTGATATCAATAGTTTGAATTAGTGATATCACTAGATTGATAGTGATATCACTAATCTAATTAGAGATATCATATCAAAATTATTGATATCACTTATTCCAATGAAAATTTAATATCACTAATTAAATGAAAGAAAGGAGGGGACCTCCAACAACACTCGATTGCAGCACCCACAGCAAAACCCCAAAACATCCAATGCAAATACACATAGCAGATACGCATAGATATAGACGCAAAAGGGACAAATGAGTTAAAGAAGATCCTGACGATAATCGTAACATCACTCACAATAGAGCACAAATTTGAGCATCGACGGAACCCTAGCAAGCTAGAGGTGGGACCAGGTCCCCGGGAGGAGTAAGCATCACCGCACCCGCCGTCGATGTTCACACACGTAAATGAAAACAATTTCTAAAATGCATGCACTGTCTAGGGTTATGTGAAGGAACACCAATGTTATAATAAAACGTCTTCAAATTCATTAGCATCATTTAAAAGCAGAAAAATTAACGGCATGGACTAGACATGCACTTTTCGGGTATTTAACCAAACTTTAAAAATTTAACTCACGCCAAAGAAACATGAAACGGATTAGAAAAGATTCAGGATTCGATTTATCAAGGACAGACTAGATTCTGGGTTAATTGGATCCCAGGTTATTGGGTATAAAAGGAGTGGACAAATATCTCCTACACCGGTTGCATCGAAGTCAGGATGGATCAGAGTTAGGTATGATCAAAGATGAGATGCCGGATGGAATAAATCCTTAACAGTCAGAATCTTAGATGTTATGGGTCCAGAAAAGGATTTGACCCTATTAGGGGATGGGAAAAATATAGGTTTGATATTGGAGAAGGTGGATAACGATCGGATGGTTGTGCGAAGGGATGGACTAGAGGTGACGTGGATCCAATCCATACGTGATCAACAACTCCTGATAAACACCACTATTGAACATCGGATCTACATGTATAAGGTACTTAACTTAGTCGAATTCCTGCTTTTCCCAAGCAAGGGTTGTTCAACGAAGGTCGATTGGGTAGGTCAAGAAATGACAAATATGGATAAAGACCATATCCCTGTATACAGCACAAAATCGATAATTCAGAAAATCAGAAACCGAAGGCATACAAAACCAGGATGAAACAGAAACCAAAGCAAACAAACAAAAACCTCCACCACATGAAAAGAAGCGGACTCCCGATATGAGAGTGAGACCAGGTGCCCAGGAAGAGTAAGCATCTCCTGCTTGCATGCAACACCCGCTGCTTCAATTCGGTAGAACTATCACATCTGGTAACTTCAAGTGTGTCCATGTAGAAATGTATCCTAGATAGTGTTGATCCGAGGTTGAATTGATTAGGTATTGGGTGGATCCCGGAAGGTAGGATACGATGTAGGCTGGATACATGATAGGTTTGGTGTAGAGTGAGTGAATCCTTACAAGTTTGTCTATTGAGAAATATTTTGAAATTGAGAGTATCTTCATGAAACTGTATATCAAACATTGAAGGAGTTTAAGTAGGTTCCTTTATGTAATACCCCATTTTTCATAAGTAAGATGTAACACTTGTGTTTGGTCCTTTTCTATAGCAATACGGAAGTGTTCCAACCTTATACCTTCACATTTCAAATCAATTTATTATACACCAGACACGTGTTTCGGATACCCAATCCTCATCAGAGATGCTTCCATCCGAAGTGACTTTTAAACACAACCAAAATTCATCTTTAGCATCCTGGTTATATTCTTTAAAAGATAGATTTGTGCAATTTGCAGAGAGTGTGCGGCTCCAAATTTCCTGTAGGATATATATTCAATAGCATGTCCAATTAAAACCTATGTTCAAAATAGCATTGGCGGAATGGTGCTAAGATGTTAATCTACTTTAATTTCGATGATATTTTTGAACGAAATGACAAGCTTTTGAAAAAAAGCAAAATAATATTTATAAATAGGAAAAGTGCTAAAATCAAAGAATCTCTCAGGAAGCAGAGCTCGAAAGAAGTAATTGATACACTTAAAACATTTATCTCTATAGGTAACACTTTGATCTAGTGAATGAATATCAAAGCATCGAATCCTGAATCTTTTTCAAATCCTTTTTCATTCCATCTCCAATTCCTCTAACACTAAAACAATTCTCTTAGACTCGCAAACCAGGATCCAAACTTGGATCTAAATTCATTCTGTATCCTACTCTCATTGGATCCAATCAGACAATCCCTAATGAACCTTACTTCTGAAATTCGGATCTGGATCCGAAACGAAATTTTTTTTTTCTCCAACGAGGGTGAATCCATGATAAACCAAAAGGGTACAGTCAGACTCCTCTGGTGATAAATGCATGAACTCGCTACAGTCGGCATAGCACGGACTGAATTTCGTATGCCCTCTGTTTTTTTATATCCATTTACATTTCCATCTGTGTCATGCTGTCTATCTTACAGTGAGGTGGTAATTTTACACAACAATTGTGCGCTTCGAGACCTCTGGGTAATCGGTAAAGTAGGAAGGTTTTGCGCACGTAATCCGATTACCACACCGTCTGCTAGATGACAGATGGCCGTCCTAGGTCGGCACCGTTTGCCCATTGGTCTACTTTTTTATGTGTAGTGTTTTGTGTTTCATGTTTCTTTGGCGTGAGTTAAATTTTTAAAGTTTGGTTAAATACCCGAAACGTGCATGTCTTACTCCTTTCCGGTTTTGTGTATTAGAGGAAAATGGTAGTTGGCTGCAAACTGTGTGTTTCTGACATGATCGAGTATGATATTTGGAAGAATTTTTTTATGAAAAAAAAAGATGAAGCGTAAATTTTTTTACTAGAATACAAATATAAAAAAGTGCTCTGGGAGCCAAACATTAAAGTTACCCTTTTCTTGTATATCATAAAACAGTTATAGCACAGTGATAAGGTCGATATGATGATTTATGGAGTGATTAAACCAATTGGTGATATCACTCTTTTCTGAAAATACTAATATCCCTAATAAAATTAGTGATATCAATATTTGAATAAGTGCTAGCAATAAGTCTTTTAAAATCAGAGATATCTCTTATTCAAATAAGTGATTTCTCTTATTCTGAACAATAATTCAAATCGAAAACCGAAATTTGAATTAGTGATATCACTTATTCAAATAGTGATATCGCTATTTCAAATAGAGAGATAGTGATATCATTTATTTAATTAGAGATATCACTAAATCAAATTACTGATATCTCCTTTTGAAATAGTGATATCACTAATTTTATCACTGATATTTCTAGTTCTATTAATGATATAAATACTAAAATTAGTGATATCACTTGTTTTCAAGATGTAGGGAAATTAGTGATATCTCTATTTAATAAGTGATAAAACTCATTTTAATGAGTGATATCCCTTTTTTAATAAGTGATATCACTCATTATATAAAGATATCACTCATTATATAAGTAATCCAAGCCCTTAAATATAATCAAATATATAGATGTGAACATACTTTAGTAAAATGAAATCAAAGTTAAGTAATACGAATAATAAAAGTATATCTTATTCATTGTCTCCTAAAAGTGTTATTTAAAATATATTTGCTGATGGCAATGAAAAGGCAGAAAGGTCAGGAATAATCTCAGAGAGATGAGGGAACTTGCCCCACTTGGGCCTCATGTTTTAAAAACATTGACAAGGATAAATCCAATTGCAATAACTGCGTCTTTTAAAACTCGCAAAGTTTATTTCAAGCAATTAAAGTCGTGCAAAAAGATAACAATAAGTGCTACTTCATCGCATCAAATTGCCTTCTGCAAAGTCGGCATAACGAGATTTAGGTAATAATTCGAAATTAAGAACTCGATATTTGACTGAAATCGACGAAAGAGAAATCGTACGAAATTAATTTGACATTCGAAAATTCGACTTGGTGTATTTTCGGCATAATTTCGATATAATCATCTCGGCAGAAGTGCGTTTACTCCAACATATCAACTTGAATGATGTCGATACATCTAGATGTTCATGACATAACGACTTTTAGGACGACGATTTATTTTGAAGTTGACAAGAGACAAATCGCATTGAATTTTCTTGACTGAAATGAAATTAACTTCATGCTTTTTGAATGACATTTCGTCCAAAAAACCTCGCTGAAGAGAAGTTTACAGCGACTTTTCGACTTAAATATGTCATAATGCTTCATTTATCTCGGCAATTCGATTTTCTTTTTGTCGTGAAACCTACTTACAACACAACAACAGAAGGCACTAAAACGTTTCCGTATCTTTCTTTATAAATCAAAATTAAGTCGTAATTACGAGATCATAGAGATAGCTATGTCGTAATTACGACATATACTAAGTCGTAATTACGAGATAGTTAAGTCGTAATTACGAGATAAGTCAGTCGAAATAACGAGATAGTTCAGTCGTAATTACGAGATATTTAAGTCGTAATTACGACATATTAAGTCGTAATTACGACTTAAAATTTTCACTTAGGTTGGCACTAATCGGCTTCCGTACATTCAAACCAACATGTACCCGAATTCTTTTTTGGGTAAAATTACTGTTTATATGTCTAGAACAATGATTTATGCAAAAAAATCAAAGTTTGAAATAAAGCTTCATTCCAAGTTTGAATAATAATTTTCATACTTTTTGGCCATATTACATTGTTTAGACTGAGGATCACTGACGAGGGTTTAGTACCCGAAACGTGCATGTCTGGTCCATGCTGTAAATTTATAAGGTTTTAAATGATGCTATTGAATTTAAAGACGTTTAACATGTATCTATTTTTCTAAATAGTATAATAAACTTTCACACTCTTTGGCTAATTACATTGTTTAGATTGAGGGTTAAGTACACAAAACGTGCATGTCTGGTCCATACTGCAAATTTATCTGTTCTTAAATGATGCTATTGAATTTGAAGGCGTTTGACATTGGTTAATTCTATGCCTGGTAGGGTACTATTAAATATATTTTTTCTGATAGGCGATGATGCCCTGAGTACAGACCACCTGGGCTTGTAAATCAAGGGGGAAACTCTTGTACAACCTCGGTATTCTTTATGTAAAACAGAATAAAATAGACCACTTTTACTTCATAAGTTATTGCCCTTCGTTTTCTAGCTTATGATTCTGAGCTGTTGTATTATTACCTTTAAGAAAATTTTGATTTGGTGCTTTAACAGGCATGAAAAAATACCCTAGCTATCGTACATCGATAAACATCGAAGAAGTACCAATCAAATATTCAGTCTCAAAGTCGAGAAGGCAAGGCAAAATCATTTATAAAAAAAATCCATTGAAACAGTTGCGAACCCCGGTATAAGCAGTATTCCGAAGTGAGACCAGGTGCCCGCGGAGAGTCGTCAGCGTCTCCTGTTAGTCGGCACCGATTGCCCATTGTTTGTGTTTGATGTTTCTCTGTAATATGGCGTTTCTTATACTATTTGCGTCTCGTTCTGTGCGTGTCTGCTTTGTGTTTTACAGTGGGTGTTTTGGGGGTTTTCAGTTCTTGCTGCAATTAAGTGTTGTTGGAGATCCCCACATTATCTGTTTGCATGCAACACCGTCGCAACATACAACTATTCAACATGTGCAAGAATAATATGAATCTCCATTGAATTATTATCATTATCTATATTTTTTTCATTAATGAAATACGAACCCCCTATATTGGAAAGGAGGACATGGGGGTATTACTCATTCGCCAAAAGAAAAAAAACATACCAAATACCTAGAATATCATCGAAATTAAAGGTTTTGGCTGTGTCTGAAAATCACTTTGGCTTGAAGTACCACTGATGAGGATTTACTATCCAAAACACGTGTCTTGTTCATTTATATTGTTTAAGGAGGTAACAAGTTGGAATACTTTAAGGAGATGTTAAGATTAGGCGTACAATATTCAAATATACACGCCAGATTGTACATTTGAATAAAGCTAACAAAACTGACTTGACTTTACCTTTTTGGACCTCAATATTAAAATAAATCATGGAGAACTCACACAAAACTATATGACAAGATTCTTTTGACTTCAACATATAGTAAATTTTCGATGGCGATGTTGCCAGATTGCCAGTATAAGGTACATTTATTTACAAATTATCAAATACACGCTTGCTCTCTTATTTTTGGATTTTCATTAAAATAAACAAATAAAGCAAACTTTTAGAACTAGGATTTCCATGTCACAAACTTTATTAAAATTTTACAACTAAAACCTCAGAGTATGTATTATGTAGAATTGCTTAGCCTTCTACAAGCATTTAATAAACAAATTTTAAAATATAAAAAGCAGATCAAACTGTTATTAATGAGTTAAAGAAGATCCTGATTATGATCTTCACAACACTCACAATAGAGCACAAAATTGAGAATTGAAGGACCCCTAGCAAGCTAGAGGTGGGATCAGGTGCCCGGGAGGAGTAAGCATCCCCTGTTTGGCTAACCGCACCCGCCGTCGATGTTCACGTACGAAAATGAATTCAATATCTAAAATACATGCACTGTCTGAGGTTATGTCTATATAGAAAGTGCTATGGCGACCATGTTAGGGACAAATATTCAAAACACTGTCAAACCCCCTCGCGGGGAACTTTTTACGAGCTCCACACGGCAAAGGGACTCGGTTGCAAATCATTTGCCAAAATGTCAATAAAAGGGTATTTCTGAAGAAATCAACAGATAGTTTTTAAGCAACTGTAGCCATCTATGGATTTGTACTGACACATTTTCCAGTATTGCGCTGTCCAACCTTTACGACAGGACTCCATGACCTGCGCTTTTCAAATATTGTCAGAGAAAGTTCTATCTGTTCTGTCTGTTTGTATTCTGAACTTTTGTCGGAATTCTCATGTTATTGATCATGATCTCGCTTCAGCCATCAGAAAACGCGGACTTTTATATAATTTATGTTGCCTAAGGCCTTTATGTTTTACTGTCTTGTTTAAGGTGTCACCTTTCATTGAAAATCATCATCATCTGTTCAATGGCGGTTGCCATCGGGGTGCTACAGATGACATGTAAAATGGTTTTTGTTAATAAAACATCTGTGCGTTTCAGAATACCCATGTGTGTCCTGGTAAGAAGGAGGGCTGAATGATTATGGGAGCATGTTATACAGATAACCAAATCATTTGCTTTATGTGTGGCGAATGGCCTTCCATATTCGGCATCGGTTCACTTTGGTCTGCTCTATTGTATCTATTGTCATGGTGCGTGTGTCATGTGTTGATGTGCCACCTTTGATTGTTTGTAGGACCGTTCGGTGTACATGTAGTTGTGTCACGTTGTTCCATTTTGTTTGAAGATGCTAGGTCTGATGTTCATAGTAAAAAAGAAAGGAGGGAACCTCCAACACGGTTGCAGCGCCCACAGCGAAACAACTCATCTAAAATCACAGAGTAGACAAGCACAGAAAGAGACGCAAAATGAAAGGGACAACGAACATTAATAGGCCACTTGCCGAAATTCATATAAATGGTTGACAAAATGACGAAAAATGTCCGAGGTAGGCAATTTCAGCGCACTTTTTAATTGTTACGTCACTATGGAATTGCGTCTTTTAACAGTGACGTCATAATGAAAAACAACGCCAAAACATTTTGTGCTTTCTAACAAGATCGAAAAATGGTCTATTGTATGCCACTGTATGTCACAAGCTGTGGATATGTCCTACTGTGGTTAGTGCAGGGTGGTTTTGCTGGAGATCTCTTCCATTGATGACACATGTATTTTTAGTCCCCTACCGGCAACGCCGAAGGGGACTCTTAGTTTCCTCTCTGTCTGTCTGTCCGTCTGTCTATCTGCCTGTCTGTCCGTCCGTCTGTCCGTCTGTCCCATTTTCAGTTTTCCGGACTTTTTTTCGCTGTCGTTGCATATATTGAACTCATTTTTGGTATGTGGATATATCTCAATGTGATACAGATCAAGTTTGAGTTTGCTTTCGATTGACCTAATTTTACAAGAGTTATGGCCCTTGAACTTAGCAAATTTTATGAAAGGTTCAGTTTTCCGGACTTTTTTCCGCTGTTGTTGCATATATTGAACTCATTTTTGGTATGTGGATATATCTCAATGGGATACAGATCAAGTTTGAGTTTGCTTTTGATTGACCTAATTTTACAAGAGTTATGGCCCTTGGACTTAGCAAATTTTATGAAAATTTCGGTTTTCCGGACTTTTTTCCAATGTTGTTGGATATATTGAACTCATTTTTAATATGTGGATATATCTCAATGTGATACAGATCAAGTTTGAGTTTGCTTTTGATTGACTTAATTTTACAAGAGTTATGGCCCTTGAACTTAGCAAATTTTATGAAAGGTTCAGTTTTCCGGACTTTTTTCCGCTGTTGTTGCATATATTGAACTCATTTTTGGTATGTGGATATATCTCAATGTGATACAGATCAAGTTTGAGTTTGCTTTTGATTGACCTAATTTTACAAGAGTTATGGCCCTTGGACTTAGCAAATTTTATGAAAATTTCGGTTTTCCGGACTTTTTTCCAATGTTGTTGGATATATTGAACTGATTTTTAATATGTGGATATATCTCAATGTGATACAGATCAAGTTTGAGTTTGCTTTTGATTGACTTAATTTTACAAGAGTTATGGCCCTTGGACTTAGCAAATTTTATGAAAATTTCGGTTTTCCGGACTTTTTTCCACTGTTGTCGGATAAATTGAACTCATTTTTAGTATGTGGATATATCTCAGTGGGATACAGATGAAGTTTGAGTTTGCTTTAGATTCAACTATTTCTACAAGAGTTATGGCCCTTGGACTTCGCAAATTTTATGAAAATTTCAGTTTTCCGGACTTTTCTTTGGTTCTATTGCAAATAATGCACTGATTTTTGGTGAATTATTACATCTCAGTGTGATAGAGACCAAGTTTGAGTTTGGTTTCCATTGGCCTATTTTTACAAGAGTTATGGCCCTTGGACTTAGCAAATTTCATGAAATTTTCAGTTTTCCGGACTTTTTCATGCCTGTTATTGCAGATAATGAGCTGATTTTTTGTATGTGAATACATTTTAGTGTGATGCAGATTTGAGTTTAATTTAGATTGACTAATTTTCACAAGAGTTATGGCCCTTGGACTTAGCAAATTTCGTGAGTTCAGTTTCCCAGACCTTTCTTGGCTGTTGTTGAAGAAGATGAACTGATGAACAGAGATGCAAGTCATAAATTTATGCCGCCGGTGGGGGACTTATATCGCACGGCGATCATTGCATTTTTCATCGGTAAATTAATGTATCTAAAACATGATTTCAAGGTATAAAATCAGTAAGGCTTTTTGCATATTTATTTCCTGCACTATAAGAAGCTAGCTAAGAACACTGATTATGAAAAATTCGTGAATAAAGGACACAGGCCACAGCATTAACAGGAAATACACTAAAATGCAAAAACACAAAATGACAAGCACAAGAGACACAAAAGGGACAAGTAAGATTAAACACTTCCAATCAAAGACAACGTCAAAATACTAAAGACAAAAGACAAACATGAACCAACAAGACCAATGGGCAACTGGTACCGACTTTGGACGGCCATCTACTACGTTAGTAGCAAATGGTGCCATTATTCGGATTACTATTACTTAATACTAGATAAAAAGTATTGCGACAAGGCATAATTAAATTTGTGTATTATTTAATTGAGCTGTATCTGATATAATTCATTATTTTCCCAGGTTAAATGTTTAGACAAAAACAAACAGATAGACAAAGAAAATGATATGTCACTGCTTATCGATATAGATGTATTTATCAATACAGTGAATATTAAAATGCCTGTTATGAGTAAAAGTTCACAATACATTTTTTTATATTTTAGAATACTCATTAACAACACTTCGGCTTTCATCAAAGTCTGAAAATGGTTCATAGTTCACGTCTTTATATCCGAAAGCTTTCGGTCCAACAACTGGAAGCGCCTTTTCTGTCTTCAACAAAGATGGAGCTGGAAGTAGAAGAACGGACACGCGCAAACCGTACCTGACGCATTCAGTGGGAACAGGTTCTCCGTTCTCAGATTCCAGTACTGTGATTAGATCAGGAACAGATCCAATTACCTTTCCGTCATGGTCACGTCCAACCTGGAGTCTCCAAGCAACAAGATTTTCATTTTGAAAATCTATTTTTACTTTCTCTCCACCATCATCAAATCCTTCAACAATAAGATAGCCTCTGTTGAATCCATCAGTGGTTTCCCTTCTAACCATTGATATTTTCCCCGTAATAAGATGCTTCCCCTTTGTTTGTGCTAAAATTGACTCTATTGGAGATGTTTGCTCAACTCTAGCTCTTAGTACAGCATCTCCTATAAACCAGGTTCGACTCATCGAATTCGGAACCATTGTTTCCAGTATCTGCTTTTTGTTGAAGTGTGAAATCAATACTCCTGCGCTGCAACCCATCTCAACAACAACTTTGCGGAAGTGATCTTCCAGATGTTTAGGTGTATCGACTTTCAAGACTACAGCTCTTCTTCCCTTGTCATCAGCTAAGACGGACGGGTATGCCGGACACCCATATATCATAGATGTTACCATCTGTAACTCAGGGAATGCTCTTCCCATTCCATCACAGTCTATCACCGGTAAATCCATTTGGGCTCCAACTAAAAGTGGTTCAATCGCATTCATTCCTCCGATTTCTTCTGTAAGAAGAGCAGCGATTCGTTTCCCTCCAAGATCTCCCAATTTCTTGTCAGAAGATGAAGAAGCTGAGTTAGGTTTGTAATCATCTATATAAGTTAAATGTCCATCTCCTTTGACTTCAACACCTTCTGTGTCTCCTAGGATTCCATCTTTGTATTTGCCAACTGAAAAGAGGTCGTACATACACTTAAATGCTGTAACAGTCTCATTGTTCACGGTTTTTTCATCCGATATAGCCGGTGCACCCATATATTGGATCGAAAGCACCAAATCATCTAGAGATGCACTTTCATAGAAGTCCTTGCAGTCAATGACGCGCATGGTTTTTCCCTCTCTAAGTGATTTGAGCGCCAACACTCTACCTAAATAGGGGGAACCTCCCCCGCCACACCCCACAATTCCTGCACCGATTGCTATACATTCAATGTCCCTTTCTGATAGGATCCATTCCTTGCTCTCAGTTATCCTAGGCTCTGTATTTGTGTACTGATTCTCACTTGAATGAACTAAAGTTTTCCCAGAAGATGTAATACTTTGCTTTTCATGCTGACTAAGAGATTGTGGCAGAAATGAATCCTTGGGAAGTTTTGCTCTTATCACAGACATATTTTCCCGGCTAACAACCAAATCACCTGTTACTTTCACTTTTATTTTTGTAGCATTGCCTGGTAAATAAGCAATCGGTACATCCATTTTTTCGATGATCTTAACGGAAGATTCTTTGACTCCCAACTGGAGAATTCCATCTACTGCTTTCTTGCACGACTCCTCCATTGCGATTGCATGTGCATTCTCAATGTATCTTTTCCTTATATTAGCCTTCATTTTCTCTTTCGTGCTATCGTCAGTGGCATCTATCTTTCTTATCTCAGAATCAAACTCGTTGACATTGATTTTGTCTTCTAAATTCACGACGTATTCAATGGAGTTACTCACTTGGCTTAGCGCAGCTCCTATGGCATTCGCAACATCAGCATGTGTTGGTGTTATCAATTTGCTTGCTCCAGCTAGACTCTTTGTCTGATCTAAAATGACACAACCTCCGCCAACCAGAATCACTGGGACCTCTTCAGATGACGTCTTCATTTTGTCGACAGCATTCTCCACCAAGAGTTTTATGTTATAAAGAGCTTTCGAAACCATTTCTTTGTTCAAGTCTTGGGTATACTTGAAATTACCAATCACACATAATCCAGCTGCAACTGCAATGTCGGTGGCTGTTATTTTCCTGTTTTCCATTGAGCCATCAGAAAATACGAAACTTTCGTTTCGAATGTTGTATCCAGCACTAAGGGGTCCGACTGTGACTGTTCCGTCGTTTTCATCCTCCACAATATACGACCCCCCTCCGAGACCAATACTCAACACATCGGGCATTCGGAAATTTGTACGTACGTTCCCAATTTCCATGATAAAAGAGGCTTGCCTCGGAAACCCTTTGGATAAAACTCCAACATCCGTAGTTGTTCCTCCAATATCAATGACGACCGCATCCTCGATTCCACAGAGGAATGCAGCTCCTCGCATACTGTTTGTTGGTCCTGATGAAAAGGTGAGGACAGGGTAGTCCTCTGCCTGGTCAGCGCTCAAAATAGTTCCATCATTCTGAGTTAAGTAAAACGGACATCGTAATTTAAGCGACTCCAATGCATGGCGGAATCCTTGAATTGTCTTCCTACATAACGGTTTCAATGATTCGTTCAGAATTGATGCATTTTCCCTGAGCAAAAGCCCATTCTGTCCGATTTCGTTTGATATCGTCACACTGAAATTTGGCTTTGCTTCTTTAATGAAATTCCTTACTTGAATTTCTTGTTCTTGCTTGACGGAAGAAAATATTCCACATACAACAATATTGCGGACACTCTTGGATTCCAACTCATCTAGACATTTTCTTACTTCCTCGAAGTTAAGGGATGAATTTTCCCTTCCATCAAATTCATATCCACCATCGACCATGTAATATCCGCCAAATATACATTGCTTTAAGTCGTCTGGAAAATCACAAAATGGCGGAGTTCCTCGAGACGCAGTACCGCACAGTCGTATAACAGCAACTTTTGCCAGATCTCGATTCTGTATCACTGCGTTTACAAAATGCGTTGTACCTATGTTAACTTGAACTATTCCCAATGACTGCTGTTGTTTTAACGATGAATTGATTGCGTCAGTAATTGCATTCGTAATACCCGTGAAGACGTCGTGTGTTGTCGGATGCTTTGCAGACGACAGTACTTTTGGGGGATTTTTCTCCATTTCCAGGACCACAGCATCAGTATTCGTTCCTCCTACGTCCACTCCAACAACTACTGGTATGATACGATCCATTTTTTACGATTCTGAAATAAAAAAATTAAATTGTTACGTATGGAACTTTAAATTTAGTAGAGCCTGTGTTGATATATATACACAAGAGTGTAATTCCCTGAGATGAAACTAACGCGTTTTGAATCAATATCTTTAACCGATTTGAAAAAATGACCTAATATAATTAACATATAACAGATATTTTCATATCGACCATAAAAATCAAGTTGTGAGTAACTATTTAATATTTACGTTTTACTAACAAATATTTTTGTTTTACTGACATATATATCTACGTTTATAATACAAAGTTTTGTTTTATGAACATATATTTAGGTTTTATGAACAAATATATTTTTGTTTTACGAACATATATATTTTTGTTTTACGAACATATATATTTTTGTTCTACGAACATAGATATTTACGTTAATGAATAAATATTTTGTTTGTGAATAAATATTTTTGTTTTACTGACATATATATCTACGTTTATAATACATAGTTTTGTTTTATGAACATATATTTAGGTTTTATGAAAAAATATATTTGTGTTTTACGAACATATATATATATTTGTTTTACGAACATATATATATTTGTAAAACGAACATATAATTTTATATTTGTGTTCTACGAACATATATATTTACGTTAATGAATAATTATTTTAGTTTTGTAAATAAATATTTTTGTTTTAACTTTTAAGACATATATATACATGTAGGTTTTGAAAATAAGTATTTTTTATGAACAAATGTTTATGTTTTACGAACAAATATTTTTTTGATTTATGAACATATATATTTATGTATAAACATTTATGTTTTATGAACATATATTTCAGTTTTGAATAAATATTTAGTTTTTATGAATATAAATTGCATCTTATGAACAAATATTTGTATTTTATGAACCAATATTTTTATTTTTAAAAACAGATATTTCATTGTATGAATAATGCACCGTTTCACACGCTATAGACATGTAATGTTAAAAGTCTTTGAAAGAAATCTTTCTGCAATTACTTCAATTTTAGACATCCATCTTGGTATATACCTATATTAATATATCTACGTAGCGGATTACCAACAGCTACGCAACTGAGATTGCACTATACTAACATATCCTCGCTAACGGCACACTTTATTGTGACCCAGAGAACACTGTAGTATAGTGCAGTTGTTTACTGTTTACTGTTGCGCAATTGCCGTTATTTATATATTTATGTATAATATATAGATCTACTAGAGGATAATTATTTGTATATAAAGCACATTTACCTCACATATATAATTGGTGCTTGCAGTACTTGGAATCCTATTTAGGTATATGATCCATAGCCATCTGACAGTACTATAGCGTTATATTTATTCAACCGACCTGAGAAGCTTTAAATACTCCGGCGATTTTTATGTTAAAACGCCTTAGATTGTCATCTCGATCTGTATGCAAACTTATGCAGCGTGAATCTCAGCTTGTGTTTCCCTTTTATATAAACCCACAAATAACAGTCGCGGATCCAGTAAAGTTTGGTCAGCTGTGTCTACACTTAAACTATAATCCAGGGGCGTAACCAGTGCAAAATAGAATCGTTCTGATTAGCCGTGACACAGTTATCGCACACTTGTTAGTGCGATTTTAAATATCTTTTTCAGTGTGGTACTATTTAAAACTGACATATGTATACCGCTATCCAAGGCTAAACTGTCTGAAATATACAGGCAATGCTGAATACATATCAGACAATTTCATGTACATTTGATACCAAAAATGTAAAATTAATGTTCCCGGTTTTCACGACTTTTCTACAAATATTTTATTTTTTCAGTCTATTAAATTATTCGAAGATGTCAAGATGGCACCCGATGTAGAGGTCATCGTCTAACAATAAGTTTATGAACAAAATAATGTGCGTATTTAACACCCCCCCCCCCCCCCCCACATTTAATCGCCAATATACATGTATTACGATATTACGTAGATATACAATAATTGCAATATCTTTTTATGTGAAATAAGAAGACACAATATCTATGCGTGGATGTACATACAGATAAAATTTAATGATAAATGATCAACTCGCGCTCCTTATTATCCCCGCGCAATATACGAGTGCGCGTTTTTTAAATTACGTTATGGTAACGTACGTCATGGTTGCTCCGTGCGGTACTACCACCTGTCATTCTTACCCCTACAGAAAGAAAATGATTTTTGATGAAAAGTCTTCTTTTTACATCTATTAAAGATATTTTGTCGGAATTTAATATTTTCTTAATTCTGAAGTGAGAAGCGGGCCTTGTCCTCGAACTTTCCGGACAACCCTCGTATAGTTGCAGGGATATATATATATTATATAATCAGGATGCAACGTCGATTCTTATTGGCTGGTGTGCGAGTCTTTATTTTCCGATAATTACCGCTGACGGACGATAATGACTCGGTGTAGTATTTGTTCTGATTTTAGTATTTACGATGAATATTAAGATATTTATTTTGTTTAATTTTGAAAGTTTAAATACACTATTCACAAAAAAAGAACAATAAATTGTTGAATTTTTGATTTAAAAGTATATGTTCATATGGGTTTGAATCATTATTTTAATCATATGTAGTCTTACGATTCATTATATAATATAACAAATAAGGACTTGGCCTCAATCATTATGTTATTATAATGACCCGATGAGATTTGTAATATCGACCTCGGCCTTCGGCCTCGGTCGATATTACATATTTCATCGGGTCATTGTAATGGCATAATGACCTCGACCAAGTCCATATTTCTATAATAGTACGCAACCGTTCGTGTGAGGGTGAGCGTGTGAGTGTGTACGCCACTTTTTTCTTGTATACAGCCTAGAGAGTGCATACATTTCTATCGGATCTTGATCAAACTTACATACACTTATTGACCATGACATAAGGGAAAGAACCCTATTGATTTTCGAGGTCAAAGGTCAAGGTCACAGACTAAAAAAGTATGAAATCCTGGTGTACAGCTTAGAGGGAACAGTTTTGATTCCTTGACAAAAGTTCATACGCTATAATTGCTTAAAACAAGAGAAAGAAACCTATTGATTTTCAAGGTCATAGGTCAAAGGCCAAGGACACAGATATATAAAGTCTTGTATACAGCCTAGACGGAACAGTTTTGAATGGACCTAGACCAAACTTAATATGCCTGTTGCTTATGACAAGAGAAAGAAACCTATAGATTTTCAAGGTAATTTGTCAAATGTTTTTAAAAAAATCCTTGTATACAGCTTAGAGGGATGAGTTTTGATTGGAACTTGACTAAACTCATACATTAAATGCTTATGGCAACAGAAAAAAACCCAAATTGATTGTCAAGGTCAAAGGTCAAGGTTACAGATCGAAAGCTTGTAAAATCGTTGTATACGGTCTAGAGGGCATTGATTGGATCTGGACGAAACTTCATACACTTATGACAAGAGGAAGAATCCTTTGGATTTTCAATGTCATGAGTAAATAAAAGGTCAAGGTCATAGATTGGAATTTGTAAAAATCCTTGAATACAATCTAGAGGTGTCATTTACAAAATGTATCAAAGGATCTTGTCCAACGTCATAAGACATTGCAAACGACATCATATTAACAAGGTCAAAGGTCAAGATCATATATATAAAGGGAGGTCAATATCATAGATATCAAGAGACTTTTTTACACGGAACTTCATCAATGTTGACACATGTTTGCATATACCGGTATATGACACCAGAATTTCAAGTTTTTATGTAAAAGCTTTTTAAGAATATATATTTGGTTTTTTTTTTTATAAGTAGGGTATGGTAGACTACATATTTGTGAGTACATATAGATTTCCATGCCGTGCGAGGGGAAGCTATGTTTTGCGTTGCTTTATATTAGATTTTATTCAAATAGAGTGTCTACCATACAGATATATATCTCGTTATGTTTTTTTTTTTAAATCTAGATCGAATAGATAAACCTCTTCAGCAGAAGAGGTATGCAAAGTTCTAAAGGAGCTGATAAGATAAGGGCTGTATTTAGCCCTGAATCTCATCAAGTATTTGTTCTACACAATGATCTGTACGCAAGAAAAACTTGATGATTACTAAAATGAAATGTATTTGGAGATTCCTCATACACCTTTTATTTTGATAAGCTTATTTCTAGATACTTAAATTACAGTCTAAAGAGAAGGGGGTAGCCATGTTGAAAAGAATCTAATATCGATCAAAAAACGTTGAAAATTAAGAACAATTTGGCTAATATGGATATCTATAAGCTTTAAAACATACTTATAGTCTAAACAAGATACTAGAAATTAAATTCAAAAGACTAGTCTTAATCTTTTCCATAAATTTTAAAATCTTGAATCTGAAATATGGTTGTATTTTGTATTCATTGACTATAACAAAGCAGGCATTTTACCGCGAAATACACATTGTGAAGAAATAAACTGCACACTCCTGTATATTTCATTCCAAAATCTTGTGCATTTCATGTGAACATGTTAAGAATAAATAAATGAATGACTTTAAAAGGAAAAAAAAAATTAATTTTGCTTATATTATGGCCTAAAACACAGATTTGTAAAAAGCCTCCCACCCTACCTTTTTCAGTTTTTTGTCTCTGGGGCATCGTTCCCCCCTTATCTACAGAACCCCGATTTGTCAAAAGATGTGTATTAGTGATATACACCTTCTGTAAAAGTGGCGTTCTGTAGCTGAGGGGGGAACAATGTTTTAAAAAACTTTTCCATTTTCCATTGGTTTCTATAAAAAAAAAAGAAAATATTTTGCCCCAAAATTTAGGAAAACTATGCATGATAAATCTTATGCAACTGCTGATTATGATGAAACCAAGAAATGACATCAATTTTTTGAAAGAATTTTTTTTAAGTTCCCATTTTGAAAATTCCACTTTTTCAGGGCAGATTTTACGCCTTATCTTATCAGCTCCTTCTACATGCTCTATGTACATCCGCATATAAATGGCATGTCATATACGGATACATAAAAATCTCGCAAGACAGTCGCGACTCCAGGATTATAGAAAATGTTTAAACTTTTTTTTTCCGAGTGTTGCACCAGAGGCAGAAATAGGTGAACTCAAGGATAAAGCAAGCTCTTTCAAATACTAGCAAAATTTAGCTTAGCGGAATTGAAACTATTATATTGATGCTTAATTATCGCTTTATCTATAGTTTGAGATGACAAACAAGTACCAGCAATATACATTGCTCTTTTAAATTAATTTTTATAATGAACTTGCAGAGGGGGTCAGGGTTTGTGTCTATATATCTATAAGCATCTCTAAAGACTCCGTACATGCAACAACTGCTTGTAGCAAATGGTGTTCAATTATCCGGATTACGTGTGAAAAAACCCGACTTTAAAAAGCCTTGTAATCAAGAGATCTCACAAAACACGTAATTAAGCCTTCTCATTGCAAGATGACGATACAAACACTGAAACGTTCAATATCATGCAGAAGTCTCATGTAGCATAGATGAACATATGTATGGGGAGAAGACAAGGGGTACCTATCTCCCTTCCCACCCCTTATACCTCCCCCTTCCCCTCCCTTTCACCCTTCCCTTCCTCCCCCTCCTGCCCCCTTTGTCCCTCCTCCCGCCCCTTTCTCCCCCTTCCCCCTTCCTTTCTCTCCCTCGATCCTCCCGCCCCTTCCTCCGCCCTCCCTTTCACCCTGTCCACCCCTCATGTATTCAAAGGTGTTAAAAATATGGAGAGAACAGTCCTCTTGAAAACGGAACAGTCCATAGTGTACGTAATGTAAAGACGAGCGTACAGACGAGAACCAAAAATGGGTATAGTACCAATGAGAGCACATCGAACACCCATCACTTCATTTACATTCTGAAGACGACTTCAAAACAGTGACGAAAATGTGAGAATTTCTGTACAGTCATCGTAAGACCTCATATGTATAATCATGCAGTTTTATTCCCCTTAGGTTACGAGGAATGTGTTTATATAGTTTCTGGTAAATCAGACTATACATGCTATCGAACGCAAAATTAAGCCTGAGAAACTCAAATGTTTGTAAAAAGAGCTCTTCGATTAATGAAAGAGCTCTTTATATATTTTTTTTTTTTTTTACAGATCTATCGAGGTCTTAAATTCAATTATTTGATAGAACAATCTCATTCTTTGAAGATTACTTTGGAAATCAATTATTTTAGCCTTTTAATTATCATGACCTCTGCAATTATATAAACGAGAGGGGGAATACCGTTGAATTCGTCTTGATATTATCATAATATCATCAGTATGCATATTTTGAAATGGTCCAGTCTTTGTATGAAAATAAAAATATCCCAAGCGTACATTCACATTCGGAAAGATCGCCTGGATATGTACGAGTCGCTTTTGCAATTCCGGAGGAATCGTGACCGTTATGATTTTCTGTTCTATCTGTTGCGCGGATGAATTTTTATGTTGATAATCGAATTTTACTGTTGAAAAGTATACAATACAAAGAAAAACGTTAAAAAAGAATTTCCATGTATGATTTGTATAAAAATACTAGTTATTTACAGAAATACTGGTGAGTTGTCATATCTTTTTGTCACTATATTACGTCGCGCACGTCAGCTGATAACTGCGTTGCAGGGCACTTCCGTAATTATGTTGATCAGGTTCAGAATTTAGTAATTTAGATCAGAAAGTATGAGATTTGTTCATGGTTCTTAAAGATCTAGCCACAAGATTATTCAATATCTAATATGCACCATCATTTCTTTTGATCATATGCAAGTAATGCAGTGTGCGAAATTAACGGTGGACCGATAGACAATGTCTATAGTTATTCTGGTCGGTCTATAGAGATCAAAAACTCGGTAGACCGACTTGTCTATAGGAAATCTGACCCGAGTCATGTACTAAATGTTTGCTCTTCGCACAGCAATAGCTTAGCAAGAGCAGGTAAGGCCATATAAAATTAATCGGTCGTTTCTCAGATACCGCCGCCGATGAGAAGTTTTTATTTCAACTGCAGAAAAAAACCCAGCTGTGTGTCATTTTCAATCGAACTTATAAATGAAGTTAAATTATCCAAAAGGTACCCGATAAATATTTAATTGTAATCACAGCAAGTTCCATATTTACGGTAACATGAGGACGCCTTCTGTTCAATATTTTACACGTGAACGGATATAAAATATTTTTACGTGGCCTAAATCCAGCCTATTTATACTACCAATTATTATTTAAGCACCTGTAAAACGTTGATGTGTTGTAGTACTTCCGTTTTTTATCGTCCTTTCGTCATCTAGTCTTGGTCCCGATGTCTTTCTTTGACCGGCTGAAATATGTTGAAGGTGCTCACCCGGGCACGAAACGAAACCTGGCATTTGCTAGTTCTAGTGATGAATCAGATATTGACAGTGAATCTGATAGGGCTGGGACGATACGGGTCTCGAGCGTATCGATACGTATCACGATATAGTGCCTACGATACGATATGTATCACGATATTTCTTATGTATATTGCTATAATGAGGATTCAGGCTGTATAGAATGAAACTCAAGTATAACATTAAAATATTTTGATAAAGACTATTTTTCTACATCCTGGAATAATCAAGATTTAAAAAATCCCAAGCAATTAAACAAACTTTTCAAACTTTGAACAATAAGGTTCTAACCCTAACCCTAACCCTAATATTACTTATTTGGTCAGTTACAGACCGTCTACGGAGATATGTCGGGTTGGTAAAATCTATGGAAGGCGAGGCGAAGCCGAGCCTTCCATAGATTTTACCAACCCGACATATCTCCGTAGACGGTCTGTAACTGACCAAATAAGTGTTTTATTTTGCCGAGGACCCCTTCATCACAAATTTCCCTTACCTTTGTGAATTAAAAAGTGTGTCACTTCCCAGGTATTCAACCTACATAAACGAGTCATCAGCTAAAAATAGATTACGTGTAGTCTGAGCTATATAAGCAATATTTTTTACCTACAACTATAAGCATCGGTGGCTCAGTGGTAGAATGCTTGCCTGCCACGCGGGCGGCCCGGGTTCGATTCCCGGCCGATACAGTTTTCATATTAACGTCCGCCATCTTGGATTTCCCACTTCGAATTTTTGTCTACTGACGGTCTATAAGAAAGTCTATAGAGTTATAGACCGCTTCCACGTGACGGGCTCTATCCAATCAGTTTTCGACATTCTAGTCCAAGGCGAAATAATATCACATGGTATTACTGATAGACAGATGTTAGCTAGCTACAAGTCAAGCTACAGGAACAAATCTGTACCCTTTGCAGTTATGTTTTCACCTAACATGTATTTATACTCTTTTTTGCATGTTCATTTTCCCTTTAACTGCATCAACAAGACAAGCCATGAATTGGTAAATAAGAGGGTCTCGTGCTCTCGGTTTGAAAATGAAAAGTTCATGAATTTATGTAACCCCCTCTGTCCCTTTTTCAATACATGGAATTACATTTTATATCTCTCTTTTCAGTTCCCCTTCCTATTTGAATAATCCTAGACTGAATTCTTTTTCATGAGGAAATCTTATTTAAAAGTATAACAATCATAACACACGCTCCTTTCTCTATAATATTGAAAGGATTACAGCATAATTGTTCTTTGAATGTGTTTGATTTTATTCGATGGATACATCCTGCACTTTGATTTTTTACGATAAATGGTTTTCCGTCTCTGTACGTTTTATTTTATGTACATGTATAAACAAAATTTTGAGAGAGAGAGAGATAGAGAAAGAGCATGTGCGTTAACCACGTGGAGGTAATCTACTAATCTTTTATGATTTTACTCTCGAGTTAAAGTTGTCGCTGACGTGAATAGAAAATATAATAGGTATATAAAGATCGTAGTAGACAGACGTTTTTTCCCTTCTTCTTCAAAAGGCTGTTTCAAGACGTTCAAGAGAAGACGTTCAATCAAGGATTGACACGAGTCAGTTTTACATTAAAAATTTACAATTTATTTCGCTAATACCGGTTGCTCTATTTACTATATGTGTTAAAGGGATCTAACTCGGCGTTTAACGAAAATTCGACAAGTCATCGTTAAGTCTTCAGAAATAAGCTAATCAATGTCAAAACCTATTTTCTGTGGTATATTTCGATAGATTAATTCATACTGAATCTTCATACGAAATTTGAAATCAGTACCTCCCTTACAAGCCGAGATATGCCCAATACCGCTCTCTTATGGGCGCCACATTTCTAGGTCGGACAAAAAGGTGTCCGATGATAATCAGGCATCAGTGATCAACATGAGGCACCGCTTGACCATTCATTGATGCGAACATCTCAAATACATATCATTGCATGAAATAGTCCCATATATGCTTAGTACAATTTCAAATAAAGTCTTTTTTAACGACTTTGAAATAAGAAAAGCGTCGGATTTAAGTGAGATTAAATTCAACATGTGTAGAGTTATGAATGACATATACGCGCATGCAAAGAGGTAGCTGTATGAGGGGTTTTCATATACCAGCAATGTTTGAGATGGTACAAAGCATGTGAAGAGGAGATATCATGCAGTTGTATGTCTTTGAAGTGTTCGGACCTATAAACGATCAAGCAGTAACCAAATTTTGACTATACTGCTTGATTATCACCGGACACCTTTTTGTCCGACCTAGAAATGCGGCGCCCATAAGAGAGCGGTATTGGGCATATCTCGGCTTGTAAGGGAGGTACTGATTTCAAATTTCGTATGAAGATTCAGTATGAATTAATCTATCGAAATATACCACAGAAAATAGGTTTTGACATTGATTAGCTTATTTCTGAAGACTTAACTATGACTTGTCGAATTTTCGTTAAACGCCGAGTTAGATCCCTTTAACACATATAGTAAATAGAGCAACCGGTATTAGCGAAATAAATCCTTGTGAAAGTTAAGTAACAACGATTTCAGAGCTCTTTTATGAAATCATCTTAAATTGAAAAGATTTAGGTCGAACGCCAGTATCTCAAAAAAAAAAAATCGATGAGAAATGAATGGATCATGCACGCATGAATAGCTACTGGGCAAAAGTTATTTCATGCCGTTTTCACGTCGGTCTCACTTTCACCCACTCTATGATCCATGCAGACATCAGGAACTTTCTCTGGACAATAGTATATTACAAAATTGTAAATATCAAGATCGCGTTAGATACGGATTCTGAAAACTTTACTTTCGTCGCTTTAATTTTTTTAAACGAACATAAGTTTGAGTAGACAAATATCTGTAGATTCCCGCTAGCCGCGGAAACGGACAACGACACGGACCAACAAATATCCAAGTGTCGTTGCCCGTTTATGCGGCTAGATTCCCGCAAACCACAGGCTGGATATGCATATGCATTTCTAAAAAAATTTAGAAGTGCATACGCATATCAAGGCTATCTTTCCGCCTGTACCGCGAACAAAATTGACAATTATACTATAATGCATTGTGCGAATTGCATACTATCTGTAGCAAACATAGGAAGATGAGTCAAGAAAAAACATCTTTAACCTTTTATGTCAATAAGTCACACGATTTAGTTAGCCCGAAGCTTTCAATCGAAGTGACCGAGCGTTTTCGTGCCTTTGAATGGAGTTAAAAATGGGTCCGGATATCGCGATATAGCTCCAACGTATCGATACGCGTATCGTGGAACAACGTATCGCGATTTATCGATATATCGATGTATCGTCCCAGCCCTAGAATCTGACAGGGAAATAGAACAAAATGAACTTGAAAATGAAAATCCCATCACACAAATTGTCTACCAAATTGAGAGAGAATATAACTAAATGATTGGCAGATGATTTTAGCATATAAAATGCAATAACATTCTGATTTCTGTGCCTTTTTATTTCGGTCTATAGGAAAATGCTGAGGTCTATAGGAACTAAAATTACTGTGGACCGAATGTCTATAGGACTTAAAAGTTAGTTTCGCACACTGGTAATGGCCCATTAAGTGGGTTTTAAATGCACACACACCCTGCACTGTACCCTATTAAAATATTCCATTCTGCATTGCATATTCCATTCTGTTGAGGTATCGCTAATATGTACCACATAACACCTGATAACAGAGTGGTCCATTAAGACGACATAATCACATTATCCGTCAAAGCATTGTTTGATGGGCCATTGATCATACATGCCAGATGTCCTGGTGGGACAGAAATGTCCCGGAAAATCACACATAAAAAATCTGTCACGCTGGGACATGAAAATTCCAGTAAAATTAAAATTTGTCCCGAAATGTCCCGTATTTCAGTGCAAAGTCATTTTTTCTTTCATCGTTCAAAGAGGTTGGATGTGGACAATTCGGCAATCCTGAATACGAAAGATCGCAACCACAGCACATGCAGCATGTCCGATTTGATTTGCATTTAGTCACCTACCTAAACCATCGTTCAAAACTTGGGCACCTTTTTCTGCCGAAGTAAATTGATGACATCAAGACCATTGTTCCAGCTAGAAAACAAAAAGGGCAGGGTGCCAGGTAGGGCACTTCTGCGTGCGATGGGCCAAAGAGGGCACATCATGCACGTGCGGGGGGCAAGGGTGGGCACATTTCATAGGCGTGCGGTAAGCAAGGGAGGGCACATTTTTGCATTATGAAGTCAAAGGAGAGTATATTTTATAAGGCATAAGCTCTTTTTTTGTGTTCAAATATGGCACTTATTTCTTTTGCAGTGCATCTTCATTAACCAAATTAAAGTACAAACATAATCATAATTTCACAAGTTTTATTGTTTCATTCTGTAATACATGTACTTGCTATGCACTGTTGTCTGAGACTACTTTCCTATAGTGATCATTTACAGAAGCATAAATGTTATGCAACTGACTCTGTCATCCCCTGTACACTGTACAACGAAACCAGCGTCCTTGGTTTTCCGTTTTATAAAATTCCTCTTTTGTGTTACCTTTTTTTTTTGGAGACTGCGGTAGTCATCTGCGTAATAATGTATATTCGTAATTTCGTCTATGTATATTCTTAATTTCTTTCGCGTACTTATCTGTTTATGGTCATGATTATTTTGTGTATTGAATATCTTTGAAAGTATTGACGCTGATAGACCGTGAATTACGTCGGTACGTGTTTTGTGAGAGCAATTTCCGCGGTCAAAAAGACTTTGGTTCTACTCGTATTTAGTGCATTAAAAATTAAGTGAATAAAAATAGACGATAGATAAACTTATCGTCGATTTCTAAACGGACCCACGCGAATACTCGTATATAATAGTTGTCCGTCTAAGCTTGGAAACTTTAAGTTTTGAGACGGAAAGCATAGATACAATGTACGTGTAAAAAGTCATCATTAACATCAGAAATTAAACAGTATAAATTCATCAAAGACGGATTCATGTGTATATATGTCGCGAGCCGTTGTTGAGGCTATACTGGCGCAATTTAACAATGAAGTTATAGATTTTGACTTTTCATTCTCAATCTTTGCTAACGTTTTCTGGAAGTCATGCTGTTACCGGTAGTTGTTATGCACTGTGTGGTCAACTTTAAGAAACGTCAAAATATGAAGTGAATTTTTTTTTTAAATAAATCTCGCGCGCGATCGATAAAACCTATCTTCCAGTTGTACAAGTATACCTGCGTATTTAATCAAAAAATCTTAATTAGGCAGTCGTTTGTGCTAATCGTAAAGGTGCTAAATGGTTGTACAAACAATTCAATTAAGCAATGTACATATTTAAGACGGTAATGCATTAATTACCGCAAACGGACAACATAATCGAAACTTGAAGGGCGGATCGAGAAGGGCAACAAGAGGAAAACGGGAGGGCATCAAGGGCGCAACAATAGGGCATCAAGGGTGCAAGGAAAGGGCACCAAGGGCGCAAGAAAAGGGCATCAAGGGCGCAAGGGAGGGCATCAAGGGCGCGAGGAAGGGCATCAAGGGCGCGGCGCCCTTCTATTTTGGCCTAGCGGGAACACTGAAGACAATGGAGATGACATCAAGACAATGGAGAACAATCAGAATTTATAGTGTGCCATGAGTCCAACCCACAGCCACAATGGTTTTTCTGCTATTCAGTAAATCAAGAGCACCCTGTCTTGATGATTTTGTCAGAAAACAACTGTTTTCAGACTTTAAAAAATTTGCTCAGATTATTGTTGTCATTTGGTAATTTGTAATTTTGTGTTTAAAATGTCTACAGTCCTCAGATTTTCTATACATATACTAGTAAAATTGCTATGATTTATGATGGTTGACAACGAGAAAAATGATATGGTTGTTATCTGATTATAAATGAAACTTAGAAAAATTCCCATGTGACAAAAAGTTTTTCAAAGTAGTGTTTTGAAGACAGCAGTATAATTATTCAATCTATCTGGCATATTTTTCTTGCCTTTCCCACTTCCATAGATCTCCCCTTCACCGTCAATTGCCACGAGACTGCACTGTATCTTAATGATTAAATGTCAGTGGCTACGTGGTTATTAGTGACAATACATGTTACTTTGTGATTAAATTTATTTCACACTTTTATGCACACTTTTATGCACAAGTTAACTTGGAGTTAACTTGGAGGTATGCACATTACAAAGTTGGCAGCTTAACATGTTACAATGTCACAGAAATATTCTGTTGCAACATCCGGATACACCCACAGCCAGTAATTAAAATGGAAAACCTAATCTGCAATTGTAGTTACGGAATAGAAATAAGACATTTAAAAAAAATAAAAGAAAATAGATAAACTTCAAATTATCAAAGAACTTTTCCAAAAAAGTCTTATTTAAGTTAAATAATAACTTAAACATTATCTCAAAAGGGGGGGGGGGGGGGGCAAACAGGGTTGTGCCCCCCCCCCCCACACTTTTCAAAGTGGGGGGGGGGGGGGGGCTCATGCCCCCGCTGTCCTCCTTCTCCTACGCCCTTGACATATATGTACTTTACATTCACTTTACTTCAAATCTCCCTCTTATACATGTGCATCATCATGATCATGTACAGTACATCAAATTTTAAAAAAATTTAGGTTAAATTGTCGATGACGTCCTATTGTATCAGACATTATACATCAGACATCCTATGGTATCGTATCAGAAACTCTATCAGATATATCAGACATCTTATTGTATCATATATCAGAAACTCTATTAGATACATTTATATCAGACATCATATTGTATCGTATCATATCAGAAACTCTATCAGATAATTATCAGACATTCTATTGTATTGTATCATATCAGAAACTCTATCAGATATATCAGACATCCTATTGTATTGTATCATATCAGAAACTCTATCAGATATATCAGACATCATATTGTATGGTATCATATCAGAAACTCTATCAGATATATCAGACATCATATTGTATGGTATCATATCAGAAACTCTATCAGATATATCAGACATCATATTGTATTGTATCATATCAGAAACTCTATCAGATATATCAGACATCATATTGTATCATATCATATCAGAAACTCTATAAGATATATCAGACATCCTATTGTATCGTATCAAATAACAAAAACTCTATCAAATACATGTATATCAGACATCATATTATATCAAACAATCTGTCAAACAATGTATTGCATCATATCAGACAACCTATCACACATCCAATCGCACATATTCTATCTTAAATCATGTAAATCCTATCAGACAACTTTAAGAATTGTCTGATAAGAATGTTTGAGAGGATGCGTAATCAATTGTTAAAACTCCAGGCAATCCTGCACTTTTGATAAACTCTGAATTGCTGTATCCAGAGTATCTCGTTTTGATGATTTTCTTTTAAACACACTTACATGTATTATCTAGTCTATTAAACAGTTACTGGTAGTGATGGCACTTTCACATTTTACATGTATAGATCTATTCCTAATGCAACACTTACAATTGGACTCGGACCATTTAAAGAAGAATGTTTCTATGATTTAAAGTTTTATTTTGCTCATAGTTAACTGCAGCAGCATTTCTATATTGAATTTAATAATTCATAAGGGATAGACATTTTGACATCCCTAGACACGTATTGAATTCTGTTTCAGAATATTCATGTTGAATTTGACATTTCATATTTATAATTCAATTTTCAGAATGTGAATTTTGAATTAGAGTACTGATTGTGAGACGAGAAACAAGATGGCTACCAGTAGTAATTTGGTGGTACCAATCGTTTTGTGGGGGCGTGACCCGCCCACTCACTGTATATCGGCTATCTTAATGACTCCTGATCAGAAGAACATTGTGACAGGCTGTAACGACGGACAGATTGGAGTGTGGGATGTCACAGATAATTGGGAGGTAATTAAGTAGGCCATACCACATGGTCCATTTCATTTGAAAGATGGTCCATTTCATTTGAAAGATGGTCCATTTAATTTGAAAGATGGTCCATTGAAGTATGTGACTTTCTTAAGACAGATTTGAAAGATGGTCCATTGAAGTATGTGACTTTCCTAAGACAGATTTGAAAGATGGTCCATCGAAGTATATGACTTTCCTAAGACAGATTTGAAAGATGGTCCATTGAAGTATATGACTTTCCTAAAAAAATCACCTACCGGTATTTAGACCTTGTAGAAAACCATGGAAAATGGCTGTGTATGCAAAACACATCGGACCATTGGACCTGTGCGGCAAAATTCCCAAAAAAAATTACAACTTCCTTAACTGTTTGTCACCAAATGTCTGATGTGAATTTGCATATATCCGATGCATTGATAAAAAGGTTTGATATAGAGTCATAATAGACTGAAATAGCCCATTTACAAAAATTCCCACCAAATCACTATTCAGTCTTTTTGAAATAGACAGTTACTTCCCATCCCGTCAACGCATTGTGACGTCATCAAATTCTATAGAAACCAGCATGAAATTCAGGGAAACAGGGTTACAAATATGATGTTTTAAAAGGATTTTAATGACGTCATAATGATTTTACGTCAGATACCTGCACAAATCGAATGTAGGACTGTAAAATCGAAAAGACGGAATTACCATACTACAGATGCAACACAGCTCAGATCTTTTATACAAATTGGTGAATGAAAGTCAAACACAAAACCTGAAATCAGATTCTAAAAGGACGGTATTCATTAAACAAGCATAGGGTTTATGTTTACATGATGCTCAGATCCATGGATGGGGAAGGGATGCATACCTGTCAACTTCGAAATCTTTAAATGAGGGATATCTCCCTCCTTGGCACTTGGAAAAGGAGGGAAATTGTGTGTGAACTTATTTTGTTACATTTTCAATGAATCGCGACATTTTGTGCAATACAAGTTTTCAAATATTTAATTGTGCTAACATTTCAAAGCAAAAACATTTATAAACAAAGAAACATGTATCAATAATTTATTGCATTCTATACATCTTTTCTTGCATTTTATCGTGCAATTTCTCATGAAATGCTCTGAATATCACTGCTTAGAGTTATTCTACTTTGGTAAATATGCCAAAAGAGGGAGAAAGAGGGAGATTGGGTCAAAAAGAGGGAGGTTTTGGTCTCCCTCGAGGGAGAAATGCCAAGGAGGGAGATGAGGTCGAAAAGAGGGAGTCTCCCTCCAAAAGAGGGAGAGTTGACAGGTATGGGGATGACGTTAGCCGTTAAGGGGTTTTGTCTCCTCTTTGGAATTTGTGAAGAATGCGTACATGTGTTTTCCTTACATTGTTTAGTATGGCATGTACATCATGTACATATACTTATAAAATATAAACTGAACCGCTGAATGAAGGAATTTCAACGATTTTATGATAACCATATGAAATCATAGTATTCCTGTCAATTGATTATTTTATGAAGGAAAATGAATAGGTCCGTGATGAAAATTAAGATTTTTGCTCATTTAAGAAACTGGGTAAAAATGCCAGAAACTTAATGTTGCTAAAAATAACACATTTGTAAAGAAAATACAAAAAGTGTTGAAATGCCCTCATTTGATTTTTATTTAAGTTTTCTATAATACAATAAAACAGGTTAATAACTTTGTATAAAATGTGCATTTGATAAAGTTTTACAATTATGGTACCAACTTCATTGATCATTTAAAATTTTCTTGATTTTCAAACAAAAATAACGAAAATCATCCAAATTAAGGTCAAAATATCAGAGAATCAAATCAAATCAAAATATCAGAGAGACTGAATAACATTGATTTTTAAAATACACAGTAACATGTACTCCTAGGGAAGATTTTTCAAAATATTGCAGAAAAAATATATGTCCGTGTTAAAATAAGAGAAAACAAATGCTCATGAATAGTGCCATTTTGTGGTTTTCTTGAAAAAGTGTCAGAGCGGTAAAATTTGCTTCATTTTGGATGGAATTCAAACAATTTATAATTTTTTAGGTATCCATCAGCTTCAATTTATAAAAAACTTAAAATCAATAATATTCCAAATGTAAAAAAAAATTCATGGGTTATTGCTTACGTAAAGAGGTGCGAACAGTTAAAAAAAGTACCTCTATCTCAATTTTTAGCTCTACTGGTCATAGACCAGTCTAGCTTATGCGATACCCCGTCGTCCAGCGTCTGTCCGTCTGTCTGTCCGTCCGTCCGTCCGTAAACAATTTTTGTGCTCGCAACTCCTCTGAAACTATAAGAGATAGAAATGTAACTCTTTTTGCATTACACTTGGTCTGTGGTCTAGTTGTGCACCTGACATTTTGTTTGAGCCCCTTACCCCCAGGGTTCTAGAAAATGGGTGTGGTCATTTTCTCCTATATAAGTTTTTTATAACTCTATGTAAACTTGTGCTCGCAACTCCTCTGACACTATAAATGATGGAGACTTAATTCTTTTTGCAATATAATGGGTCTGTGGTCTTGTTGTGCACATGATATTTTGTTTGAGCCCCTGACCCCCAGGGTCTTAGGAAAAAGGGTGTGGTCATTTTCTCCTATTACATGTAGAACTCTATGTAATCTTGTGCTCGCAACTCCTCTGACACTATGAATGATGGAAACTTAATTCTTTTTGCAATATGATGGGTCTGTGGTGTAGTTGTGCACCTGATATTTTGTTTGAGCCCCTGACCCCCAGGGTCTTAGAAGAAGGGTTTGGTCATTTTCAACTGTATAACTCTATGTAATCTTGTGCTTGCAACTCCTCTGACACTATTATCTATAAATGATGGAGACTTAATTCTTTTTTGCAGTATGATGGGTCTTTGGTCTAGTTGTGCATCTGATATTTTGTTTGAGCCCCTGATCCCCAGGGTCTTAGAAAATGGGTGTGGTCGTTTTCAACTATATAACTCTATGTAGTCTTGTGCTTGCAACTCCTCTGACACTATAAATGATGGAGACTTAATTCTTTTTGCAATATGATGGGTCTTTGGTCTTGTTGTGCACCTGATATTTTGTTTGAGCCCCTTACCCCCAGGGTCTTAGAAAATGGGTGTGGTCATTTTCACCTATATTGCTCTATGTAATCTTGTGCTCGCAACTCCTCTGACACTCTAAATGATGGAGATTTAATCCTTTTTGCAATATGATGGTTCTGTGGTCTAGTAGTGCACCTGATATTTTGTTTGAGCCCCTGACCCCCAGGGTCTTAGGAAATTGGTGAGATCATTTTCTCCTATATAACTCCTATATGTAATTGTGCTCGCAACTCCTCTGACACTATAAATTATATAGACTTAATTCTTTTTACAATATGATGAGTCTGTGGTCTAGTTGTGCACCTTATATTTTGTTTGAGCCCCTGACCCCCAGGGTCTTAGAAAACGAGTGTGGTCATTTTTTGTATATAGTTGTGCTCTCAACTCTTCTAAAGCTATTATTGATGGAAACTTAGTTGTTCATGCAATATAATGGATCTGTAGTCTCATTGTGTCATTGAAAGTTCTTTTGAGCTAGCAGCCCCTGGCCCCTAGGATCTTGGAAAATGGGTATGGCATTATTTTTTGAAATCCTTCATCTTGATATTAAAAATTATATGAGTGATATTCTAGTTGCAGTCTAATGGATTTGTTATTTCATTGTGCTACTTATAATTTGTTAGAGCGCCTGCTCGCTATGGTCTTTGGTTTAAAATAAAATGGAAATTGTTATTTATGTATACTAGTATGTATCCTATTCACTCTTTAATGAGTGAATAAAACAAAACAACCAGGAGAGCTACAGTCTCGTCAGAGACTTCTGGTTATAAAAGATTACCGCAAAGCATTTTCTTATGCATACATAATTCAGTTTAGATCAAATTTTCAAACTTATCCGCTTTTAAGTGAACTGTAATGAATTAAAGTCTTTTAAAAATAGAGTCAGAAACGATACATTGGCCATGATAAATTGAAATATCTATAAAATTCAAACTCAATGAGTACTAAAACAGGAGAGGTGCAAGAATGGTACAAAATTGTGACCAATGATGCACCTTAACTGATTGAAGAAAGATCATATTCTTTTGAGCAAATAAAAACACAAACACTCAAATACACAAATTTTCAGCCTCTTGGCCTTTATCAAATGTAAAAAAAAACAACAAAATTTTGCAATGAACGCCAGAGAAGCAAGGATGGATTTTACTTAGAATTATTATAGATCGTCGTTTTTTACACTTCATAAAGGCCACGGGGCAGGATTTTTTTTGTATTTGAGTGTTTGTGTTTTTTATCATGATTCCCTTCCCTCTGGAAGAAATATTTCAATCTACTCATATACTTTTGTTAAGTATCAAATGTAGAACCAGATTTGATATTTTGAAGACATTATCATACTTTGTTTCCAGATATTTCCCAGGAGTATGTTATTTGGTCACACCTCCTCCATCAGTTGTTTAGCACTAGGAAGCAGTAAGACAGAGTCGCCATTCATAGTCAGTGCCTCAGAAAATGGGTCAGTAAATTACAAAGTTACTTATCTATATAACAGTATAATAAAGAACTGTATAGATACAGAACATGTAGAAAAGTTAGATAACTTAAATTTTGAAATGTCACTGTGCGGTTTTCTGGTCATGGCAAAAGTTTGAAATACATTAGTATATACATTTAGAAATTCACAGTGCCTCTGGGCCTGTGCTACACAAGGCCCTGGGAAAAGCACTCACGGAAACATTTGTTTTCCTGCACAAAGATACAGCCAATGAAATGAAATGTGCTAACTTACCTCCATGCAGCAAAAGCTGGAAGGGATATTTAAATCGACAATTTTATTGGCTAACTGTACTGGTGAAATAAAGTGTTTTAAACTTGTAATATAGATTCATTTTGAAAACTGACGCACGAATATTCTATTGTTTAGATTAGTGTCACTATATTTTGCAGGCAATGCAAAAAGTGCATGTGCATATTTAAAAGTATGTGAAACGAAGTAAATGTAATGTTTTTTATACACATGTGATTATAAAAGTACAAAACAAAGTACACTTTTGAAATGACCATTATTTCCAATGTTGTATATTTGTAGCTGAACACTAGCTTTTATCTTGTTTACATTCTGTATGACGAATAAAGCTTTAAAAACATTTAAAATTTCAGAGAGATGTGTCTATGGGATATAACTGATGGACGTTGTGTAGAGAATACTAAAATATCACACATACACACCAGTATGCAGGTAATTTATTGAATTTATTGTGAATTAAGTCATAACAAATTGTAGTTCAAGGGTGCTGAATCCCCTTTTATGCTGTATTATCGATTATACATACATGTAGAAATATGTTTATGTAGAAATATGTTTATATGATAAACACCACTATGTATTTAAAAGAAATTTAATTAACAACTGTTGAAGAATTTTAAAAAATTAACTACATGTACACATACTGTATTTGTACTTATGTTGGCGGGATTCACATTTTGTTGCTGGGATTCACATTTTGTTGCTGGGATTCACATTTTGTTGGCAGGATTCACATTTTGTTGGCGGGATTCACATTTTAGTCATTACCAGCATGCTTTTTTAAAACTACAGGAGTATCTGAATTTATATTGAAATATAAGGGAAAATTTCATTTTGCCTCAATTTTGCCTTATCCGCTGATACACATGTATGGTTGCACTAATATAAGTAAAGGTACAGTGCATGTATGCTACTGGCAAAAACTTTACAGACATGTTCCATAATAGTGTCATACATGTAGCATAAAAAAGTACTTTCATATATGAAAACGAACCACCCCCCACCTCGTTTCTCAAAAGAAAGTAAACGAACTAAGGTAATATAACAGAATCATAACAGAATCAAAATACTGATAGATTTACGCAATAAATTTTATATTGAAATTTTATTCCAGGGCTATAAGTTCACAATGTCCAAGGATATACGGCTAGTTTGTAATGGCTACTATCCAGAGATCTTGATCATCAATCCATACACGTTTGAAACTCTCTTCACGCTGTCGTCCAAGGTCGCTCCTGACTGGATTAGCGCATGCTGTATACTCAAACCTGTGAAAAAAGAATTACCAGGTTGGTGGGTTTTTAGCTCACCTGAGCCATAGGCTCAAGTGAGCTATTGTCATAGTGTTGCGTCTGTCGTCCGTCGTCGTTGTCGTCGTCCGTCGTCGTCGTAAACTTTTCACATTTTAAACTTCTTCTCCAGAACGGCTGAAGGGATTTTGATGAAACTTGGTAGGTATGAAGTACTCATGGTCCCCTACAAGTGTTGTTGTTTTTCGTCCGGATCTCTCAACAGGTGGCGCCACCACAGCCAAAAGTAGGTCACGGGGGGTACATCCTTTGACAAACTTCTTCTTCAGAACCGAAGCATGTATCGACAAACCGAAAGCATCAGGATGATCTAGAAGGTTGTCTTAAGAAGTGTTGTTATTTTTGGTTCCACTTCGAAGTCAAATTTTTGACTCGTTTTTGACGTCTTTTCGGACTTAGTCAGAAATGCTCATTTTTGCACAATTTCTTTAAATAACTCAATAAGTGTATGATTTTACACACTCATTTACTACATATTACTCATATTTAACTTACTTAATGCTTTGATATGTATTTTATGCTTAAATTTTATTTTTTTGATTTTTTATGATTTTTTTTCTTATGTAAAAAGGAAGGGGGGGGGGGGGGGAGTTGATTTTCATACATTTTCTGCTTCTTTTCTATAACCACTCTTCAGATTGTCATGACAATTTGTAGGTATGAGGTACTCATGCATGGTACCCTACAAGTGAAAGAATTTTGTCAAGATATCCACTTTTGGATTTTTAAGGAATATTTTTTAAGATTGTACATAGGCATAATGTATGTTTTCCATGCCCAATGGACCCATGGGGAGTAGCTTCAAACCCCGGCGGGACCCCAACAATTTTTTTTTCCCCTTTTTAGCTAACCTGAGCCATAGGCTCAAGTGAGCTATTGTCATAGTGTTGCGTCTGTCATCCGTCGTGCGTCGTCATGCGTCGTCATGCGTCGTCGTAAACTTTTCACATTTTAAACTTCTTCTCCAGAACGGCTGAAGGGATTTTGATGAAACTTGGTAGGTATGAAGTACTCATGGTCCCCTTCAAGTGTTGTTGTTTTTCGTCCGGATCTGTCAATAGGTGGCGCCACCACAGCCAAAAGTAGGTCACGGGAGGTACTCTCCTTTGACAAACTTCTTCTTCAGAACCGAAGCATGTATCGACAAACTGAAAGCATCAGGATGATCTAGAGAGATGTCTTAAGAAGTGTTGTTATTTTTGGCTCCACTTCGAAGTCAAATTTTTGACGTCTTTTCGGACTAAGTTAGAAATGCACATTTTTGCACTATTTCTTTAAATAACTCAATAAGTGTATGATTTTACACACTCATTTACTACATATTAATAATATTTAACTTACTTAATGCTTTGATATGTATTTTATGCTTAAATTTTATTTTGTTGATTTTTTATGAATTTTTTTATTATGTAAAAAGGAAGGGGGGAGGGGGTGATTTTCATACATTTTCTGCTTCTTTTCTATAACCACTCTTCAGATTGTCATGACAATTTGCAGGTATGAGGTACTCATGCATGGTACCCTACAAGTGAAAGAATTTTGTCAAGATATCCCTTTTTGGAATTTTAAGGAATATTTTTTAAGATTGTACATAGGTATAATGTATGTTTTCCATGCCCAATGTTACAGGTGCAACTACAGGAAAAAAACCTTCTTTGTATGATTAATCATTTTTAGATCTACCTTTCATCCATAGTTACAGCTGATAATTTAACAAGTGACACATGCTTCAATGTCTTATTGATTGACCTTTTATGTGATATGATTCAATTATTTAAATTCTTTATACTTATTATGTCTCCCCCCCAACGGGGAGGAGACATATTGGTTTTGCCTTCGTCGTCTGTCTGTCCGTCTGTCACACATCATGTCCGGGCTATATCTCCTGAACCGTTTGCCCGATCACTTTCATATTTTAGTATGTTGTTGCTTATGACCCGAAGGTTTCACATCACCTTGACCCAAGGTCATCTGACCAAGGTCAAGGTCACTTAGTGCATTTTTAATGAAATTATGCATACATTCCTGTCCGGGCTATATCTCTTGAATCGTTTGTCGGATCACTTTCATATTTTAGTATGTTGTTGCTTATGACCCGAAGGTTTCACTTCACCTTGACCCAAGGTCATGTGACCAAGGTCAAGGTCACTTAGTGCATTTTTAATGAAATTATGCATACATTCCTGTCCGGGCTATATCTCTTGAACCCTTTGCCGGATCACTTTCATATTTTAGTATGTTGTTGCTTATGACCCGTAGGTTTCACATCACCTTGACCCAAGGTCATGTGACCAAGGTCAAGGTCACTTAGTGCATTTTTAATGAAATTATGCATACATTCCTGTCCGGGCTATATCTCTTGATCCCTTTGCCGGATCACTTTCATATTTTAGTATGTTGTTGCTTATGACCCGTAGGTTTCACATCACCTTGACCCAAGGTCATGTGACCAAGGTCAAGGTCACTCAGTGCATTTTTAATGAAACTGTACATACATTCCAGTCCTTGCTATATCCCTTGAACTGTTTGCCGGAAGACTTTCATATTTAAGTATGTTGTTGCTTATGACCCAAAGGTTTCACATCACCATGACCCAAGGTCATGTGACCAAGGTCACTTAGTGCATTTTTAATGAAATTATGCATACATTCCTGTACGAGCTATACCTCTTGAACCATTTGCTGGATCACTTTCATATCTAAGTATGTTGTTGCTTATGACCCGTAGGTTTCACATCACCTTGACCAAAGGTCATGTGACCAAGGTCAAGGTCACTTAGTGCATTTTTAATGATATTGTGCATACATTCTTGTCGGGGCTATATCTCTTGAACCGTTTGCTGGATCACTTTCATATTTTAGTATGTTGTTGCTTTTCACGTAAAGGTTTTACATCACGTTGACTCAAGGTCATGTGACCAAAGTCAAGGTCAATTAGTATATTTTAAATGAAATTGTATTTGTTACATGTATTATGTCCAGGCTTAATCCTTTGAACCGTGATCGGATCACGTCATATTTTAGTATGATGGTGCTGATGACCCAAAGGTTTCACACCTTCTTGATCAAAGGTCATATGACTAAGGTCAAGTATTACATTTTTTAATGAAATTGTAAATGCTATTGAGTCTGTGCTATATCTGTGGAATCGTATACTGGATCACTCTTATACTATTGTATGCTGTTGCTCAGGATTGGAGGGTTTCTTATCACCTTGACCCAAGGTCATGTGCCCAAGGTCAAGATCATTTAGTTCTTTTTAATGAAATTGTACATACTAATATTGTCTGGGCTATATCTCCTGAACCCTTCTTACAATTGTTTTCATATTTTAGTATGTTGTTTCTAAGGACTAAATGTTTCTTATCACATTGTCCCAACGTCACATGGTTAAGGTAGCTTCTTACTTTGGTAATGAAATTGTATATGCTAAGCATGTCCAGGCTGAAATTGTCTATTCTAATAATGTTTAGGCTTTATATTTTGAACCGTGTATCCAATCACTAATTCAGTTTTTTTGTTGCTCATGATCCATACAATGTTAAACGTCTTCAAATTCAATAGCATCATTTAAAAGCAGATAAGTTTGCTGCATGGACCAGACATGCATGTTTCGGGTACTTAACCCTCGTCAGTGAGTGTAGGTTTCAGATCACCTATATCCAAGGTCATGTGACCAAAGTCAATTTCTTTAAATATGCTTATAATGAAATTTTATATGCCAATCATGTTTGGCCTTTACATCAAACAATGTAATGAATCACTTTCATGTTTTAGTATGATGTTGCCCATGACTCAAAGGTTTCACATCATTTTGCATTTTGGCCTAAGCTCAAAGTTACTTAGAGGGAGGGGGGAGACATCTGTTTTTTTTATGAAAAACATTTTGTTTAATTTAGAATTTTATTTTTAAAGTCGGGAACAAGATTTCAAAAGCGGCCATGTTTTGCCGTGTACCCGAAGGGGATTCCCCTGTGATAGAGGTTTCATATTTCACATGTGTATTCCTTGTGACAATACCTTTCCATTGATACCAAAATTTTTGACCTCTTGACCTTGACCTTTGACGTACTCCTCAAAAACTTTAACATTGGGCATAACTTTTGAATGGTTAGTGATAGAGGTTTCAATTTTTACATGTGTATTCCTTGTGACAAGATCTTTCCATTGATACCAATATTGCGCTGACCCAGACCTCTCACATACTTAACAGAAAATGGCCTTTATACTAACAAAGATGCCGCCGGGGGCATTCTCGGTTCACAAACACAGGCTTTATAATTTCTGGCATGCTAGCTATCAATAATGAAAGGTTTTGTGTTCAATTTTAAATACATGTAAACTTAATTTATGAAATCATTTCATTCTTTTATTCTTTTTCTGCAGCACATTAATGTGGAATTTTACAATATGATTTTATTTTTGATGTTGCATAATTAAACTATACTAGCTGGGCATATGACCTTGGACCACTTTATCTGTCTTTTCAAATCAGTAAAAAAGTTATTGTTTTGAAATGTGACTATTTTTTCTTTTTTCTACTTTTAAAGGTTGTCTGAAAAAAAAAAAAACTTCTCTGCATCCGGCAAAAATCTTTTTAGAAAGGTTGTGGGATAAAATCCTGGTACTGTCACTATCAGTATTCAATGTCAGTATGTCAATTAGAGTGTGCATGGGTATCAGGTGAGCGTTGTGCCCCTTGGGGCTCTTGTTTTCTCATTGGCATCTTTGTTTGAAAAAATCTAACCCGAAAAAGAAAAACAAGGACACAAAATGAATGTCACTCTGACAATTTTTTTTTAAAGAAGTTTTGAGTCATCTTTTTTAGCTCTACTGGTCAAAGACCAGTCGAGCTTATGCGATACCATGTTGTCCGGCGTCCCTCCGTCCGTCTGTCTGTCTGTCTGTTAACAATTTTTTGTGATCGCAACTCCTCTGAAACCATAAATGATAGAAAGCTAATTCTTTTTGCGTTTAGTTTGGTCCATGGTCTAGTTGTGCACCTGATATTTTGTTTGAGCCTCTGACCCCCAGGGTCTTGGAAAATGGGTGTGGTCATTTTCTCTGTAATCTAGTGAACAAAAATTCTCAGAAAGTATAATTTATAGAGAAATATAATCAGTCTCTGGTCCAGTTGTGCACCTGATATTTTGTTTGAGCCTCTGACCCCCAGGGGTATTCAAAAATGGATGTGGCCATTTTCTCCTGTATAAGTCTATGTAATCTAGTGAACAAAAATTCTCAGAAAGTATGATTGATAGAAAAATTATTCTTTTTGCAATATAATCTGTCTCTGGTCCAGTTGTGCACCTGATATTTTGTTTGTGCCTTTGACCCCCAGGGTCTTGGAAAATGGGTGTGGCCATTTTCTCCTATATAAGTCTATGTAATCTAGTGAACACCAATTCTCAGAAAGTATTATTGATAGAGAAATAATTCTTTTCTCAATGTAATCAGTCTCTGGTCCAGTTGTGCGCCTGATATTTTGTTTGAGCCTCTGACCCCCAGGGTCTTGGAAATGGGTGTGGTCATTTTCTCCTATATATAAGTCTATGTTACCTTGTGAATATCAATTCTCAGAATGTATAATTGATAGAGAGATAATTCTTTTTGCATTATAATCAGTCTCTTGTCTATGTGTGTGCCTGCTACTTTGTTTCAGCCTCTGTCGTCCAGAGTCTTGGACATGGATGTGGTCGTTTTCTCCTATAAACATGATAAAACTCCATGTAATCTAGTGAACACCATTTCTCAGAAACAATTATTCATACTGCAGAGAGATATTTCTTTTTTCCATTTCCATGAGTCTGTGGTCTAATTGTGTGCATGAGATGCTGTTTAACTTTAAGACTGACCTATCTTTGAAAATGGGTGTGGTCATTTTCTCCTATATAAGTCTTTGTAATCTTGTGAACACCAGATCTCAGAAAGTGTAATTCATTGAGAGTAAATTCTTTTTGCATTATTATGTGTTTGTGGTGTAGTTGTGCATCTGATATTTTGTGTGAGCCCCTGTCCCCCAGGGTTGGAAAATGGATGTCAATTTAGTGAATTTAACAAAACAGCCAGTAGAGCTTCAGTCTCACCAGAGACTTCTGGTTTGATGTACACTATAATTTTGCTGGACATCTCTATTAAAAAAAATTGCAACCCTTCAGTGTTCTGAAAACTGCCTTGAATAGTATATATAGGATATCAAATTATTTTTATATCACTTACATGTATATGTACATTGTATTTATGAAAGCAATGTGTGATTTTTAAATGTATTCATGTACATGTACAGCACAAAGATCGCTGATTTTATTTTTTCATGGTATTATTTCAGATGATGTAGTGGTAGCCATATCTAATTCAGGAGCCGTAAAAGTATGGACTATCACTGGCAGTGAAGCAAGGGTAAGACAAATTACTGAATTAGTTCTAATACTACATGCACATCGAAAAGGAAGAAAATCTACTTCACTAAACATAAATGCCGTAATCTTGTGCAATGAATACATGAAAGGACAAAAACCAAAAAAAATTGTTCTGTGTGTACTTGTATTATGATAAAAGTGACGCAATTAATGATTTTGATTTAGTATACACTGTGAAAACTTCACACTCCTTTTTGATTTTGTTTATGTACTGTGTATTTTCACATGTACTTGTCTGAAATAAATGAAATTTGAAATAAAAATAAAAATAGTAACTTGGAAAAATTACATCAGAAAAAAATGTATGGTATGATTTAGATGTACCTTTATTATTTTGTTTTTGAAGCTAGAAAATACGATTTGATCAATATCAAATTGAATATAATTTTTAAAAGTACCTGTAGTACATGTACATGTGTATGATATAATTACTTTCTTGAATTTACATAAGGTATTTGCCCACTAATTCTGACCAATGTTTATAAGTTTTGTTTGAATTGATGTTTATATTTCAGTCACAACCAATATACGAGAACGAGTCCAAGCAGATACGATGTCTGAATGCGCAGACACTGACATGCTGTCACTATAACCAGAGGACTGTACTTATTGTGTGCTCCAAGTACTGGCAGGTAGGAAATGTAGCGAATATTTACGGAATTTATTTTCCCTCTTCTATTGTTCTGTCAGACAGCAATGTTGTGACATGTTGATGTATGTATCATGGATGTGTAATAGTAAGACTTTCTAAAGTGAGAATTAGTAAGGCAATGAATTTTTCTCTGGATACATGTATTGAACTGTTTTCAGTCCATTAGGGGAATAATGATGAGAAATTCTTTCTTTCTGGGTATTTTTGAACATGGAACATGTGGAATTAGGCTAATGATTTTAAAGATGAAATACATGTACATGACAGTATGCATGAGTCCAGAGTTTTCAAACTGTAAACATGGAAATTTTCGAGTAGGTAATTTTCGTGTATTTCACAAATCGAGGATTTTTGCGAAAATTCCCCCAAACGAAAAATCCCTACTGCATATTTACAAAGTCAGAGACATTTATATTGGGAATATTTCCCCTAAGCGTAACGTCTTTGATGTTATAGTCACGTAAATATCCCCCAGTGAAAATAACCACATTTACAGTATCTTTTTAAGAAAGAAAGTTTTAGGGAATGACTGATGTACATGTCTATAAATTGTCAGACTAGGATACTTATTTTTAATGCAGTTAAAACTTGGCTTATTATTGATAATTAGTCTACATGTCAAAAAATGAAATTAAAGTTCATTATCTAATATTTACATTTCTAGTAGATTTCCCATGTTAAACACCCATTAGGCTACTAGAATTATGTTCCAATAATCTGGGTTGCCTATTGTGACATCACGTGCACCTTTTGAAGTTGGGAGAATTTACTGACGTCAGAATACTTTTGACGCTGTTACATGTATGCACAATATATGTGCAATTTTCGTGCTTATAAGGGGTTCCAATATTTAGTACGAATGTAAATATAAGTAATAACTTTCTTACTTTTGGTGTTCATGGGTGAATAATTCTAGTAGGTTACATGCAAATTTACTGAGAATCGCTTTGCGATTCATGGAATTTGCGCATGAGCACCAAGGAACACCAAAAGCAAGACAGTCAATACTTAAATACATGTTTATCCCATATCGACATTGTTATTGTTTCAATGTAGTTTTGTAAAACAGGATATGTCAATTTTGTACACTTTACACGTAAGTAAGTTGGTACATGTACATGTCTTTTTTCATTTGATACTGTATATGACATAAAACCTATATTTCATCCTTTAGATATGTTTACATAGTATTATTTCAATCAAATTGGACGATATGATAAAATGTTTACATCCAACAGTGTCTCAAAGGGAGATTATTGTGAATATTAAGAAAAAAATTAAATTTTAGTTTGTTTCTCTCACAGGCCGTAAAAGTGCCTGGTATGCGCGCGTAATATGTGTACATCCTGTGTGTTGTTAACAATACACAGGACGTACACATATGCGTGCATACCAGGCACTTTTACGGCCTGTGGCTTCACTTACGTACAAACCTCATAGTCATAGTCGTTCTTTATCTCATTGTTAACCTGCTTCATTTATCTTCTCATTCCAAGGTTTATTATTTTGACGCTCAGAGAGCTGTTACCATGGTAACGGGTGCCGTTAAGACACCCGGGGTAAGACTTCCTTAGCTGACTTCCCGACCATTTATATAAACACACTCAGTAGGCTTACGACGCCTGTAGATCATGTGACTTGTTTATCGTTAGGTTGTGTATTTTGTGTCACTCGTCAAGTGGATATGTTACACACGTGTGCTTCGCAGCTTACACGAAGCTTTTGTATGTTGTCTTGAGTAGTTAATGATTATATCCTGTGAAATCGGAATATTCAAAAAGTACCAATTATTCACTAAAAATTTATTTTCTTCAATTATAAAAGGATTTTTTTCTTTGAATTTTTTTTTTGGAACCTTTATCTTCAGACTCCTTATCTTTTCATCAATGGTATTAAAATAAATCCAATAGCTTCCATATATTAAGCTTTTATCTTTCAAATAATATTTCAGAATTTTGATTTTTTCAATCAAGTCAATCTGGCTTGTGATATGCAATTCTGTCTTTTTGAAATACAGAGTTACTTCCCATTTGTGCAGGTATCTGACGTCAACGCATTGTGGCGTAATCAAATTCTATGGAAACCAGCATGAAATTCAGGGAAACAGGGTTACATATATGACGTTTTCAAAGGAATTTAATGATGTCACAATGCTTCTACGTCAGATACCTGCACAAATCGAACGTAGGCCTGTAAAATCGAAAAGACGGAATTTGAACTTAAGAAATTCATGTGGATTGTCATCTTTGAATAATAGATCCATTCACTATGTATAAATGTAGAAAAAGGGCTAAAAGAATGATTAATATAATGATGCGTGTAATTTAAGAACAATTTGTTGACCTTATACAAAACTTTACTTGTATACCTATGCTTTGATTAACTGCATTCAATTTGTTATACATGTATGTACAAAGATTTATAAACTAAATCTCTTATTTACAGGTTTAAATGTGAGCATGATGAGGAGACAAAATATTTATCATAATACATGTACCTTAAAATGTCTTAATAATAAAGAAAATTTCTCCTGTTTACTCTATGATGCTTATCTTTAATTTCTTGTAAAAGATGGAAGCATACACGTAACGTCAGTCATTTAAGATCAAATCGCTTATTTTCAGATATACGATGCTGGTGACTTTACGCTTCTCTGTTCCGAGTCTAATCGCTGCGGAGAGAGATGGTCCGGGGGAGATTTTATAAGCGTGGATAAAGTTATTGTATGGAGCAACGAGGGTAAAGGATACCTGTATAAACTACCCACAAAGTGAGAACAAAAATTTACTTGTGTTGGAAATTTCATAAAAAATTCTGCCAATTACAAAAAAAAAAATAATAATAATAATTTTAAGGACAATGAAAAATTTTTTTTTCACAAAAAGTACAAAAAAATTTGAATACAATTTTTTAAAGTTTGGACAAAAATTCATAAATCAAAGTTAGGAAATTATTTTCAACGACGACCATGCCTACATTGCATGTTGAAATGAAGGAGCTAACTTGCAGTACATGATAGTACACAATGTTTCAATATTAAGATTATTTTTAAGACATTTGAGGAGATGAACCTTAACTTCCAATTACATGTCTATCATATACATGTACAATGTACAAGAATATCCCAGTGTCGTTTAAACAAACTTTATGTTTTTAAAAAAAAAAGTACACTTGTCATGAGATAGTTCCAAACAAATTTAATTGAAATTCAAATACAATGTACATGTATACAGTAAGAGCAAGAATGCTTTTGAAAAACGTGTATCAACGTATATCTGAATCTACTAATCCCTTCCTAGCGGAAACAGACCTTGTAGTACAATATACATAAGTTCCATCTATATCATCTTTGTTTTTAAGTTTACTAAAGGGAAAGGTTTTAAATACCAGGTAACCTTATTTTAACCTTACAGATTTCATGGTGGCTTTTTAATCGCTGATTCTGATTGGTCAGTAAGAGCATAACTATCATAGTTTCTAAGTTGAAAATAGCATAACTATCATAATTCATAGACTTAACTATTAGAAAGTATGCATGACGTAACTAACAATTGAAGAGGCTTTTTTAGCTCTTATCTACATCAGTCGTAATATATTGTATCAATAGAAATTTATAATTTGTCATGTTTCAAATTCATGTACATGTACTAAGCATATTTTAAATACAAGCTTTTTCCCCCGTCCTTATTTTGTTATGCCCCTGTAATCAGAGATTAGGGGGCATATAGTTTTGGTGTGTCCATTCATTTGTCTGTTTATCTGTTCGTCCACAAAAACTTTAACCTTGGCTATAACTTTTGAATGGTAAATGATAGGGCTTTCATATTTTGCATGTGTATTCCTTGTGACAAGAGCTTTCTATGGATAACAAAATTTTTGACCTTGTATTCTTGACCTTGGAGTTTGACCTTTTTGACAGTTTTTACTGTTTTATTGACAAAGATGCCGACAGGGCATTCATGTTTCACAAACACTTTTTTCATTATTCTTGAGAAATTCACAATTTCTTCCTTAGATATTCATATTTTTGAAAATGTAAAAAAAAAAAAAAAATAATCCTGAAAAAAAATCATCAGGGATCTAGAAGTTACTAGAAATTGAAAACTAATTTCTTTTCCCTATGATATAATAGCATTTTTGATCAATATTTATCATACTTCTTATGGAACTAGTAATATTAATACTTATAACTTACATGTACAATACCTATAAATTCTTGGCATTGCATGACAGGACGTACTCTGCACGAATCTAACTACAGTATTCTGTAATTTAGAAATATTCAACATTCTTGAGACTTATTTTCCATTTGGAAAGGCGTATTTTTGGTGCAAAGTGCGATATCATTAAATTGTTTAAGATCAATGTAGTGTGAAAGAAATCTAGAATAGTACACATGTACTAAAATAAGAGACCTCGTAGGAATTTACTTGTCATTATCATATGATCATACAGTCTTAAAAAGCTTTAAAAACTGAAAGCATTTTTTCTCTAATGAACAAAAGATCAAAACCATGGTAGATATATCAATCATCTGGTAGTTAATAATTATGTATTTTTGATAATTTACATGATCATAAGAATAAATTTTGATTTGCGACTTTACTAGTGTAAAAGAGTAAGAATATTTGTATGGGTTTTTTTTTTGGGGGGGGGGGGGGGGGGGGGGGGGGGCTTCTAATTTTTTCTCCGCAAAATCTTCTTTTCTCGAATGATACTTGATTTTGAAAAAAAGTGATCCCTAAGTGTCGCTATGCTTTGCAGGTGACACAAAAATAGACATGTTGGTAACCTGCATTTGAAAAAGACAATTTTGATGAATTTTAATACGTATTTTCCCCTTTCTTAGTGTACATATGTATATAGACATGCGTGTGTATAATTTATGCTCTTACTGACCAAGAATAACCTGCAACTTCTACAAAAAAAATTATAGATTAAATTATTAAAGTGTCGCTATAGCAACAACACCAAACAATATGGAGATCATAGGTGCATATAGCTTGATATCAGATGAAACAATTTTAAGTATACATGATAAATAAACTGTAAAAATGCAAGATCTGCTTTTTCCTACTTGCCCTCTTTTGTTCTGAAAATGCAATTATTTGCTAATTGTAGCACCAAAATTTAAGCTTTTTTTGTTCTACTTAGCTGCATTATGTTTAGATCAGCAGTTGATAAATTATTTACACATGCATATAAAATTGCTTTGTAGAAGTTGCACAATTTTTGCCTTATTTTTCATACAATTGTTCAAACATTATAGCTAATAGCATGCATGCCACTGTTAGAAAAATATCTTGAATTTTTTCCATTTCATGTCTATTTTTTTTTCAAAAATGCAAAAATATATATGTAATGCCACCCTTTTGTTGTTTGAAACTGAAGAATTTTTCTCAATTGCCCCTTTTGATTTTGATTGTTTAGTCTTAGCACTTACCTTAGAACAAAGTCTGTTTAGCCATATCACTTATATATAATAAGTATAATGTTTAAAACTGATGATTTTATACAAGATGACTATTCGGAAACAATTGAATTTAAAATTCTTTAAACATTCAACAATAGAAGAGGTGATATTCGTAGTTTATTTTATAATTGTATTCATGTCATTGAACTGAATCTGAACCTTTGTACATTTATTTGTACATTTACACAGACTATCCTGAGGGAAAGGGCTTAAATAATGTTTCTATAACATGTGCCCAATTCCCATTTCATGTTTATGGAAATAAAATTTGTTTAAAACTAAAAAAAACCTATCTTGAGACATTTTTCAGCCCATTTTCCCCATTTATTTTTCATTTTGATGAAAATTGACCAAATTAAAGATCAGTTCAAGTTTTGTTCATAATTTCAATCACAAAATTCCAAAAAAAAAGAAAAAAGAAAAGTAAAAAACTCACCATTTTAATTTTACATGGTATGAAAGAAAGATAATAAATACACTTAATATTTTCACCAGTAGTTAGATGCATAAGTACATGTATAAACTTACGAAATGAAAATTTAATTTCCTCGAGATATTTTACCTTTAAAGAAATAAAATTCTATAAAGTTAAAAACAATATGCAAAAAAACAAGTGCAAGAGAGTGAAGAGTTTGAGTTGAAATTGTTTAATTTGGCTCTTTTAAGTTGATTTAATGCTTTTCTTGATTATTTCAATGGCAGATTGTTTTGCTGAATGCAAATTCATTTAAATGTATTCTGCAATTTTTGCTGTTTTCATTCAAACCTGTATCAAATCACACAAAAAATCATATACACATTCGTATTCCCAATTTTTTTTCTGTTGCGTCTTAATATTATATTTCTTAACTCTTGATTTGCGAATCGTAAGTTAATCTCAAATGCTGATTGGTACACAAGTACTCTATAGTACATTTCTTGCTTGCAACTTATTTAGCATTTAACATGTTTAATTTGTCAAATTTAAAATAGAGTAAATAGCAAACAAACATGCAAAATTCACAAACAAAAAAAAAAAAAAATTTTGATCCAAGTAAAGGTTATTGTAATAAAAAGTTTATCTTTTTTTTCAAACAAGCATACAAAGCATCCTCATACAAAAAGAAAATTTTAAAATAGTTCTTCAAAGTTTTGACCATTTTACTATTTCACTACATGGAAAATCATTCATATTATACTCTTGTGTACATGTATATGACTGGTTGTGTATAAAGTTATATTTTAATGATATTCCTCAGTCTTTATTTATAACATTTTATAGTGCCAATCCTGAGAGTGCCGATTTCAGAAAGACGAGTCACCAACCATCGTCACCTCACGCTTACTACATACTGGATATGTATTCTGAACAGGTTATTAGATACTGTTGTCTTTTATTCATTATGATCAACCCCCCCCCCCCCCCTCCAACTCCTGCCAGTAGTAAAATATGTGTAAAGTTATGGTATGTCCTCTTCCAATCTGTTCAAAGCAAATTGTTACTAATGGATCATGCAGTGTCCTGATATTTGCATGACACAAAATGCAAATGATAAAAATGAAGTTGTGCAGGTATTAAAAATGACAATTATGCAATACTGTTTTGTAGGTAACTAAATGTATTTATCTGAGTTAAAAGTTGAGATTTTGTGTAACCTCATCACTCTAAGAAGGATGAAGGAGCTGTAAAAATAAGGCGTAAAATCTGCCCTGAAAAGTCAAAATTTAAAAAAATGCAGTATATTTGTTACTTGATATTTTTTTCATATAAAATTAATATGAATATTTTTCCAGTCGATGGCATGTTCACCAGCAATGACATTCCACATTGGGCGTGGTGAGCGCCCCTCCCGACTACTACTGAGGGGGGACTCTGAGGGTCAGGTGGTAATATGGACACTCCCAGACGTGTCAGAGAGACAGATGAAGCTGGTCAGACAGGAGAGTTTTGACCGACTCCCAGGTAAGTAAATCCTACCTTTATTTAGTTACTATTGTACACGTACTAGTTTCAGCCATTGACGTTGCAGATGTTGTCCTACTTTGACTGAAGGTGGTCACTAAATTTGCAAACATGAAAAATTACAATTGAAAAATTAGAAAAAAAGTTATTTCACTTGAAAATATGTTTTACGCGTTAAATTGAGAAATGAAAGCATAGTGCATAATTTTGAGTAAAAATCATGATAACATCAGATCTTCAAAAATTGTATTTTCTTTGTTTAAACTATTAGTGCAGCTTTGATTATTTGAACTTCAGCCTTACCACCTCGTTGCAGTACAACACTACAGGAAGTGTGGGATAACTTGTACCAACCACCTGCCGGTATTATTGACGATTTTGTAAGTAATTTTTCTGATGATGTTCTTGTCATTCTATTGAGTTTCTTCCCGTTACAGACTGTATTTGACGTAAAACCATTATGATGTCATGAAAATGGTATGGTAACGTCCATTTTATACCGTCATTTCTCAGACTTTTAGGACTGTTTCCATAGAATTTGATGACGTCATAATCAGTCTACGTCGGATACCCTCTCAAATGGGAAGTAACTCTGGTTTTTGAAAATAGCGAATACCACTCATAGATATGCTATGGAACCTGTTTGTCAGAGGCAAAGAACATTTTACACGGATAACATGTACCATATATATATTTATTGTCATCTAGCCACTCAACACAATCAAATGATGTTATCAATTATAAAACAGTTACTTTTGTTTTGAAGTTATGAAATTCACCTCAAAATGTTTGTTTATTGGTAAAAAAAAAACTTTCTGACTTTGCATTTCTGTCTTTATTGAGACATTTTCAGTTCAAGCCAAAGACCATAGTGAATACATTGAAAGTTGTTTAGAAAATGAAAGTACCCAATCAATGTACATGTAATTTGTATCATTGAAGTTTAAGGAAATTTGTATACGTTTACATATCATTAATTACAGTGTGACAGTGACATGAGCCACCGACCACTGAGAATTACCTCCACCATATACATACCATCACAAGGCAAGCTAGCACTGGGCAGAGAGAACAGTTCTATTAATATTACATATGTATGTTATATTTACAGTGTGACAGTGACATGAGCCACCGACCACTGAGAATTACCTCCACCATATACATACCATCACAATGCAAGCTAGCGCTGGGCAGAGAGAACAGTTCTATTATTATTACATATGTATGTTATATTTACAGTGTGACAGTGACATGAGCCACCGACCACTGAGAATTACCTCTACTATATACATACCATCACAAGGCAAGCTAGCACTGGGCAGAGAGAACGGGTCTATAGTAATAATACCTGCCACTCAGAGTATCATACATCAGCTTTTAGAACCTGCCAATCCTGCCGGGGGTAAGATTACTGTTAAATTGTGTTTATTTGGTCAGTTAGGGATGTGATAGATTTCATTAGTATTGGGAAAGACTAATATTCATCCATTCTTTCTCTGACTTCATTTACTGCAAGCAAATATTAATAGATTATAAATGTGTTTCCATCATTGTACGTACACCTGACCCCATATCCTTTGAGACAGCATAAAGAGAACTTCATTATATTTGCCACAAAGCATCACCCTAATGAGAGGGAAATCCTAGTGATTTTCAAGGTCAAGGTCATCGGCTATCATGCAAGTAAAATCTATCGGACAATATATTGAATGAAACATTGGTCGAAGGATCTTCAAACATACATATACATGTACAAGAAGGCGTCAATATTACAAGAGGAAGAAGCTTATTTTTAACATGTAAAGTCAAAGGTCAAAGTCACAGTACAAAAAAGAGTCTGTAACAGGTTTATATTGTACTGTTTACAATACTGTTAATTATTATTTTGTAAATGATTACATTCAATTTTTCAGCACACCATGATTTTCTTTCTTAGTTTTAAAGAATACTGATTCTAATGTAGTTGCATATCCTTATTTCCATGTGCCTGTGTTAAGGGAAAGATATGAAGTAGCTAGGTGTACATATACATGTATATCAGTAGACCCTTTCACGATAAGGGTCTCTCGGATCACTTTGTTCTCTTGGTATGGTACTTTTTCCACTCAAAACAATGGAATGATGTCATACTTCTCTCAAACGTAGCACACAATGCGGCACAATGACGTCATTTCATTGTTTTGAGTGGAAAAATACAATACGAAGAGGCAAAAGTGATCCAAGCGAACCTTATCTTGAAAGGGTTTATAATGTATAAAGAAATGCAGTGCTTGTTTCTTTTCTTTTCTTTATGGATCAAAGTTTCATTCTCAAACTTTTCAGATACCAAACATTCTGCATCTGATGTACCACTGAAGATCTTGCATGGACACAATGGTCGAGTCACATGCCTTCTCTACCCGTTTAACGACAGCACGCGGTACGAGCCCCACTATTTACTGTCTGGTGGTGCTGACTTCTCCGTGATGCTGTGGGACATATACACAGGAAGTAAACTACACACGTTCACAGTACATGGTGGAGAGATTACACAACTTCTAGTCCCACCAAATAATTGTAATGTAAGTTACATGATAAAAGTTTCCACTTCAAGTCTTTGTGTTTATAAGTCTTTTATTTTGATTTTTTTTTTTTTGCATTTAATGGTCATCAAGCAAGTTCTGTACCTGAAAGTCAAAATTCATATTATTTTTTGTCTCTTTGCTCTTGAAGAAAATACAAAAGGAAAGGGTAAATAGCATAGATAAATCCATTAGACGATCATAACTTTGTAAAATTACACAACTTTGTAAATTACATTTATTTATTTGATTTCATGCTTTTAGCCTCGAGTCTTGTCTGCAGTGTGTTCTGTCGCCAGTGATCATTCTGTAACTCTTCTTAGTCTGAAGGACAGAAAGTGTATCATGCTGGCAGGGCGCCACCTATTTCCTGTACAGACCATTAAGTGGCGCCCTCTGGATGATTTTATGGTTGTTAGCTGCTCCGATGGTACAGTGTATGTTTGGCAAATGGAAACAGGTGAGAATTCACAAATTCACATTTTTGTCATCTCAATGTGCATTTGTACATGTATTTATGAAAATCTTTCTAAAGAAAATTATTTGCTGCGTAGATGTTGAATTTAAATTGGAAAAGATGTTTTTCACCAAAATTTGCTGAATATTGAAAGTGAGTTCAGTGAATTAAGTGTAGAAAAAAACATCTTTTCATAATATATTATACAAATTTTTAGTTTCATCTATGTATACATGTACAGTATTGTATGTACATTGTAATGTTAAATTAAAATTGCTGATGGTTCTTTTTTGAAACTTTTTATGATTATAAATTTAATTACCTGTATATTTTAAATACAGGACATTTGGACAGAGTGGTTCATGGCATAACGGCAGAGGAAATCCTGAATAATTGTGACGAAAATGCCACACCCTTAGAAAGCTTAATCAATCCAAACATTACGCTGACCCAGGCTCTCAAACGTCGCAACCTAGCAACGTTTAAAAACCTGGCACAACAGAAGTTTCAGCAACAAATGGGACAACAACAACAGCTTCCCGGCCACAGATCTGACCTACTGAAGCCGCAGACTTATCCTATGTTCATACAGGGTGTACGGACCAATGTCAGGGACCCAGACTCTCATATTATATTCTTTGATACCGAGGCACTAATTGGTTAGTTTTACTACTTAGTTTATTTATTTCTTCATTAATACATGTATGTAGCTGCACTGTATTCTGTTTTGATTTTGAAAAAAGAAATAAGAAAGCTTGCAAAAATTGATGTACATGTACCAGATGCTATATAAGTAAATCACCATACAAAAACAGAATTGTTCGTTGTAAAGTGTATGTGTAGTTTGAAACTGCAGAACTCTGCATTGTACAAAAATCGTAACTTTTATTCTCCATTTTATCTTTGGAATAAACTTCATACCAGATCTTTGCAGTTCTTTTCATGACTTTGTATAACTTTGTACAGTGCAATTGCTGACAGAGGAGTATGCTTTGATGTCCCCTGGAGAATTAGAGTCTAAGGGTTATATCCCCTTCTCTGAGAATCCTGATCCAAATGAGGGCATAAATAAACTCACTGGTAGGTTAATGTCGCCATGCTTCCTCATACATGTAAGTCTTGTGTATAAATAAACAACTAGATCAAGAAATCCATTTTTCGTTCAAAAATTGCAAATCACATACATTGTACATTGTAACAAATTCAGTCATACAATTTTAAAGAGATATTTGCCCTATTTGTTAAGACTAGTCCTGGAAACCCTACAAAAATATTTTTCAAATAAGAGGCCAGACTTTTACATCTTTGAAATGTAGTCTATTCTTCATCGAATTTGCTCTTGGTCTAAATATTGATGAATTTTACTGTCATATACATGTTTAAGGTACGAAAGTAATTTAAACATGATTTTATGTACTCTTAAGGAATGGTAGCTAAGATAAAGGAGAAAGCAGACAGTATGGGACAGAGGATTCAGTCTGGTCAGCCTGGACAGGATAGCGGTAGATCCTCCCCTGCCACTCGCAGACGGGTCACCGTACGACACCCGGAAATGCTCGCTGTAGAAAGTAACCTAACACTGGAGATAGCTCAGTTATTTATGTCGTGTCTGCATGCATGGGGACTGGACCCCGACCTCGATAAGCTGTGTATTAATAAACTTGGTCTGCTAAAGCCGAGATGTCCGATATCGTTCGGTCTGATCTCTAGAACTGGTCACATGTCACTGATGCTTCCAGGATGGCACAAACGAGTGTGTAGTGAAGCCATGCTGGAAGACGTTCATGGGAAATCTGACATGAGTAAAGTTACATTGATTCAGCAGGCTCGTTCTGCATCATGTAACCAGCTGGAAGAGATGGCACCAAAGCCTACGCTTCTAGCTCAACGCAGTAGTGTTGCCGCCGGAATGTCCTCTGATTTTACCGATAGCGATCAGGAAATGGAATTGAGCAAAGTGGAACATAGGAAAAAGATGTCTGTGTCGAAAACAGAGAGTATTGATGCACTGAGAGAAGAGATGAGAGTGTTCTCGACCAAAGCTCGATGGCAAATATCAAGTGCCGTGACTACACAACATTTACTAAGTGTGATTTCTACTGCAAATACATTAATGAGTATGAGCCATGCATCCTTTGCTACAGGCAAACCAATGAAAATATCTAGAAGGTAGGATTTTACTGTTATTTTACTTAATCGCATCTCTATGAAATTCAACAGGGGTATACATTTTGATATAAAAATCAAAATTGAACTTGTTATGATACAGCACTTTCTGTACAACTGTCATATTTTTATAAAGACAGGAATTAGACTTTACCTTTTAACTTAGAAATTTCCTATTCTACTGTCCTGTTCACTAATTCCAGAGCACCCTGTTTTCTCGGTTTTCTCTAAAATATGATAATGTCATCTTCCAAAAAGATATCAATTTTATAGTACTCATTTAGTCGTAACAGAAAATACCATTGTTTTGGCTGTGCGTCAGCTGAGTTAGAAATAGGACGGAAAATAAAAAGTCTACGGGGATTTTCTATAGTAAAATTGCTGAAAATGTGTGACGTCGGAGGCTTTGACGTCACTGTTTACTATTGTTGACACGGAGAACAATATTGAAGGTAGCTGATAGGGTAAGTTGATGTTAATTTCCAGTTACGACTAAAGGAGTTCAGTTCTCGGAAACAATAATTTATAGCAAAATTCTTCAGACGACAGAATAAATCGCCCAAACAGGGTGCTCTGGAATTAGTGAACAGGACAGTAAGCAGAGTATCGCCATAACAAGAAAATAAAATCTGTTGATAGGCATTGGTGACAAGGCCTTTGGATTTTCGGACTAGATATGATAAAGATGGATCCAGTAGATACATTTGTATTCAAGGTCAAAAGACAAGGTTACAGCTTATCACAAAATTGATGATGTGTTAGCAGAATTAAGGCATAAAAATTAGCCTTCTGATCTTCATACTTTACACAAACATTCCTTGAATAAGAATAATAGGTTCTACTGAGTGAGACATAAAAATTTACAAGAGTGACGAAATTTTATCTTTTCCTGAGTGAGTCAGTGGAGCATAGCGGAACAAGGGAAAAGATGACCAATTTCCGTCAAGAGCGTAAATTTTTATGTCTCACTCAGTAGAAAGTGAAAGAATCTATTTCTTCTTCCATGAAACGTAAGAAAAAAGTGAATTCAAACAACGTTTGACAACGTTACAATGACGTCACAATAGGATTCTCTTTTATCATTGGTTGATTGGAGCCTTTGAGACAACTTACATGTACAGTATGTGTCTCATTAAGACTGTCTCACAGGGTACGAGAAAAACTGGAGAAGGAATACATGTAGTAGCCTACTTTATCCATTTTCAAGGTCACTGTTTTTTGATTATATGAATTGCATAAATTGTATCTTTTGTAGTTCTTTTGATTTATTCTTATAAAACTACTTTCTCAACCAACATTATAGGAAGAAGTACAAGTCTCACCTTGGCTTACTTGTGTCCAGTGCCAATGATAATTCTGACACGGCCAGCGAGGACGAATCAGATGCTCATGTCATGCATCAGTCTCAGATCAAACAGGGATGGAGTCTGTTAGCAGCGTTACACTGTGTTCTACTGCCCGAGATGGTTGGGACAAAGCACCTTAGACCTCCTCAGTTAGAAATGTTGGCAAGAAGATGGCAGGACAGATGTCTAGAGGTGTGTTTTACTCAGTTCAAAAAGGAGCTATTAAGATGAAAGGGGGGAGGGGACAATGTAAAAATCTTTTCTCATTTCTATTGATTTCTATGGGTAAAATGCTCTGTCTTATTAATTTGAATTATTTGAATCAGACAGAGTTTGTTGAAGGGTCGATGTGTTGGAGTTTAAATATGCTTGAAATGTTTTATTAACTATTGAAATCCATGCAGGTGCATGTATATAGACTTACATGTATTGTGATGTCATCAATTTGTATGAAATCGGGGAAACAATGCTATAAATGAGATGTTTCTATACTTTTAAATTATGTTTCTTAATTATGCTTTACGTCAGATACTGTCTCCAATGGAACTTGATCCTGTAAAAGAAAAAAGTCAGAATACCAGTCGACGATTCTACATGTACATGTATGTATACAGAAAAATATTTACATGTAGATTATTGAAAATACAGATATGCCATATTTTCACAGATCAGAGAAGCTGGTCAAGCCTTACTGCTAGCAGAGTTAAGAAGGATTGGACCAGAAGGAAGGAAGATCATTGTTGACCAGTGGTCGCCTTATTTACCTACATACGTCGACCCAAATCTGAGTTTGATGAATGCGGAGGGTCAGAAAGGAGAGGAGGAGGATGACGATGATGATGACGACCCCATGCTATCAGGTTTGTTTGGAAATATATGATTTGAATTAATTTTCCTTTGAGTTTTTGTTTTTATATAAATTGTATGTTACAGTGGCATTTTTGTCATATACATGTATACATGTATGTATGCCTCAAGCATTGGCCAGAAAATTTACTAATAAATGACACTGTGACTTTTCAAAAATATAAAAAATGTGAAAAATATGAATTATTTTCTAAGTTTAACATGTTTAAATTCTTTGATGAATACAGTTCTAGTTAAACTTTTTTCATCTGATATAAAGGTTGTTGAGGAGATACATGTATGACATATAATTACATGTATGTCAATTACAGAAAAGTTGTGATAACAGGTCATTTACACTTCAGAATAAGATGATTTAAATGTTTATGGTAAAGAAATAATTCTATTGTGTTTGAGAAAATTGTTCTGAACAATTATTTTGACCATCATTGCATATTACAAAGCTGGTCATGCTAATAGTCTAGAATACTTTTCATACAAGTCACAGTATAGAATCTAATAATGTAATGCATATCATATTATCCTTTCATTGATCTTTTCTTCTAGCATTCAATTTCAATGACATGTGTTATAAGTATTCTTATACAAATATTTCAGAATCCCCACTCCACAAGATTTCCTCATCATTTGAGAGTCGTAGGAAACAGGCCACAGCCATTGTTATGTTAGGTGTGATTGGTGCTGAATTTGGTCACGAGATAGAACCCAGCAGGAGGAAGTTAGAGGATCCTAAAAAGACGGGCAAGAAATCATCGCAGGAGGGATTTACTCTTACTAATTACTCCCTGTCCAGGCATACTAGTAAGTCTGGCATTTACTCTAAATGACAAACAATGGCTCTATCAAGACAATGTTAGATACATGTAGTGGGATTGAGAGAGGAAAATTGTATGGAATCAACCTTGATATGGAGTTTCAGATGATATTATTATAAGAAAAAGATTTTGAGGCACTCACAAAAAGGAATAAATAATATATGAGCAATCAAGAAGTGCCAGCTTCAAAGCTAGTTAGTTTAGGCCCAATGTTACAAATGTATTATGCTATGTTTATGCTTGACTTTGTACATGTATCTGAAATGATCTTTTGTTGTTTTGCATTGTTGGCTTTTCAAGCTATCTATAATCAACCAGACAAGGAAAACCTCAGCTTTATTATTTCAGTAAAATTTTGTTTTCATACCTGTATTGGTAAAAATAATATGGCCCCCCCCCCCCTTCAAAAAAAGGAAAAGATATTATTCATTTGGTAATAATGTTTTGAGTCATAATAACGTATGGAACATACATGTACATGTAATTTAGAAAATTTGTAATCCCAGGTAAAGCTCTTACATTCCTGCTTCAACAACCTCCGAGTCGTAAACTACCAGCGTACACTCCTATCAGGCGAGCTGCTATAGATCTGATTGGTCGAGGGTTTACCGTATGGGAGCCGTACCTGGATGTGTCTGCCGTGTTACTGGGACTGCTTGAACTGTGTGTGGACTCTGAAAGACTCGTACCAAGGTAAGAAATCTCTTAGATGTGCCGTGCTGTTGAGTGTTTTAAAGTAACATGCTCCTGTTATAGATTGCATTGTCTGAAAATACGAGTACTTTGGTTTCCTGTAATTCTCAAATTTTTGTACAATTTTGAAACATGTAGCATACCGTAAACCGTCTTTTTTTTTTCGTGAGCGTTTTATTTTTGCGATATTCGTGAGGTCCTTCGATTCGCGAATATAAAACTCCACGAATATAAAACGCCGCGAATATAAAACGACGTGAATGTTTCCTAATACATATGTCGTAATTTACGTATATATGATGTTGCGAAAATAATACACCGTGAACCAGTCACTTCACTCGTCATCGCGAACTTAAGACGTGATTTTTGATAAATTTCCATGGTGTTTACACATTGTCTCTGATTTCTTTCAGATTCATTTATCATGTACACATCATGTGTATTGTGTTACATGACATCTATTCAGTTATTTGTATAGCTTAACTTTCTATTTCTTTAGTTTACTCCATTAAGGAAAATACGATGAACATGTTGATTTTTACTTACAGTTTGTAGTACTATTTACGCATTGTATTTGCATAAAGACAGTTGGTTAATTAAATATATTGGTGTTTTACATTTCAGTATGACCTATGGTTTACCACTTTCCCCTGTGGCAGACGCCTGTAGAACAGCTCGCCATGCCTTGTCTCTGATCGCCACTGCACGACCCCCTGCATTCATCATAACCATGGCCAAGGAAGTGGCACGCTACAATGCCCTGGCTCAAACGGCACAAGCACAACATTCCCAGATGCAGAGCTCTGTGCTGGTCAGAGGAAAGTCGGAAATACTTAGGGTCGTAGAACTCTTAGTGGAGAAGATGCCGAATGATGTTGCAGATCAACTAGTGGAGGTCAGTTATAAAGTTTGAATGCTAACTAGCAAAAATTAAATCATTCAGTCTTTTTCATCCACAGAGTTTTAGAATCATGTACATGTACTTGTACTTGTTTCCTTTAAACAAGTAGTTTGAGAATATTAAATACTTAATAATTTCACAAGAAATAATTCAAAACTCTTAAAGGAAAAATTGTTGATTCGTTTCTTACTTTACGTTTTAGGCCATGGACATTACCATACACTGCTTGGAAACAAACCAACTCAAGGCTAAAGGTCTCACGGAAATATTCCCTGCTATTTGTAGGTAAGATACTATGGAAAATCCTGCACGCCTGAGAGTAAGGGTTTGATGTCACTATGCGCCTGTAGTGCTAATAAAATTAATATTGAAATAAAAAAAAAGTTAGAGAAAATCTTAAGAAATGCTTAAGAAAATCCTTATGAGAGAAAAATAGTCAAATGCTAACTTACACAAAACACATATATATTATTGATTCATCAAGCTTGTGGAATCTTCATTTCGATCTTTTTAATGTATAGAGTTACTTCCCATTTGGGACGGTACCTAGCGTAAACTAATTGTGCAGTCATCAAATTCTTTGGAAACCTGCATAAAATTCATGGAAATTATGCTAAACTTATGACGTTTCTATTACTTTTAAGTGTGCTTCAGTCAGATACTGTCCTAGATGGAACATAAGCCATTAAGAACTGAAAGATATACAGAAGTGTTCTTCAGATCTTAAAAAGTTTGATGTCTCTTTTATCTGGACACATTCAACTACAAACATTATTTTCACACATTTACATTAAGTTTTCTCTTTATTGCGGCTTTATTTTTTTCCAAAATAAAGTTTTGAAAATTTACCTTCCAACAAATGTTTAACAAAAGATATTCTAATTTTACTTTTAACTTCATATATATTTCAATAAATTAAATTTACATAAATTTTCAGGTTCAGCATGGTTAGTGTATGTCCCGTCAGTAAAAGGATCTGGGTAGGAGCTAAGAATGGAGGACTTGCCTTCTATGATCTAAAACAACATTCCAAGTGCCAGGTATAATAACATCTGCTTGTATGACAGCATATACATATACAGTCATGTGTATACTGTGAATAAATGTATTTGTTATACACTTGTATTTTCAATTCTATGTGCTGTAAGTATTCTTGTTTTAGCACAATCAGATTTGAGCAGAAGTACATGTAGGACTAAAAAAAGGGGCAAATTGACATTAGTATATTGGAATGATCATGAATCAAAGCACTTGACTTATTTTCCAGACTTAATTGATTTAGTCTGTTAGCACTAACATGGCTAAAATATAAATATCAGTGTAGCAATAAAAAGTAGAACACACAATCAATTTGATTTCACATTTCAGATAATCCAGGCACATAACGGCCCTGTAGTGGCGGTGGCAGTGTCACCAGACGGTAAATACCTGGCTACGTTCTCTCATGGTGATAGCAGGCTCAAGTTCTGGCAGGTACGACACTTTATATTTGCTGTTCTTCCAGAAAACATATTATTGTATTCGGCCGTCAATAGACCTTGTGTTGAATATGGTAATGGATTACAAAATTGACGAAAATATCCAAGGGAGGATTTTTCATTTATTTTCACGATGGAATCTTGTCTTAAGTGATCTCATAATGTAAAACAGCGCCAAAAGATATCACCTTGGATGTTTAAGTTCCACACAGCCATTTGTGCCTCAAATGAAATTCATATGAAATGAGCATCATGTTAATTTCACTTGAAAGCTCATGTGAAATCCATACAAGTTTTATGTAAGATTTATATGAAAAATATTTCATAGGAATTTCACATAAATTACTTCACATGATTTTTGATATATTTGACCTTCATGCAAAATTAAATTTATACGAAATTCATTTCGGAAAACTTCACTTGAATTTCAAGGAAAAAAATTTCATGTAAATTTCATGTTCGTGCTCGTTTCACATAAATTTCATGTGAACTTTTATGTAAAGTTCATGAAAATTTCACATGCATTTCATATGAGGCACAATTGGCTGTGTATATCATAAGATTGGAAAATTGTCTATTTATTCCCTTATAACTTTTGGGATGAGTCCTCTGTACTTTTGACAAAGGATCATGATGCTGGTGTAACAGGACCCAGTGGGGGTGGATGCCCGTCTTAGGTCCGAAGGATTCCTATATTGCAGCCACCACCTGATATGACAGACTTACATGAAAGCAAATTATGAAAATGGATAACATTTAGATACTTTAGTATAAAACAACATAGAAACAACATTTATGATAGAAAATACAAAGAATAGTCAGCCTAGGTGAAAATCTGCCCCTGTGCCCATAGTAAATCAGTAAACGGAACCCCTTAACTATATTAGAGTCTACTGTTTAGTGACCGGAGCTGGGTCATTGCTAGAGAGAGAATGATCCTACTGAGAGCCTTAGCAATACTGGACAGTTTTACAAGCCCAGGGCAGCTCCTTATACATGTATACTGTACGAATCACCTGATATTCTAAATATAGAACCGTGACGGCCCTTTAAATCCTTATCGAGAGATATACATGATAGATTTGTGAACTCTGAGTACAGGTAAATTACATAGGTAAATCTATACAAAAGGGGTAGTGGGATATGTAAAATACAAGTACAAGGCCTTGGTCTGTTTTCCTCAAACAAAGGTACTAGGACAGATGGAGGGAGGCACAGATAGACAAACAAACAGATAGACAAACAGTCGGAGGGCACCATACCATAATTCTGAGTTACTTACCATTTAGGATGGTGTCTAATCTAAACTTACTGACCTTATCGATTGCGGGAAAAAAATGCAAAATGTAGTGACGTCACAATGCTTTTACCTCGGACAAACAAGTTTCAAACCTTGGTCAAACATTGAAATTGCATTGTGACGTCCCTCATTTGGAAGGGTCAATTGTTACATCATAGTAAAATTCAGGAAAAGCATGCTTCAAATACAATATTTCTATAGAACTTTGAGTAAGAAACTCTTTGTATCAAGACGACACAATATGTCCTTCCAGTAATAGGCCAATTTATATTAACTACATGTAAGTATATAATTGCCTCCTCAATGTTAATTGATTATTTCTTTGATCTCTCTTAACTTTTCTCTTATGTATATTTCAGACTGCGTCCTCGTCCCTGTTTGGTATTGGTTCCCAGCAGACAAAGTGTATCAAGCAGACGGCCACACCCCCAGTACCGGTCACTAACCTTACCAACTTACTTAAGCTGGTCAGACTCGTGTGGGTGGACGCTCGGACAGTGGTCATGCTGACTGTGGATGGTAGAGAACAGAAATATGTAGTGTGATGGTAGTTTATTCATAGAAATTACAATGTATATACAATGTTAACAGGACGATCGAGGGATGCTTTCAGATTGGGAACAGAAAAAATGGCACAATGGTGGTTTATGCATAGATTTCATATAAATCATACTACACACAGTTTGTTACGTACCCTATGCTGCTGCATCACTTCCCCAGATTTCTCCACCATAAAACCTTGTTTTACGCGATATTAAATATTATGATGTAAGAGTAATCTTGGAGGCTGTGGAAGCAATTTTTTGACTGCAAGGAGAAGACAATTCTGCTTGAAGAATGCCTAAATACTGAACAAATTAGGTATGTCATGCTTCGTGCTAGCTTATGGAACATTCCATAATGAGTAATTATGTGATAGTAAAGTATGTGAAATACATGTATGATAAGTAATACATACATTATATACTGTAGCAATGTTACATGTAGGCCATAGACGCACAAAATGCTGATTTCAAAATCAGTTTAGGGAGATGAAGAATTGTAATACTATGATGGATTAATGTGAAAGATCAGAAATTAAATCATGCAGACTGTTTATTTGAGAATATTTGAAAAAGAACACCAGCTGAACTACATGTCAACTCTCCCTCTTTTGGAGGGAGACTCCCTCTTTTTGAGATCATCTCCCTCCTTGGCATTCCTCCCTCGAGGGAGACTTAAATCTCCCTCTTTTTGGCTCAATCACCCTCTTTCTCCCTCTTTTGGTATACTCACCAAAGAGGAATTACTCTAGAGACATTCAGAGCATTTCATGAGAAATTGCATGACAAAATGCAAGAAAAGATGTATAGAATGTAGTAAATTATTGATACATGTTTCTTCGTTTATAAATGTCTTTGCCCTGAAATGTCAGCACAAAGAAATTATTTGAAAATTGGTTTTGTGCAAAATGTAGCAATTCATTAAAAATGTAGGAAAATTGGTTCATGCGCAATCTCCCTCTTTTTCAAGTGCCAAGGAGGGAGATCTCCCTCTTTTTAAGGTTTCAAAGCTGACAGGTATGAGCTGAATTACATGTATGTCTCTAATTGCATATGTATAACCTAGTCAAAATCTCTAAAAATACCGGTACATGTATTGAACAATTTTATTCATTTTTGATTTTTGCAAGGAGTGTGAGAATTCTTTATAGATGTTTGTACTTACATTGTATGTGCCATAAATGAACAACTTACAAATTTATGGTCTTTGATGTATCATGTATTGTATATGTCCAAACTTGATGTAACATTTATGAATGAAGCACTGAATTAGAAAATTAGTAAGTGTATGCATGTACATGTATTCATTATTCTGTGATCATGTTGAAAGTTTCAGATTTATGAGTAAAATTGGTGTATATTGTAATAGACCATTTTCCGATTTTGTTGGAAAGCTCAAAATGTCCAAGTCGACAGCTTTTGGCTTTGTTTTTCATTACGACGTCACTTTTGAAAGACACAATCTAATTAAGACGTAACAATGAAAAAGTGCTCCAAAGTTGTTTAGCTCGGACATTTTTCGTCATTTTATCAGCCATTATGAATTTCGGCAAGTGGTCTATACATGTAGATGTGTTTTTCCATTCCATTAAGTTTATGTTGAATTATTGTGTACTTACAGTCAAAGTGAAGTACAAGTATAAATGCTTATATCAGTTGAAGTGTATTAAGCTAAGTCTTTTATGGTAAACATGCATTTGCTGTACTGGTAGTTAAGATTTCTCAAAAATGAATTTTTGAGTAATGAAGAAAACATTTTGTTTGTTTATCAGATACATGTATTATGAATTTTCAAGTTTTGTGTTTTACTTCAATTTGTAGAAATGTCTGACATCAAAAATTTTCATTTGAGATGATGGACCATTGTGCAATAAGGATATAGAGTTTCTGTTAAATTGTGATATTTTGAATACAATGTCATGTACATGTACATTGTTTTAAAAATCTAATTCAATACATCATGTACTACAATGTACTTGTAATAGTGCTATACATGTACATGTACAATGTATGTTGGGGCATTCCATTCACAATTAGAATGTGTTCCTAAATTTGTATCTGTAATTGTGTCATGTTACTGTAGCGATTTACTTTGTTATATTTATTTGAAATTAAAGAAAGTCTCTCAAACCATGATTTACGTGTTACTTTATTTAAAAAAGGCAACGCAACCGTACCATCCCCTTGCTACTGCATGTCCAATTCAATCAACAAAGCGATTTTAAAATCAAGTCCATAGTGACCCTGGACCATGAAAGTCAGTGGGGCGCAAGGTATGGTAATCCTAAGGAATGACTCTGTCAAGTGATTATCTGTAAAATCCATCCTCCATTAATTTCATTTATAAAAATCCCAAAATGAGGCTTTATGCAATATATATCAAGGGACACATATACATGTACCTGCTGTTTTATGACGATGTTCATATTAATTTCGAGTAAGACCTCATTTGGAGAGATTGATCAAAGGCCACTTAAGTTCATAACACATGACATACATGTATGTGCAAAACAGATTTTATCTTCTAAATTGCTCACTGTCCCCTTGCAACTCTGTGTGTTCTCCTAGGGATGAACCCTATTGATTTTCAAGGTCAAGAGTTAAAAGTCAAGGTCATTGTGGACTCTGACTGAAAATCCTTGTGAACAGCATAGAATCTGAAGAAATCGTCATATGAGCTTAAATTTGAAATCAGATTGTTGGCTGCTTTATATAAATTCTCCGATTATGTATAAATTCTCAACAAAATGTGGTTTTAATAGAAGTTCACATTTAGTGATGGAATATGGCATGAAACATGGGTGTATTCAGCTATTCCTTTTTCGTGCATAACAGAAAGGAGGGGATCTCCAACAAGACCCATTTGCAGCAAAACATCAAACACCCCATATGAAAACACGGAGAAAACACATGCAGCAAGAGACAAAAAAGGGACAGGGAACAGCAAACACGACAGCAAAATACCAAACACAAAAGACCACACAAACCAATGAGACCAATGGGGAATCGGTGCCGACTTAGGATGGCCATCTGCTACATCTGCTACATTTGTAGCAAATGGTGTGGTTATCCGGATTACATGTGCAGAACCCTCCCATTTTAACGTATAAAGTCACATGCCAAGGTCAGAGCTTAGGAATCAGAAGATAAGTTGTCACTTATGTCCAATGTAGGTCTCAGCTGTTGAGGTGTGTTCAGATAGATCACCACAATAAAACGCCATGCAACCAACAAAATTCATAACAACAGGGGATACTGAGTTTTTCTGACATTTATTCAGCAAATAAAACGGAAGTAGAAAAGATGAGCAAAATAAAGAGTCTGTTTCTACATAAATTAATATTCCATACCAAGTACATGTATATAATATGAACATGTATGATACTGAAATACATCATTTATCAATTTCACAAATAACAAATAAATAGCTACTTTGAAGTGATAAACAGAGGGATATGAAATAGTGAATGATGTGTAAAGTGAAATTTTAAGATGAATGTACATCAAATATATGTCTTTCCCAAAGCCAAAAATAAGGAAACTAAGAAGTCATCCATTCATACAAACTACTGGAGGATTTTTTTTCTTTAAATGCCAAGTAACCACCAACTAAAATAGACAACAATTAGATAATGGACTATATACTATAAATTCAGGCTGATATTTTTTGGAAATTAGTTTGTAACATCATTGTTGAGGACACAGCTTCAATCTTTTTATTATATTTATACTGTAAACGTGGAAATAACCCCCACGCAAAATTTCAAAGATGCATTCTTACAGTGGGAAAGACATTTTTATAGCGAATATTTCTCCACGCGAAAAGTCTTGATGTTATAATCGCGAAATTTTCCCCCGCGAAAATGACCATGTTTACAGTATATGTACAATGTACATAAACATTACAAAATTTGTCAGACCTTACATTAAGAGTTTACTTTGAAAAACATTACGATCAAAAATGAACACGTCATAAAATTCAGACATCATCTTTATAGCTATTAATAAACATCAAAGAAATCAAGCAAAGTCAACATCATCCTTGCAAAGTCAAAATCATCCTTTTATTTGTAACAAGAAAAATAGTGATTCAAAATTTGATTTTAAAATACACATGTAAAACCATCACATAACATTGCACTAATAAATTAATGAGTAAGTGAACACTACGTAGAATGACAGTATATAAGATTCAAAGTAACTTGAAACTAGTGTTGTGTCGATTATCGCTACCATCAGCGACGACATCGTCGCCAGACCCTTCCGATTACGATCATTGATTATGATTTTGATAATCATTTATAATCAGGAACTTTAAAACATTATAAGAATGAAATATTTGCATCATTAAACCGGATTTTTGCTAGAGAAACAGTTATACGTCATACATGTACTATATTTTAAATCAACTGATATATGTTTGACTTAGGTCAGTACAGTGTATGTATACTCGTATGAAACACTTTGCAAAGTTTCCATAAAATTTGCTGTCCATGAAAAGTAAGTTATTGACAAATCATGAAATATTTTACAGTTTTGCAGTGTATTATAAGAATCCGATTATAATCCATAATCAATGGAAAGGCTTATCCCATTAATCAATTTTGATTACTCCATCTGATTCCCAACACTACTTGAAACTATTTAGATGTTCAAATACCTAGGAGAAAAATTCTCTGGCTGAAAGAAAAAATACAATTCAAATACCATAAGCACTATTTCAGAAATCTAAAAGAAATTCCACTAAAAAGATTTGGTCATAAACTTAGTGGCAATCGGAAAATGACAACATATGAAAACCACATTGCAGTAATAAATTAGCACGTAACCTGTGTTTTCTATCATAATTCACGACAAATATAGATTTCATCACATACATGTATATAGAAATGAGCAACATGTTTTAAAATTGTCAAAATTACAAGCACCTTTAGTTCTGCTAAAAAATTATTCCTCTTCAAATGATGATAAATAATTACGCCATACAAAATCAATTAAATGTTCTTTGGATTTCCCACACCATATTTTTCAAAACTCAAAAAATAATATTATAAAAATAAAATGCTCGCCCGCGCCAATATTTTTCTTGCTCAAGAAATTTTTAGGGTCGGTTCTGATTTCTGCAAATTTTAAAGCTTCTAGAAGTCTCAGACTGTGCAAATTTCGAAGAAAATGATACTTTTTGTGTTTGAAAAATGTCGTTGGGAGCAATTTGTTGTCCCATATACATGGTACTGAAAGTCAAGGAAGGGGAATATTCAAAAATCTTTTCTGTACTGCTATGTGGCAGGCTTCCTAGTCACCAGATTCCTCTGGGGACTCCTTTGTGAGTACGGAAAACATCAGAAATGTATTATTTCACTCCCACGCACCATAAAAGCTGCAATACTTTAAAAAAATTTTCGCTGGCTCGCACCCTTTTTTTCACAAGAAAATCCAAAGAACATTTAATTAATTTGGTATGGCCTTATGCACAGATTATCCAATCTCATCGTTTATTAAAATATTTTAATTTCTCTGTATGTTTTCAGAAAGTACATGTAAGCATAATCTCCCTCTTTTTAAGATTTCAAAGTTGACAGGTATGTGTTGCATATAGTTCAAAGAAATAACTTGCTTTCTCAACTCTACTCGACATACATGTATAAAGAATAATTAATAACTCCTATACCCTTCTAATTCAATCAACATCTTACATGCATTTTCTTTCCTTTATTTGTCAGACAGTCAGTCTATCATGTTTTATTTCTCCAAAATATTCATGAACAATGAAATGTTTATTACTTTTTATAGATATTACTGTAAACTTTCTTTTATTCGCGAGCATTTTATTTTCACGATATTCGCGAGGTCTTTCAATTCGCGAAAATAAAACGCCACGAATACATGTATGTCCTTACATTTGTATAGTAAGGTACGAACATACTACATGTACATGTATGTTGCGAAAATAAAATGCCGCGAACCAGTCACTTCACCCATGTTCAAGAACTTAAGATGCCGCGAATAAAAGATGGTTCACAGTATATACATGTACATGTATCTACGTGTATGAACATGTACATAAAAACATAGTGAATAAATGAGCATGTGACGATCTAAATAAACATGTACATGTACATGTATAGTACAAGAAAAAAGGGACTACGTACCTTATACCCTATTCATTATAACACAACCTTGATATTAAATGAGTTTTTCTTACAGTTTTTCCATAACTGGAGTATTTACAATAAATGTATAGGAGAAAATGAAAACTATAAGAAAACAAACACATTTCAACAAAGATTTTTTAAAAGCTTCAATAATCATTAAAAATCTTACATCAACAATTGAGTCTTTGCGGAATACAGTTATTTCCCTTTTTAAATGGTATCTGATATAAACCATTATGACGTCATGAAAATGGTATGGTAACGTCAATTTTATACCGTCATTTCCCAGACTTTAAGGACTGTTTCCATAGAATTTGATGACGTCACAATTAGTCTACGTCAGATACCATCTCAAATGGGAAGTAACTCTGGTTTTCGAAAATAGCAAACACCATGAATACATTACATAGAATTATGTATTTTAATCATTGTGAAACTTACATGATCATAGATTCTGACACAAAGAAATCAACAACAAATTCATAATGGAACACAGAAACAGTGTACCATTTGTTCAAATACCCATGGAATGATAGATGAAGAGAAAGCTTAGAGCTTTAAATTTCTAAAATTTAAATCAAAACAACTACCACATCACAGTTCACAGAAATAGCAGAAAGACAAAAGTACGGAAGATATCATTTTCATGTCAATTTGGCGTACACAGGAGGCGAAAACTTTTTGCGGAGAAATTTGAGTATGTACAAAGGAATGCAGCTAACAGAAGTTATGACTAGAACTTTCCATATGAAGTCCCAAGTTCTCAGGAAATTGGAATCTGCAAAAGAAAACAATGTAATTTTACATGTATGAAAATTAAACTTTATTTTGGGCTCATTACGCAAGATTTACTTTTAAATTTCTTTAAAAGTTTCACATCGAACAATGTACATGACAATAATGTAAATATAGGTGTAAAGGAGAAGGTGCCATAAACTGCTGTTTCAGCCTTATTTTTAAAATAATTCAGTTTCACTAATGTTTTGTATTGATAAAGTCAAATACATGTATTCAGTCCTTCAAAATATCCAAAAATAATAATAGTTCAATACCGCTTCACTGAATACCATTACTTTAATTATTCAAAATCAAGCAAAACTTACCAAAGTACATTTTCAGCACTACCAGGGACACAATATAAATGGATAAACTGAAGATTTCCGCTATAATCATTAAATAATGCCAAGTTCTTATTGTCAAGGCAACCATCAACAATTCCGTAAGAATCAAAGCGGAGAACGTTATCGACACAACATGTACGAAATCTTCATCAAACAACCATAGGGCACCGTATATGATTATTCCACCTGTAATATTAAGGAGTTATTAAACATTGTTTGTATCTTTTAACATAGAGGAAATGATCTAGATCTAGTTAGTTGCACAATGTCAATTCATGATTAACAAATCAATAGTGAGAACTTTTCCAAGTTGGACTATAATTAACATGCATATACATGTATCAATAGTCCATTTGCCAGTGAAGAGTTGTGACCGTTTTAAATCTTAGATTTTATAATCACAGACACCAGACAACACATCATTTGGCAAATTTTCTATTGTGACGTCATATTTGATCGCATTGTTTTGATGTTCCCAGATGTGTTATCATGATTTCTATTGTGACATTATAATGAAAATGTCGCCAAATTTTGTGATGTCCGGTGTTGTGTTGTCCTAATTTATTTATGCAAAAATCAGCTATTATTTGCTCTAAAATTCATTGATTCATATTACTTACAGAATTACTTCAAAATACATGACAAAGTAAATTTTGAAGAAAAGCAATATCGTCATGCTGTAAAATGAGGGAAACTATAAATTTGCTTAGAATTTTTATGACATCATCATGAATTTTTCTTAAGTCTGGTACTGCATAAAATGGTTAATAAATCTATATACAGCATACTTCTCAAAGCATGTACATGTATAAATATGCAATTCAGCAAACAAAATATGTTTTTAATACAGTATAATATTATATAGAAGATTAAAGTAACAAAATGACAGAGTAATACCTTACCTTGGTATATACTTATTAGCACCCATAAGAAAAATGTTTTGAAAGACAATGCACGACCCTGTAATGTGAAAAGAATAGTAGTAATGTTAAGTAAAACAAAACTCAGTCCGTGACTTTTTCATACTAATACTACAAGTGACTGTTGTTTAATTACAAACCGAAATTAGCAAGCAACATGTGTACAGAATTTTGTTCGTATTTACCATGGAAAAAGTTGCATTCATTTGATGATCCTACTTTTTAATTTCTTGTAGTACATGTAAATTACAATTCTGATTATTGTCATGAGTTGCTAATACATGTAACTAACAAGTGTCAAATACTGGCATTTTTCACCATTTTGCTTTTATGTGATCATTATAGGTGCATTTGGTCTCAAATTTTAAAATTAATGAAGCCAGAGGCTATTTTCTTTTAAAAACATTTTTCTTAAGCAATTATATTTGTTTACCTTGACTAGTTCTTTATAAAGTTCTGGATACGTCATGGCAACCTCAGCAGATACATCCTTGTCAAGAACCAATGAAAATACTGGATACATGGTATACACTGTGGAATATCTAAAAAGAACCAATCAAAACAATGGATACATGGTATCTGTATACACTAGAACCAATGAAAATACTGGATACATGGTATACACTGTGGAATATCTAAAAAGAACCAATCAAAACACTTGATACATGGTATATACTGTGGAAAATTTGTGAAGAACCAATCAAAATATTGAACGCATTTAATTTACATGTAAGTACAAGTATGTGCATGCGGTATATATACTGGTACTCTAAAGGCAAACAATCAAAGTTGTGTCCTTTTTGAAAAACACATTTCCATTTATACGTATGTAATTTGTACATTATAAAAGAGTGAAAGTGTTATACATATATTTAAACGTATGTTAATCATTGCTAAGTATAATTTTATCTATTTACCCTATCATGAGGAATCCCGGAAACAACGCTACGGAGGCAAAATAGAAGACAGAACAGAAAACTGCCTGCATGGTAGAAATGATCAACCCTCTGTGCATTACAAACTGGCTTAGTGAGGCTGAACGCTTATAACTAAAAAGAAAGACCAAAATTTTATGTGATACTAGTAGGTATGGATGTAAATACATGTAGATAGGCTGGACAAAACTTGATTAATTCAACATCCTACATTTATAATTATACATGTATGTACATGTATGTATCATACTACATGTATTTAAGTACATGTATATATGCACAACCACTGCAATTTTCTGAGATGAAACTATTGAAAGGAACCGGCTTGTATTTCGTATGAAAACGCTCGTGAGGTCACAATGCATACAATCTAAAGAAACATGCCGCGATGGCTAATCCAACCTGCAAACTGTAACTGTGATGACATGAATATTAACGTCACCTTGTTACCTAGAAAAACACGATTTCAGAAAACAAGAATGAAACAGACAACTGTGGTGCATATAAAAATAAATGTCATAATTTGTGTTTTGTTACGGGCAAGTGCATTTATTGCATGAAATGCACTAACATGCATTACATGTACCATGAATGCACTTACTGTGTGTTGCATACCCATAACAAAACACAAATGAAGACACTTATTCACATAAAGACGTACAGTATTTGTGGCATTTTATATTCACGAATAGAAAAACCTCTTGAAAATAAAATGCTTGCAAAGTAAAGGTGGTTCACAGTATCTGATGTAATCTACATGAAAAGGGCATCTTAAAATTCTCTATAAACTGCTGTATATTCAGGGATACAATGGTACAAATACATGTACAATGATATTACATGTATATGAATTTAATGACATAAAAATAGTTTTGACATCAGATGCTATCACAAATTGAGAAATTCCTCTGTTTAAAGAAAATAATAACAGAAAAGTTTTTTTTTTTTGAAACGTTCATTCTTACCTATTTCTACCATGTACCATTAATAATCGTCCTATATGACTGAACTGTGTGATGGAGAAATCAGCTGCTAGAGATGCCTGCTTCCCCTCCTACAATCAAACATATACATGTAGCATTTCTTTATATGGCATAAAAATTCTACCGGTATTTAATTAATTTTTCTAAACAGGACCTCTTTCATATGTAATGTTACAATACATGTAAATAGTACATGTATTTCACTTTAATGCTTCACTTACATGTATGTGACATTTTCAAATTAAGTTTGGACATGTACATGTAATGAGCACTTAATTTGGTTTATAATGCTTTACTTTCGTGACAGTTTCAAATTTAGTTTGGACATTAATGCTTTACTCATGTGACATTTTCAAATTTAGTTTGGACATGTGATGAGTACTTAATTTGGTTTACCGTCTTACCTTTACTAACATCATTACTAACATCACCTGTATTAACATCTTACCTTTCCGACTATTCCCACACCTACATTGGCTGCCTGTATCATACTGACATCATTTCCTCCATCACCTGTATAACATAATAATTACGTTGTAATGTAACAATACTTCAGTGGCAGATTCAGGGGGGTGCGAAGGGGGCTTCCCTCCCCCCCCCCCCCCCCCCCCCCCCCCAGCACTGACCCAAAAATTTCCAAAAACCCTATATTTTGGCCCATTTTCAGTAAAAATCGCTAATATTCACCCCTTGACTCTCGTCAAAGGGGCCGCTGGATCCGCCACAGTTCTTGTTAACAAAATATACAAGTAGTACATGTTTGTACATGTAAAATACAAAATTATAACTGCTCTGACATAAGATCATTATATTGAGCTACCCAAAATATCTTAACTGGAGGTGGGTGCAGACATTAATGCAGATACTGCGGTGGACGCAGATGGGGACACACAGTGGTAAAGCATAAGATAACTGAATTTCGTCAAAGTGAATAAATGATGCAAAATTAGGTTTCAATTTTTTTCAAAATTAACCTCTTTTTCTTGAAATTTCACTCATAATTCTTCATTTGACAGGAGTCTGAAATGTTTTGACCTTGAAAAGCTATACAATAACTGGTTCTCACCTATTGCACAAGTACGTTTTCCTGTGTGTATTCTCAGCAGTTTGACAATCTCCGCTTTTTGAGTTGGGGAGCATCGACATACGACCACACACGGACACTGACACGCTAACTCTACAAACTCATGCTCATAGTACTTCAAACAAACCTGAAACAAAATCGGAAAAATCAATATAATTTGTTAATTGACAATGTATATACATGTAGGATAGAATTGTCCACTTGAAAACTTTGAAGTCATAAATGAAATCTTGAAAATTTAATTTTACAATTCATCTTTAAATTAATATACTAGTACACGAAAATTCAATTTCACAATCTTGCATGCAATGCCAAAAAAGTTGCCTTCAACAAAAGTTTGGTTTTTTTCTTTGGGGTTACTGCTATCATGTACTCTTTGTAATTTGAACAAGGAATCAGATAAGACATGCTGTTTTTGTCTTCACATCTGTCCATATGTTTGTCACAAATCATGTCCAGGCTATATATTTGTATCTCTTGATCTGTTTACCTGAACACTTTCTTATTTTAGTATGATGATGTTCATGACCAAAAAGTATCACATAACCTTAATCCAAGGTCAAGGTAACTTACAAGTAGGGGGTGAAACATCAGCTTTTTTAAAAACAGTTTTTTCTCTATATACATATACAGCTGACACTCGTTATCTCAAACTCGGTTATCTCGAAATTCCGTTTATCTCGAAGTCGAGCGGCGGTCCCATCTTTTTTCCTTCATATTCTAACCAATTTGACTTCGGATATCTCGAAATCGGTTATCTCGAAATTTCGCTTATCTCGAAGTAATTTCGAAGTCTCAAGTCATTTTCTTCGTGTATTTTATACTCGTTAAGTCGAAGTCCTAATCTTTGTATAAACAAACCAATTAACGTACCAAACAATAGTGAAATCGCATGGTAAACAAACAATTATAGGTACCGGTAACGCAGGTTGACTGATTCACCGTTGTTTGATCGACCGTGACAACAAAATTAATTAAGGGGGATAACAGTTAATTAGATAATATCATTGCGGAAACAATGATATGTGTATGTTTCATTCATTAAAATTGCATTGTTTGTTATGTTGAAATTCTTATGAGAAGCGACGGCTAAAAAAATAAACAAACCAATTCAACCCCCCCCCCAAAAAAAATTGCAAGATTTATCGTAACTGAAATAAAGCAATTTGAGCAACAATGATTATACTGATGATCTACAAAATAATCCATACATAAAATTTCATACACTAAGAGGAAGATGATTAAACTTGATTGCATGCGAGTAAATTTAAGTGAAGAATGAAATCTAGCAGACGAAAAAATTAAATAGCGTACGAACAAATGTCTTCATTGTACTTTGATGACACAATGATCTAAAACTCTTGAAGGTAAACGGCTTATGACAGATTGAGAAGACAACCAAACTTGTATTATATCAGGGCCGATTCGATCGGCGCGGAAAGGGGGGGGGGGGGGGTGTCATACAACGAATAAAAATACCTGACGTTCTCAATACGCCTCTTCGTAAAATTTCAGTATTAAGAATACGTTTATGCCACTTCTTGAATATATTCTACGTTGTGAAGTAAACATTACATTGTCAACACAAGTAGCCTTTTAAGCTGCGATATCTATTGTATAAAATACAATAGCAAAACGATTCTTTTAGCCTTATAGGTGGTACGATACATTCGAAAATATACCATAAATTCGACTGACGTTTATCTCGAACTCCGCTTATGTCGAAGTATTTTCAGTGGGCCCATCAACTTCGAGATAACGAGTGTCAGCTGTATGTATTTTTGGTTGTGACTGAATCAGATCAATTGTTTATTGTCATTAATTTGTAAGAAGTGATGGAGAAAATGATTGTAAGAAAGGTGCTCTGAATTGGAGAAAATATACTAAGTATTAATATAAATCAACCATTATGTGAATTAGACAAAATTTTCTTCAGATTCATTTGGAATTATAAGCCAGATAAGATTAAAAGATCAACCATAATAGGCTCATATGAAAAAGGAGGGTTAAATATGGTGCACATACCATCATTCATCAGTTATATAAAGATCAAATGGATAAAACGAATTTACAACAATCCAAAAGGTTCTTGGCAAAAACTCTTGTCTTATATTTTTAATATAAGGGAAGACACAGAAGGTGTTTGGGGGCTAAATAAACATAAACTTTTGGAACTTAGGAAAATTATTTCAAACGAATTTTGGAAAGATGTGATAAGTGCTATTATGTTACTGAAGAAAGATAATTTGACCACATCTGAATTTTTACAGGAAGACATACGTAATTTCTGTAATATATCTGAATATTCTTTTTATACGAAATGGTGCCTACAGGGTATCAATTGTGTAAATGATTTAATAAATCAACATGGAAATTTCAAAAAATTTGAAGAAATACAAAATATAAGTAGATGTAATAATTTCTTAAAATATTATCAAATTATAGAAAAAATACCAATGGATTGGAAAAAACGAATAAAGGAATTTAAAGTTAATAATAGTTTATTAGATGTATGTGAGGACGACGAATTACTTATAAAATTAATCTCTAATAAATGCATAAAATTTGTTTATGAAATTTTAAGAAATAAAGTCTTCCAATCCCCTGATACAAGAATAATGAAATGGAAACATGAACTTGGAAATATGAATGAGGAATACAATCATTATTATCTTCTTCCCAAAAAATGCTCCTCCGACACCTCTCTAATTTACTTTCAGTATAGAATTTTAAATCGAATACTTTCTACAAATACATTTTTATTCAGACTCAATATAAGTGAAACCAATTTATGTTCATTCTGTGCTGTTGAAGAAGAGACTCTCACACATCTATTTTATGATTGTGTGCACGTTAGAAATTTATGGAATGAAATTCATCAGTGGTTAGAAAATAACTTGGTACGTACTATTAATTTTGATAAAATTGATATTATGCTGGGCAGTAAATCTGGTACAATATTAGAGAATCATATTATATTGATTAGTAAACGATACATTTACTCTTGTAAACTAAACTCTATGCTTCCTTGTTACTCACACTTACTTGCTAAGATTAGAAACATAAGAAATTTAGAAAAGTACATTGCCAAAAAAAATTGTAAGATTCACCTATTTAACAAGAAGTGGCTTTTTTCAGTCCAAGAGAATACTGAAAACAGTAATATTACTAAAAATAATAATATAACTTAAATTGGAGTTATCTTTCTTTGAAATTTATCTCTTTATATTACTGTAAGCAGTAATACTATATAGATTGTCAGTTCGCTCTTATACCAGTGAATTCGGGGAGTAATGAGGGTGATTAGGAGTTGTAACTCATTCAACTGTACACTGAAAAATTGTTTAAAACATCAGGAAAAATTTTTTTCTCAAAATATTTGAAGAAAATGTGATATCAGAAAGAAGAAAAAGTGAGAAATAGGTTCCAAATGGACATTATTTTGACTTTTCAGTAGAGAAATTGGTACAAATTTATTGAATTTGTTGTTGAATGAAAGAATTGTGTGATAAAAGCTGAGCTTGTACCTTTAAAAAGGTGATGTGTCTATATTACAGAAAGATGTAATATAAGGTAGCAACTTTACTGTTTTCAATAATATCAGGGATTATTGTTAACAGTAATATTACAGTTTTAAGTAATATTACTATTTTTAGTATTCTCCTGGACTGTTTTTTGAGTGAAAATGACGAACCTTCTGTCCAATGATTATTTCTATTTTATAAATGTTCCATATAACTCCTTTCTCAAGAATATTATATATTCACTAACATAATTTACTTAAAACAATATTTACTGTTGCACTACTTTTACGTATATTGACTAGCAGCTAGATTTTCTAATTTGATACAATTTGAAAATTTCATAAATACATGCATTTCATATAAAATTTTCTCAGTTGTATATAAAACATAAACCATACACTCATAGATACAATGATATTTTCTTCATTATTATGTCACTTATTATATACATGATGTATGTTGTGTGAAAGCAGGTGTGGAATGTATGATGAATGGAAGTGTTTGAATGAATATGTTGTGTGTACACTATATGTATATGAAAATCTACAAAAATAAAAAATAAAAAAAAAAAAAATATAAATCAACCTCCAGAGAATTTCCCGTAATTATAAGAGCATTCTCCTGTTTCCTCCTCAGGGCATTCAGCTCCAGATGAGCCTCCGTTCTGCCGGTGACGACACCAAACGTATGAATGTCCTGGGTACGGGACACTAACTTGGAGCTCTTGGCGATACAGATGGCTGTCTCTAACTTATCTCCCGTCAACATCCATACCTACATGTTGATCAACAAGACAGCTGCTCTGTATATTTCAAAGTGTATGTACATGTATTTCAAGCACATTTTCCTTGTTCTACACAGCCATTTGTGCCTCATATGAAATTCATGTGAAATTTACATGAACTTTACATGAAAGTTCACATGAAATTTATGTGAAACGAGCATGAGCATGAAATTTACATGAAATTTTTCACATGAAATTCATGTGAAGATTTTTACATCAGTGTTATGTGAATTCAGTTTCCTGTGAAGGTCACTTAGAAAAATTCATGTAAAATTCATGAGAGGGAAATTTATGTGGAATTCATGTGAAATATTTTTCACATATAAAATCTTATGTGAAATTTATATGAATTTTACATGAACTTTCATGTGAAATTTACATGATGCTCATTTCGTATGAATTTCATGTGAGGCACGATTGGCTGTGTAAATATAAAGAGAGATTTTGACATTCAGGTTTATACAAAGTCATGTACATTTGTATAATATAAAATCCTTTCATTACTTCACAAAGATCGGTTTGTATTTTATCAACCAGATACATGTACATGTATGTTTATGAAATACTATAACCTTGTCAGAAGCTAAATGTCCATGGAATCTCCAGAAGGAAATATTATGGGATATGATCAACAGCAGTCTGTCTGTCTGTCCATCTGTCTGTCAGTCTCAGTCTATCTTTTGTGTGAAGGATTAGTAAAATTCCAACACCGCCAAGGGCAGGATCACAAGATCAAACCTTGGTAACGGATGGAAGTCTTATAAGAGGGAATCGATGCCCTTTTATTTACCGTTCAAAAGTTATCAGCAAGGCTAAAGTCTTGAATAGACAAACAGACTGATGGAAAAAAACAATAATGCCAGCAAATATTTAATACAGGGTCATAAAAATTTCAGAAGGTCCCACTGTTTGTCAATCATTTATATCTTATTCTAGTCAGATGTGAAAGAGTGCATAGTATGCACATTTTACTGCATTCCCTATGCATCATATTTGTCTGTTCTTCAACAATAAAGCCTACCTTTATGCCAGCATTTTTCAGCATTTCTAGCGTAGGTCTGACGCCGTCTTGTAGTTTATCTTCAACTCCTGTCAGACAGAGAAGCTCCATGTCTCTCTCTAAGCTCTCTATCACAGCTTGGACCTTAGCGTTACGATCCTGCACACTCATCTTAGCCTGATGGTATCGGGACTGTAAATATACAAAATTGTGTTTGACTGAAGAAACACTGTTTTCTTTATGAAAACTTAGAGATGTTTTACAATGAAATATCTCTATTCACTAATGTCTCAAAAGTGAACATACTGAAAATGCTTTGATCACAGAAATCAAAGCAAATTTTTTTTTACTGACTTTCTAAATCAAAGATTATTCTTGATCAAAACAAGGGTCTAGAGAATTCCTGATTTACAGCATTTTGACAAAACTAAGAAGTGATTGAATTTACGTGTAAGTACATGTATTGGTACGCCAGTTTCAGATCTCATTAGGATAAAATAACATTTGGCAAATCCAGATTTGTGTTAATAAGATTCTGATAAATTGTCTTATGATTTCTGCTTTGAAATGCCTCCATTTCCAAACATTTTATTTGCACAAAATTTTAAAATACCTCAACTGAGATCTTTAGAAGTATTCTTACCTCAAATTCTTGGTACTGTTCTTCAGAAAGAAATTTTTTGGCCACTACCAGAGTCCTCAATCCCTCCCTAGCCATGTTACCACACTGTAAATATAACATGTGATTATGTATACATGTACGAGGACATAGTGAAACTAATATTGAAAATTTTAATAGTTTATGAAATATTACATGTAACTAAGAAGTCATGGTCAAATTGACCAATCAAATGTTGCATCGAGCTTTGAGGTCTATATGTATATCAAAACTACTACAAAACAAAATCTACTTGTATCAGTTGGTATCAATCTTAATAAAAAATGTTGATAAAACTGTAGAAATATTCTCAAAATTTCATCAATAGGATAAAAAAGTCATGTACATGTACATGTACATGTTTCTCAACATGTACACCTATCTGAATAATTATCCATTGACCAAAATCTGATACTCGTGATAACCCAAAGTTAAGCAAGTTCAGTTTATATTAGACTATTTTCATATTACCACTGCAGACTTGCATTTTATACATGCCAAGTCCTGACATACATGTAACTTCATACTGTAACGTTGTAACAGATCTATGACAGTACGAAATAACATCAAAAGTTGAGATTCGGGTCTTATGGTGTCTATATACAAGTCCAGCAATAATATGAAAATGCTCTATTTTTACCTCTTCCTCTAGCCAGTCGTTATACTGTACAATTGTCTGCATGACTACATCAGCCCCTTTCATGTAGAATATTATCTCTCCAGTGCTTTCATCCTGTGAAAATGCAGTAAAATTTAATTGAAGTCATGTGGAAGTTCTGTTCTTATTATTTGAAAATTCTTTTAGTTTTACATGTATATTCCCTATTTTTGAAAAACAGAGTTACTTCCCATTTGGGACGGTATCTGACGTAGACTAATTGTGACGTCATCAAATTCTATGGAAACAATCCTAAAACTCTGGGAAATGACAGTATAAAATCAGCTTTATCATAACATTTTTATGACGTCATAATAGTTTTACGTCAGATACCGTCTCAACGGGTCGACAACTCTGTTTTCCGCAAAGACTCAATAGACTCATGGGAATCAAAGGAATTGTGTTTTCTTTATTCCAATTTTTTTATTGTAATTTTTTCAATGCAAGTAAATTTGTCAATGGTTACATGTATGTTCATAAATTGACCTAAGCTACATGTACATGTATAAATTTCAGAGGGCAATTGGCTGCCAATTCTCGGCTATTCAAAGTTGTACACAAAGTCATGTATTTTGCGAGAAAAAAATTGACAGTGTTATATTCTGACATTAGAATTTAATTTCGCACAATAAATCAAGGCCAATTACATCTACATGTACGATTTTTGTTTCAAAAGCTACAGTTCAGACTGATACTACTTGTAAACTATGGAATATTAACCTCGACTATGATTCCAATTCTTTAAGTTTCTGAGGTAAAAGGGAAAACTTGTGATACATGTATAATTATGATACTCGACCAGATTTCCCGTAGTGTACATATACATGTAAGTAAGTGTTCGTGTGTCAGATCTCTCTTCACTATTGTCAGACTTACCTTGACTATGATTCCCATCCTTTTAGTTTCCGAGGTGAAAGGGAATACTTGTAGTATATGATATCCGACCAGATTTCCTGTCGGTGTACGTAGCTGCATGTGCGTCAGATCTCTCTTCACTAGTGTCAGACCTACATCTTCCGTCCATGAAACCAATGCAACCTGCATGTACATAATAATATCACAGTATAACTTCATGTTTTATTTTTAAAATTTGAGCACGATTTAAATGTACATGTATATCTAATTTTCTACATTCTAAGGGAGAAAACATATGATACATGTATATCAAAATAAAACACCTCTAAAGACGGTATGGCCGGATTGCAAAGTAAGTTTTTGTCACTAAGTGGGTCAAGGTTAATAGGTCAAATAATACAGCATAAATTGAAAGGTTTTGTCAGAGGCAACCTACATGTATAAAATAAAGTTTCTACTGCATACAGTTCCATAGATTTTGCTTAAACCAGGAACTTTAACCAAAATCCTTAACTCGGTCAAAGTCCAAGGTCAAGGTCACTAGGTCAAATGTTACAGCATAAATTGAAAGGTCTTGTCATGGGCGAGCTTCATTAATAATATAAAGTTTCTACTGCATACAGTACCATAGATTTTGCTTAAACCAGGAACTTTAACCAAAATTTTTGAGTAGATCAAAGTCCAAGGTCAAGGTCACTAGGTCAAATGTTACGGCATAAATTGAAAGGTCTTGTCATGGGCAAGCTTCATGTATAATATAAAGTTTCTACTGCATATACAGTAAACTTCGTATATAACGAAGCCCAGGGGACCATTGGTCCAAATTCGTTATAGCCATATTTCGTTACATGCATTTTGATGCTAAATATGTTTCCTTGGTGTGGCCGTTCTAAATGAATGAAAAGTTAAGACCAGTATTCAATAGCTATGTTGTGATTTATTAAGTAAGCATTCTTTATAATTGACATGCTGATAGAGTATTAAATGATTGGCAATCATTTCTTCATGTGTATACAACACGTCTCCTAATAGGTATTAGCGCAAGGACAACAGATGGGGAGGGCAATTATTTGATAATTAGTAATTATCTGTCCGCCAGATGCGTTAATTGGGAATACCTGGAGGGCATTTCGTTACATCAGGTGAAAATAGTGAAGAAATTATGATCACGGGACCACGAGATGGCTTCGTAAAAGCCGATAATTCGTTACATCCAAATTCGTTACAGGCGTACAGAAATCAATGGAGGGTATTAGGACTTCCGCAGGGACTTTCTTTTTACTTCGTTACAAGCAGAATTTCGCTATAAACCTGTTCGTTATAGGTGAAGTTTACTGTACATGTAGTTACTTAGATTTTGCCTCAACCAGAAACTTTAACCAAAATCTTTAACTAGGTCAAAGTCCAAGGTCAAGGTCACTAGGTCCAATGTTACGGCATAAATTGAAAGGTCTCATCATGGGCAACCTAAATGTATAATATAAAGTTTCTACTGCATACAGTTCCTTAGATTTTGCTTAAACCAGGAACTTTAACCAAAATCTTTAACTAGGTCAAAGTCCAAGGTTAAGGTCACTAGGTCAAATGTTACGGCATAAATTGAAAGGTCTTGTCATGGGCAACCTTCATGTATAATATAAAGTTTCTACTGCATATAGTTCCTTAGATTTTGCCTCAACCAGAAACTTTAACCAAAATGTTGACGACAGACGGACGGACAGACGGACATCGCCAATCCATAGACCGGCATTGCTTTGCAATCCGGCCAAAAATGTAAAGCAATGACATTGTACACTTTTTTCCTAAAGTACAAGTCCTTTGTTCAATTAAACATTATCCATAAACTACTTAAAATATTGATAGAGCTTTTTTCTTCTTTTTATTACATGTATCTTTTTAAATTTTCATCATAAATCATTCATAAAAGTTGAAGTATGTGAAAATTTTTAAAACCTCATCAGGACTTGATGCCTGGTACACCACCGTCTGATGACTTTGTTGGTCGGCCTCCGTCTCATCACTGGTGGCGCCATCTGTGTCCTCATAGACGGGCGTGACGTTGTGACACAGGGCTATAGCCCGTACTGCCTCGAATACCCGGGTTATGACCGTCCTACGTACTGGACCCGTCCCTCGGGAGGGTGTGGCTGTTGGGCCAAGGTTGGGCTGCATTGAGGACTGCTGAGTCTCCTTTTGTTGGAGTTGTGTGTACATGGTTCTTATGTGTGAGGATACCTACAGGTAAATGAAACAGAATAAATACATGTATCTTACTTGTAAAATGCATGTCTCTTTTAAGATTCTTTCAAATAACATGTACATGTATCTGTAATGATTGTTTATGACTCTCTTCTATGTCTATAGTAGAGTATTGCAAATGCATGTACATGTACATGTATACTACAAAGAACAAATATGAATTTTAGCATTAGGTAAATTGGCAGAGTCAGGTCATCAGCCCAAACAGGTAAATGATTTTACAAGAGGGTAAAACATTCCGAGTATGACCCCTTGCTCCAGCACATCTCTTAGCCATATTTCTGTGATGTATATATCATGTATACTTTTTTTAACATTAATGATGCTATCAATCAAAATAGCAGGAAAATAAAATTAGCATTAGCACAGAATAGAGATGAATCAGAATCTGGATCTTCAAACTATTGGAAGTACTGCAACCAGGAAATTATTCTAAGAAAACATATACTGTAAGTACACGTATATCAGAGTTCCTGAAAAGTGTCGGTTTTTTGGGGGGTTTGCCAATAAAAACAAAAATCTCACATCGTAACTATGATTTGGAATGACAGAAATCCCCAAATGTCCGATACTTCATGGAAGTTTTCAAGAACTCTGGTATACATGTATTACTCCTCCTGGGCACCTTGTCCCACCTCTAGCTTGCTAGGGGTCTGTCGATGCTTAATTTTGTGCACTATTGTGAGTGCTGTTGAGATTATCATCAATATCTTCTTTAACTCATGTACATGTATCTGAAGATCAATTACCTCATCCATCGTTTCTGATGAGTATGAGACTGTTCCTAAATGAAGTTTTTTGAACACCATTTCGTTCTGCGTGAGAGTGCCGGTTTTATCAGAGAGTAGATAGCTGATCCTGCCAAGTTCCTCTGGTATGGTTGTACTACGTGCGATCGTGTCTGGTATAGCTTTGTCACGCTGTATGAAGAATGAGTATGCTGCCTTACCCATGTCAAGATTCACTCGCAAACTGGAAAGATGGTATAAAGGAAATTACAATTTTGACTTTACGGAATATATCAAAAGCAAAATATTTGATCACATCATTCAGTAGGGAATACATGCAAATTTCACATTTTAATCAAGCACATTTACACAATATACATGTACATGTATATAATAAATCTAAACATACATTGTACATGCATTGTTGTCTGTGTATACAAATATGTATAAATCAATTCTGCAAACTGAAAGCAGTTTTGGGAAAAATTTCTTCTAGAATACTTTTTCATGGAATTGTGGGTGGAGTAGAATCAACATCATTATGTATTTACAATGTATTTGTATTCCAATATGTAGAAAAATTTGAATTCTTTTCCTTACTCTAGTCTTCAAATACATACACGTACACAGATGGCTGTGTCAATGTAAATGTGAGAATAACAACTAAATCTTACAAGAAATATTATAAAAAAAAAGAGAAACTTTTAAAAATACAAATACATATACACGATATATGATATTGTACATGTACATGTATTCATTGTTATCAGACTCACCTGATGGGTATAATGTATGAGAATAGAAGGATGAATCTGAACAGATATCTGTACCATGGTCCGTCAAATCCCTAAATGTAAATGTAAAATAATAATGACATAACAAATCTCCATATTATATGACTACATAAAGGTGCATACGATCTCCTTTTGTGATAACAAATGATAGATCATACCTCAAACTAGAATGTTCATATAGTAATTAAAGATGTTGCCGTCATATAATTTACTCTAAATCTGTAACCTTAACTTTGACTGTAACCTTGATCTTCTCTGGATATGGACTGTAATTGTGTTTGAAATTCTTTAAAAGTTTGCAAAATTGATCACTACATGTATATTAGATCGATTTGTAACATATAAAGAAAAATCTATTTTCAGTAGGTCTCAAACATAGCAACACATGGAAAATTCTGTTTACCTTCAGTATCATCATGACGATTGACAGGACGACAACGGCAGAAAATAAAACCTTGGTCAGCGTGTTAATCTCCAGATCTAATAATCCAACCTGAAAATAGAAACAGACACAGTAATGTTCTTGTTCCATTATGGAAGAAAAATCTCCAAATCAAATAGACCAAACTTAATGTGAAGGACAAGTTTTGCTTGCATAATGTGCTGCTATATACTGCTTTTTAGCATGGATTTACTACACATGAAAAGAAATTTAACTCCTGATGCAACTTCCCCCTCCCATATCCCTCCCATCACATACCTTATGCAAGGAGTTTTCCCACAAATTTTCATTACTACCCCCAGGACTGTCCCTGATGCCAAACTTTATAAAACTCCCCATCCTCCATAAAACCAAGCCCTCCGCCTGCCTTACTCTGTGGTTGAGATGTATTCATCACACAGCGAGTTTCTCATCCAATATAAACCACCACCCCTAGGGCAGATAATGATGCCATCACCGTGTTAGACCATAACATGTTCTCTAGATACACTGTGTAGCCCCCCCCCCTTCCCCCTACCTTCCACCTACCTTACTCTGTGGTTGAGATGTATTCATCACACAGCGAGTTTCTCAACCAATATAAACTACCACCCCTAGGGCAGATAATGATGCCATCACCGTGTTAGACCATAACATGTTCTCTAGATACACTGTGTAGCCCCCCCCCCCCTTCCCCCTACCTTCCACCTACCTTACTCTGTGGTTGAGATGTATTCATCACACAGCGAGTTTCTCAACCAATATAAACCACCACCCCTAGGGCAGATAATGATGCCATCACCGTGTTAGACCATAACATGTTCTCTAGATACACTGTGTAGCCCCCCCCCCCCCTTCCCCCTACCTTACTCTGTGGTTGAGATGTATTTATCACACAGCGAGTTTCTCAACCAATATAAACCACCACCCCTAAGGCAGATAATGATGCCATCACCGTGTTAGACCATAACATGTTCTCTAGATACACTGTGTAGCCCCCCCCCCCCCCCTTCCCCCTACCTTCCACCTACCTTACTCTGTGGTTGAGATGTATTCATTACACAGCGAGTTTCTCAACCAATATAAACTACCACCCCTAGGGCAGATAATGATGCCATCACCGTGTTAGACCATAACATGTTCTCTAGATACACTGTGTAGCCCCCCCCCCCCTTCCCCCTACCTTACTCTGTGGTTGAGATGTATTTATCACACAGCGAGTTTCTCAACCAATATAAATCACCACCCCTAGGGCAGATAATGATGCCATCACCGTGTTAGACCATAACATGTTCTCTAGATACACTGTGTAGCCCCCCCCCCATTTCCCCCTACCTTACTCTGTGGTTGAGATGTATTTATCACACAGCGAGTTTCTCAACCAATATAAATCACCACCCCTAGGGCAGATAATGATGCCATCACCGTGTTAGACCATAACGTTCTCTAGATACACTGTGTAGGCCCCCCCCCCTTCCCCCTACCTTCCACCTACCTTACTCTGTGGCTGAGATGTATTCATCACACAGCGGGTTTCCCCGCCTGTATACACCACCACCCCCAGGGCAGACCCTGATGCCACCACTGTGTTAGACCACAATGTGTTCTCTATACTCAGTGATTCCTCTATCTGATCTTCATCAAACTGAAAGTTGAAGAAATAAATAAATTCTTAGTCTACAGCATTGAATGATAGATATATTTTTGAGAAATAAGAAGGCCCTCTTGTCAACTATCTTTTATGTGAAGATTATAATTATGTAGATCATGTGTCAAGGCCACATATGACCGTCAAGGTCACACTGTCAGACTTTTAACAGGAATTACGGATTCTGAAATATCAAATTCCAAATCAGATACTCTTCAAACGTCATAAGAGCACACAGAAAACAAGAAGTGATACAAAAAATAAACGTTATCAATCATCCAATATCACAGCATTTTTTTTCAATCTATACATGTATGTTTATGTATATTACATTTAAGGTTATTTAACATAATCTAACCTAAATTATTGTGCTATCATTTTGAATGGGAAACACTATGCATTACACCAATACAATTCCAACCAAAATGAACATACCCTCCTATATGTGCCCACAAAGCTGTGTATGTCTTTCTTTGGTGCTTCTACATAGATCTCTGACTTTATATCCAGTATCTCCTGAAAATAACACAAAACAATTATATTAGATAAATTCTAATCTGGATACATGTATTTAACAACTGTACAAAGAGGCATCAGAAAGGGTGGCATCACAATAGTTGACTCGTATTTTTTACTTTCCTTTTATGACCACTAATATTCACTTTACAAATCTTACACAAAAGCAACTGGAAAGGAAAACTCTGAGACAAATTAATAGCATACAGTACTTGTATGTACATAAGGTCATTAAAATTTCAGTAGAAATGGGGCAAAATGGGTAAATTGACATATTTGCGTAATCATGAATTATAGAACTTGACATATCTATAAGCCTAGAGCTACTATGAAATGTTTTGGTGTAGTCTTGAATACTACAGTCTTAACATTGTTAACTCCTCTAAAATATGAACCCCACTAAACTAACAACACATACAGTATTTTGACCTACCACACTGGAGTGTAGTTTTTGAGTATTCTGTATGGCAAGTTTTAATTTCCAGTCGGTTTCTCCGTCCAGTTGGTCGGTCCTTATAAAACACGCTCCCGATTTCTCTGTGGTCCGCAAAAATACCATGTCGGCCGGTACTCTTTGGTTCTGAAATATATGAACCATGAATTTCTTTTACATGTATATGGTACATGTACGTATGTCCACTACGACCTTGACCTTGAAAGAAGTCACTTTGACCCACACTGGCTGTTGAGTATATAACAAGCTTGGATATTTCATTTCAAATACATGTAAGTACATATACTGGTTTTTTTTTTTGGTATTTTACGTTTTTCGCGTATTTCACAAATCAAGGGACATCCAGGAAATTTCTCCCCTCACAAAAATAACACTTCTGCATTCTTTCAAAGGCAGAGCTGCTTATAGTATACATCAAATATTTCCCCAAAGCCTAACTTCTTGATGTTATCAACGTGAAATTTTCCATGGGCAAAAATAATCATGATTTAAGTGATAGCAATACATTTAACAGTGTAACTACCAGTACCAGACACAAAGATAAGGGAACACTAGGGCTTGAACGATACTGCACCCAGCCGATCGGATACGTATCATGATACCTGACATTCGATACGAGACGTATCGCGATACTAAATAAATTGATAAAACCTTCTCAAAAAGCTATTTGATAGTATTTTAATTCATAAAACAAATAGCTTTTTTTAATTTAACATGTTATACATGTAGTCATTCAATACTAGCTTTCTCCAAACTTTTCTTTTGTTTTCTTCAAACGTTTTTATCATTTTTGGTATGACATACAAAATAAAACACCGCTAAAGACGGTATGGCCGGATTGCAAAGTAAGTTTTTGTCACTAACTGGGTCAAGGTCAATAGGTCAAACAATACAGCATAAATTGAAAGGTTTTGTCAGAGGCAACCTACATGTATAATATAAAGTTTCTACTGCATGCAGTTCCATAGATTTTGCTTAAACCAGGAACTTTAACCAAAATCCTTAACTAGGTCAAAGTCCAAGGTCAAGGTCACCAGATCAAATGTTACGGCATAAATTGAAAGGTCTTGTCATGGGCGAGCTTCATGTATAATATAAAGTTTCTACTGCATACAGTACCATAGATTTTGCTTAAACCAGGAACCTTAACCAAAATCTTTGAGTAGGTCAAAGTCCAAGGTCAAGGTCACTAGGTTAAATGTTACAGCATAAATTGAAAGGTCTTGTGATGGGCAAGCTTCATGTATAATATAAAGTTTCTACTGTAAATAGTTACTTAGATTTTGCCTCAACCAGAAACTTTAACCAAAATCTTAAACTAGGTCAAAGTCCAAGGTCAAGGTCACTAGGTCAAATGTTACGGCATAAATTGAAAGGTCTTGTGATGGGCAAGCTTCATGTATAATATAAAGTTTCTACTGCATATAGTTACTTAGATTTTGCCTCAACCGGAAACTTTAACCAAAATCTTTAACTAGGTCAAAGTCCAAGGTCAAGGTCACTAGGTCAAATGTTACAGCATAAATTGAAAGGTCTTGTGATGGGCAAGCTTCATGTATAATATAAAGTTTCTACTGCATATAGTTACTTAGATTTTGCCTCAACCGGAAACTTTAACCAAAATCTTAAACTAGGTCAAAGTCCAAGGTCAAGGTCACTAGGTCAAATGTTACGGCATAAATTGAAAGGTCTTGTGATGGGCAAGCTTCATGTATAATATAAAGTTTCTACTGCATATAGTTACTTAGATTTTGCCTCAACCGGAAACTTTAACCAAAATCTTTAACTAGGTCAAAGTCCAAGGTCAAGGTCACTAGGTCCAATGTTACGGCATAAATTGAAAGGTCTTGTGATGGGCAAGCTTCATGTATAATATAAAGTTTCTACTGCATATAGTTACTTAGATTTTGCCTCAACCGGAAACTTTAACCAAAATCTTTAACTAGGTCAAAGTCCAAGGTCAAGGTCACTAGGTCAAATGTTACGGCATAAATTGAAAGGTCTTGTGATGGGCAAGCTTCATGTATAATATAAAGTTTCTACTGCATATAGTTACTTAGATTTTGCCTCAACCAGAAACTTTAACCAAAATGTTGACGGCAGACGGACAGACTGACGGACGGACATCGTCAATCTATAGGACGGAATTGCTTTGCAATCCAGCCAAAAAATCCGGAAAATTCGAACACATATTTTTACATATATACATATTTTTTTTTTGTAAATTTTAACTAAGGTATCGTAGGGGTGTATTGATACTTGGATTGCGAAAAAAATATCCCGATGCATCAATGAATTGGAGTATTATCCCAGCCCTAGGGAACACTCCTATCAAGTTTCATGAAAACACTTGCACAATATCTGGAATAAATCAAAGCTTGTCCTCTGTGTTTGCAACAGACAAATGGACAAAATAGACAAACAGGTATAGTGATATCTAAATGCCACTATCCCTGTGAGGGGTTTGACAGTGAGTGTTTTGTTTTCCCTGACATGATCGCCATAGCACTTTCTATATAGACATAACCTCAGACAGTGCATGTTTTGTAGATATTGTTTTCATTTTCATGCGTGAACATCAACAGCAGTTGCGGCGAGCAAAACAGGGGATAATTACTCCTCCCGGGAACCTGGTCCCACCTCTAGCTTGCTAGGGGTCCAGCAATGCTTAATTTAGTGCTCTATTGTGAGTGCTGTTGAGATTGTCATCAGGATCCTCTCTATCTTATTCTATACCAATGACATCAAAATTTCAATAAGTTCAGCCGAATAAAATATTTTATAGAGCATTGTCTCCCTTACCTTATCTACTACAATGAGGTCCCCTATCTTTATATTACTACTTGGTATAGGTATTAATCCATCCCTTGTAAGCTTTCTGTATTTCTGTGAATTCGCCTCTTTATCTCGACGAAATCTCCTGAAATCGTCCCACGCTTCTCTACACATTGTTACGAATATCACAAAGCCCTGAAAATAAATATAGGTCATTAGTTTATATGTACATGTGAGTAAAATGGGTGAGAGTTCAAGGTCAAGGTAACTAAGTCAAATATCTTGGTACCAAATGTAAATCTTGTTACAATGAATGTGTGTATGAAATATGAGGATGAAATATTGAAATATTGAAATTGTCGAGTCCAAGATAAAGGCAATACAAGTGTAGCATCCCCTTGCTATCAGCAAAAGGATTTTTTTTAATTTTAAATCAAGTTCATGGTGTCCTTGAACTTTGGCCTTTACCTATGAAAATCAAAAAGTTCCATAAACATCCATTGAGGAACATTTGTGAGAGGTTTGGTGATCCTATAATGATTGTATTGTCTTCTATGCTGTTCACAAGGAATTTAAGCCTAAGTTAACTGTGACCTTGACCCTTTACCTTGAACATAAATTGGGTTCATCCTTTCCCTATGGGAGTATTTGTGGGAGGTTTGGTGATCCTATGATGACTGCTTTGTCTTCTCCTTTAGTCTAAGTAAACTGTGACCTTGACCCTTTACCTTGAACACAAAATCTCCCCATGGGAATATTTGTGGGGGATTTGGTGATCCTATGATGACTGTTTTGTCTGCTATGCTATTCACAAGGATCTTAAGCCTGAGTTCACTATGACCTTGACCTTTCCTTCAACATATAAACTGGTTTAATTCTCATGCATGAGATATGGTCAGGTCCAGCATCCACCTCCACACATGTTTGGCTGATATATGCTCTGATTTGAGGTGTCCTGCTTTCATTTACCAGATTGCGAATGTTGAAGCTGAGAGATGTACATGTAGTGAAAGCCCCCTCCTTATTACGTTGAGATGAGCTGAAAATGTAGTATTTAAAGGCCGGGTTTCTCAACCTGTAGGACATTAATATTCATTTTTATACCTGAATGATGTAGGCTTCGTGGGCATGACATAATTGCTTTGATGATAGCGGTGTTCCCTCTAGTAATATTCCTAGAGGCAAGCCGTGTACGATATTTAAAAAAAATACCGACTGGAACACTTGATTAGGCTATCATCTGTTTTAAGCTGTCAGTCAAAAATTAAGAAGGGGTATAAGGGATTAATCAGGCTAATCAGATCACAATTAGAGAATTTAACCCTACAGCTGCCATTGAGGAAATGACAGAAAATTTACTTGTCTTCTTTTACAGTCCCCGCCCAGCCATCCAAAAGAAATACTTGTACCTTTGGAGATAACCAGATAAATACACATCTTTTTGTATGATAAGATATGCTTTATTATGAATCATACTTCATACTAAATTGATACATTGCAATTTTTAAAAAAGCAAATCATACTAGTGCTCAGGTACATTTGTATCCATTCATCCATTATATCATAAGTCAGGTCCAAGATAAGATGCAATGTCACACCAATAATCTCTACTTCTCCTAGCCTTCTCTAGCCACATAATGTCTCCTCTATCTTTACATTTCTCCATGCCTATGGTCTGATAGTACTGTATCACCCTCGTATAAGGATCGTAGGGTGGGGCTATGATATCAATGAATGCCGCTGGACCATCCACTGGATGAATTTCATGAATGTTACCATCCTCTGGGGTAAGAATGCCACACCCATCCTCTGTTGACAGTAGGATTTCTCCCTTGGGTATCACAGGTCTGATTTTTTCTCTTGGCAGGTTCCGCGGCAGGTTCAAAGGGTCGACGTCAATTTCATTCGGCAGCACACTATAACTTGTTACCGCTATTTTTCCGCTTATCACTTTAACCAGACTAAACATCCCCGGATGGTCGTGAAGTGGAACGCTGGCATGACGCAGAACTATCACTCCAACAGACACATTATCCTCTTTCAAAATTTGAAAAAATGTACTTGGAGCTATATTATCAGGATTTTCCCCCACGTAATTTTCTGACATGAGTTTCTCGTCAAAATTGATGTCCTCGGAGCGGATTTCAGACCATACGGCAGCTACAGTGGTAAAATCTTTGTCTGTCACTCCTCCCCGAAATGCATGAGCAAATTTTTTCAATGTTGCAGATATCGCTGCATGGATCGACGAAGTCATTATTTATAGATTAGATATGCGTCTAACTGGATGGCAATGCTTGGAAAGCTTGGGACTGAAAGCAATCAAGGGGCAGGCCTCTACTCGAAATATTCTCAGCAGCTTTTCAGATCATCAATACATAATGGTATATGTATCAGTATAAGAGAATATTTCATTATTAAAATCAAATTCAGAAGATATGACTGAACATGTTTAACTTATCAGATTAGATAAAGCTGAGACTTTCATTGTTGATAGTGACTTGCATATCAAAGACTAGATAGTGTGAGCGTTATCAGTAGGATAAAGATAATAGGCTAAATATATCTATGTGATGTTCAGGTAAGGTAGTAAATATGTAGTAATCATAAGTACAGAAATCATCATCAACAATAATTTATCACGAAGTTGCATTTATGAATTTCTGAACTATTACTTACAATTCAAAATTCATAAAAAAAATATATTGTCATCTAAATCAAAGGTCGAATTCCATGACTTTCCATGACTAAGGTCAAATTCCATGACTTTCCATGACCAAGGTCAAATTTCTTGACTTTCCACTGCCAAGGTCAGATTTCATGACTTTCAATGACCAAGGTCAAATTTCATGACTTCCCATGACCAAGTTCTAATTCCATGACTTTCCATGACCAAGGTCAAATTTCATGACTTTCCATGACCAAGGTCAAATTTCATGACTTTCCATGACCAAGGTCAAATTTCATGACTTCCCATGACCAAGTTCTAATTCCATGACTTTCCATGACAATGGTCAAATTACATAACTTTCCATGACCAAGGTCAAATTACATGACTTTCCATGACCAAGGTCAAATTTCTTGACTTTCCATTGCCAAGGTCAGATTTCATGACTTTCCATGACCAAGGTCAGATTTCATGACTTCCCATGACCAAGTTCTAATTCCATGACTTCCCATGACCAAGGTCAAATTTCATGACTTTCGATGACCAAGGTCAAACTTCATGACTTTCCAAGACCAAGTTCTAATTCCATGACTTCCCATGACCAAGGTCAAATTTCATGACTTCCCATGACCAAGGTCAAATTTCATGACTTTCCATGACCAAGGTCAAATTCCATGACTTTCCATGACCAAGTTCTAATTCCATGACTTTCCATGACCAAGTTCTAATTCCATGACTTCCCATGACCAAGGTCAAATTTCATGACTTTCGATGACAATGGTCAAATTACATGACTTTCGATGACAATAGTCAAATTCCATGACTTCCCATTACCAAGGTCAAATTCCATGACTTTCCATGACCAAGGTCAAATTTCATGACTTTCCATGACCAAGGTCAAATTTCATGACTTTCCATGACCAAGGTCAAATTTCATGACTTTCCATGACCAAGGTCAAATTTCATGACTTTCCATGACCACGTTCTAATTCCATGACTTTCCATGACCAAGGTCAAATTACATGACTTTCCATGACCAAGGTCAAATTCCATGACTTTCCATGACCAAGGTCAAATTTCTTGACTTTCAATTGCCAAGGTCAGATTTCATGACTTTCCATGACCAAGGTCAAATTTCATGACTTCCCATGACCAAGTTCTAATTCCATGACTTCCCATGACCAAGGTCAAATTTCATGACTTTCGATGACCAAGGTCAAACTTCATGACTTTCCATGACCAAGTTCTAATTCCATGACTTCCCATGACCAAGGTCAAATTTCATGACTTCCCATGACCAAGGTCAAATTTCATGACTTTCCATGACCAAGGTCAAATTCCATGACTTTCCATGACCAAGTTCTAATTCCATGACTTTCCATGACCAAGTTCTAATTCCATGACTTCCCATGACCAAGGTCAAATTTCATGACTTTCGATGACATTGGTCAAATTACATGACTTTCGATGACCATAGTCAAATTCCATGACTTCCCATGACCAAGGTCAAATTCCATGACTTTCCATGACCAAGGTCAAATTCCATGACTTTCCATGACCATGGTCAAATTTCATGACTTTCCATGACCAAGGTCAAATTCCATGACTTTCCATGACCATGGTCAAATTACTTGACTTTCCATGACCATGGTCAAATTACTTGACTTTCGATGACCATAGTCAAATTTCATGACTTTCCATGACCAAGGTCAAATTCCATGACTTTCCATGACCAAGTTCTAATTCCATGACTTCCCATGACCAAGGTCAAATTTCATGACTTCCCATGACCAAGGTCAAATTTCATGACTTTCCATGACCAAGGTCAAATTCCATGACTTTCCATGACCAAGTTCTAATTCCATGACTTTCCATGACCAAGTTCTAATTCCATGACTTCCCATGACCAAGGTCAAATTTCATGACTTTCGATGACAATGGTCAAATTACATGACTTTCGATGACAATAGTCAAATTCCATGACTTCCCATTACCAAGGTCAAATTCCATGACTTTCCATGACCAAGGTCAAATTTCATGACTTTCCATGACCAAGGTCAAATTTCATGACTTTCCATGACCAAGGTCAAATTTCATGACTTTCCATGACCAAGGTCAAATTTCATGACTTTCCATGACCACGTTCTAATTCCATGACTTTCCATGACCAAGGTCAAATTACATGACTTTCCATGATCAAGGTCAAATTCCATGACTTTCCATGACCAAGGTCAAATTTCTTGACTTTCAATTGCCAAGGTCAGATTTCATGACTTTCCATGACCAAGGTCAAATTTCATGACTTCCCATGACCAAGTTCTAATTCCATGACTTCCCATGACCAAGGTCAAATTTCATGACTTTCGATGACCAAGGTCAAACTTCATGACTTTCCATGACCAAGTTCTAATTCCATGACTTCCCATGACCAAGGTCAAATTTCATGACTTCCCATGACCAAGGTCAAATTTCATGACTTTCCATGACCAAGGTCAAATTCCATGACTTTCCATGACCAAGTTCTAATTCCATGACTTTCCATGACCAAGTTCTAATTCCATGACTTCCCATGACCAAGGTCAAATTTCATGACTTTCGATGACATTGGTCAAATTACATGACTTTCGATGACCATAGTCAAATTCCATGACTTCCCATGACCAAGGTCAAATTCCATGACTTTCCATGACCAAGGTCAAATTCCATGACTTTCCATGACCATGGTCAAATTTCATGACTTTCCATGACCAAGGTCAAATTCCATGACTTTCCATGACCATGGTCAAATTACTTGACTTTCCATGACCATGGTCAAATTACTTGACTTTCGATGACCATAGTCAAATTTCATGACTTTCCATGACCAAGGTCAAATTCCATGACTTTCCATGACCAAGGTTAAATTCCATGACTTTCCATGACCATGGTCAAATTTCATGACTTTCCATGACCAAGGTCAAATTCCATGACTTTCCATGACCAAGGTCAAATTCCATGACTTCCCATGACCAAAGTCAAATTTCATGGCTTTCTATGACAATGGTCATATTGCATGACTTTCTTTGATCAAGGTCAAATCCCATGACTTTCCATGACCAAGGTCAAATTCCATGACTTTCCATGACCTTGGTCAAATTACATGACTTTTAATGACCAAGGTCAAATTCCATGACCCTCAATGACCAAGGTCAAATTTTCTGACTTTGACATTGGCATTACCTGTACATTCAAGATCATGTGTATTATTAGATTAGATCAGTAAATTGAAAACAGTCTTGAACTGGCCATGAGTGACAATCTTTTTATTTACATGTATTTCAGGTACATGATGTGACACTTATTCTTTCTTTCTATCATTTCTTATTGAGACTTTTCAGAATAGGGAGTTATCTTTCATTTGCGTCAATATTCGATGTAAAACAATACAACATCAAGAAATTATTATGGTAACGTCATTTTCTTGCCATCATTCGAATTAAAGGAACTTCGAGGTTTCCATGCAATTTAATGATATCACATTCAATTACATGTACCATAGTCTACATTAGATACTGGCCCTTCTGGGAAGTAACTGTTGAAAATACTAGATATGAATGCATGTACCATACTGATTGGTTACTTACCAATGGTCCCCAGTATGTGTAGAGATAACCTATTCTGATCTCTGGTATGAATTGTGAGAGAGCCATGATGAGAAAATAGAGATTCAGGAAAAACTTGAATTGTTCAAACAGCACCTACAATGATATATAAAACATTAATATTTAGTTTTGACTTCACTACTTCACTACTTGAGTTTTGATTTCACTACTTCACTACTTGAGTTTTGATTTCACCACTTCACTACTTGAGTTTTGATTTCACCACTTCACTACTTGAGTTTTGATTTCACCACTTCACTACTTGAATTTTGATTTCACTACTTCACTACTTGAATTTTGAGTTCACTACTTGAGTTTTTATTTCACTACTTCACTACTTGAATTTTGAGTTCACTACCTGAGTTTTGATTTCACTACTTCACTACTTGAATTTTGAGTTCACTACTTGAGTTTTGAGTTCACTACTTCACTACTTGAGTTTTGAGTTCACTACTTCATTACTTGAGTTTTGAGACCACTACTTCACAATTTGAGTTAAGAGTACATTACTTCATTACTTGAGTTTTGAGTTCACTACTTGAGTTTTGAGTTTACTACTTCACTACTTGCTAAACACCCAATTTTCAAATTGTCTACAGTCAATATTAAAAGTTGATCATTCAAAGCTCATAAAATTCCAGTTAAAGAGGTACATGTACCAGTAAGAAACTTTGGCTAATCATTGTAGTAATCATATACATGTACATGTAAATATGATAAGAACTTCAGGCAGTTTAATAAAGATGTCAAACATGATCAACAGGTTTCCATTCAAATGAATAATATTCCAGTCTTCACAGAACTTTTTTGAACCACTAACACACAGACAAATTCCACTTGCTCATTGTATAATTTGTTGTTGCTTAGTAAAATTTTTAGGCGCCTCGGGAATAGTGACTTTTCATGAAGACTGGAATAATACAATACATTTCATTTAACTTGATAAGTTGAAGTTTAACCAAACCTTTGGAATGAATGTGATAATGCTATATTTCTGATTGCGGATGACATTTTTGGGAAATTTTTCCTCGGGAACATGATGGAGTCCTATGGGAACTGTCCGAGGTTTGTAGACTTTACGTCTTTTACAAAGCCTCTCCCAACACCTGAAAAATAATGAACAATACTTTCAGGATATATGATTATTTCCTTCAATTGATAGCAAAATTCTATAGTTCTAATAAGTTCATCCCTTTGAAACATGCAGCTCTAGAGGTGTACATGTGTATTTAACTTAATAATATTATCTCATTCTTCCTTTATAACAAATCATTTCATATTTTTGTATAAAAGAGGAAATTTCTGACAAAAAATCATATATCACTTCTATACAGACATACCGTATAACAAGAAATTGTCGCAAGATACTAATTTTCGCTATATTCGCGAGTGATTTTGAATCGTGAAAAATTATTCTCGCGAAAAATTGTGTCTGATAAGGTATAACATAAATTGGTACAAATGTATATAAGTGCTATTTTGTTTTTATTGTACATGTGTCATTTTTAACATATCCCGATTAAATATAAAGCGAAATAAATCGAGTATATTCTTATGATAGAAAGAACTCAAACTTCAATAATGGAAGATACAAAACAATGAAGTCATAATAAATCATGTACATATTTGTTTGTAATTTCTGAATCGCAAAAAATTGTACTCGCGAAAATAAATACACCCTATTTTAGCACGAAATCGTGAAATTTGATACTCGTGAAATTTTTTGGTTATACGGTATACACAGAATACTCCGTTGACTTACTACCGTATCAAGTTAGATAGTTTTACATAGTACAAATGCACATCATGTACATGGAATTATCATCAGCAAAATAAAACTTGAAAAATTTGCATACTTCATTATCAAAAACAATAAAGCCTGTGTTTGTGAAAAATAAATGCCCCAGGTGATATCTTTGTTAGTATAAATACTATTTTCTATTCAGTACATGTATGTGAAAGGTCAAGGTCAGGGTCACTTGGTTAAAAAAAATTTGGTATCGAAGGAAAAATCTTGTGACAATGAATACACATGTGAAATATCAAAGCCCTATCACTTACCATTCAAAAGTTACGCCCAATGTTAAAGTTTTTGAAAAGTAGGTCAAAGGTCAAGGTCATGAGGAAAGAAATTTTGGTATCGTTGGAAAGCTCTTGTCACAAGGATCACATATGTGAAATATGAAAGCCATATCACTTACCATTCAAAAGTTATACCCAATGTTAAAGTTTTTGAAAAGTAGGTCAAAGGTCAAGGTCACGAGGTCAAAATTTTTGGTATCGATGGAAAGGTCTTCTTACAAGGAATACACATGTGAAACATGAAAGCCCTTTCACCTCCAATTCAAAAGTTCTGTCCAATGTTAAAGTTTTTCGGACAAACAGACAAACAAACAGGCCGAAAACTATATGCCTTCAAATCTTTGATTCCAGGGGCATAAAAATCTATTTTGACCACAAATTAGAAGTATACATAAACAGCAAATACAAAACATGCACAGCAATACATGTCAATGGCTACATGTAAGTTAATCAAGAAAGCTAAGAATTTTCACTTTTCATGTTACTTACCTGCCACAAAGGCCTGAGATGCCTTCATTACAAAGGTAGCTCAGATGGGACTGATTTGGATTTCTGGATCGCCTGTCCACTAGAGATTCACTTTCCCCCATTTCAAAACTAACTTCTTCGTTAAACATTAATGGAACGTTATCCATACAATCATCATCGTCGTCATCTTCTTCATCATATCTTCTAAAATATAAACATTACTCTATATTAATGTTAATTGTAATTCAGGCCTTTCAACAATAGACGATTTTCATATTCCCACAGTTGACTTGTATTTTACACATCCTAAGACCCGACATGACAACATTTGACGTAACTTTCGACTGAATTATGATGTCACAATTAGAAATAACGTCAAAAGTAGTGATGTTGGGTCTTGGAGTGTCTAAACTGCAAGTCAAACGGTAATGAAGAAGGTCTGTTGCTAGGCGTCTACTTAGTGTCTAAATTAAATACTTTTGATTGGTAAGAAACTGAAAGTTAACTTGTTTCCGACTTAGTACAGCGGCAAAATACAAAATGGCGCCAACACTGGCAATAGTCAGAACATACCCGGGGTACATTCAATTAAGCGAAACTTTCCAGAACTATCCTGTTCTGATATCATAAAGGAACGAAAATAGTACCAGAATGACTTCACCATACCTAGTAACAATGGATATGGGTGAATTTGAAATTCACTCAATTTGAAAATAACGTCGTGCTTGAAGCTAATTTGGTTACATCTTTTTCTTTATCTTATTAATTAGTTAATGGCATCCTTACCAAAAAATTTTGATACAATGATATTTTCAGCATTGTAACAAGATTTTACTCATAAGTCATGTCCACCATACAGTTACAGCCATTAACGAAGATGCTATTTCTTATTCGGTTATCATGGTTATTTCTGTCTTCTGAAGACAGAAACAACCAAATAAGAAATAGCACCTTCGTTGCGCTCTAACAAGTCCACCTTATTGAAACAACCTTGAATGTTGCTCTAAGATATGCCAGACAATCCTATCTGTTTCTACTGAATGGTGCGTTCCAAGTACAGAAACAGTAAGAATTAGGGCTGACTTTTGTATTGTGATATATTGCAATATTTTATAACATCGAGATTCCTTATGATTTTCATTTTGCTTTCAAAATTTTATTTAAAAATCTGAAAATGTCTTTATGAAATAATGATGGACATGTGCAGTCAAATTTGACAGTCCTTCAATATGAATATCTGGTTGAAAGAAATTAAAATTCATCCAAGTATCAATGTGATAATTCTGCTGGGATATCGGCGGACACTCGTGGACATGCAGACAGTGCAAAAAGTCACTAGGAAACTCTTAATTTTCAAAGAAACAATATGAAGATAAAAAAAATATTGTCAAAACCCAGTTTTTGAAAACAAATACAGTGGTACGAATTGTGAAGCCTTGTATCGCAATATACCAGTACCACGATAAAACTGCTCAGCCCTGCCCCAAGTCAGAATGTTCTGCACAATCCAACACACCCCAGGATCTGGATCATTCTGTCAACACATCAAATTGATTTATTTAGCCATGCAATACAACATGGAAGCAAAATACCTTTCAACTATTGAACAGAATTTAGTCATTACCGTGCACGCCAGAAGAGGGAAAAGAAGAATAAAATCAGAGGAAATTCGAAATTTAATGTTTGCTTTGCATGACATGATGTTACTCCTATCTAATTGTCAGCTTATGTTGTGTCACCTTTGTTGTCGTTTGGTTCTTAAAAGTCGTTTTGTTGTCCCGTATCTGCTGTTCAAATTCATCGGCAAAGTGTCATCGTCAGATTTAAAGCCCCCTATGTCAATGAAAATGAATTTAATTTTCAAGGGTTTCCCTATAATTCAATGTCTTTTCGGCTAAAAGCAGTCAAATAGTGTCAAAAAAGTCCAAAAATAATGCCAAATACGATATCTCACACTCAAATGATGGTAAAATTATTTATTTTTGTTTACATATGCGGTCTTGAGTCAGTAGCGGAAGTGGACGGGCACCTGACAACCATGACGCTTTAGATAAGAAAAGTGAAATTTTGCTGTCAGTTCTGGGTTTTAATGGTTACAAATCGGTTGACATGAGTGTCCACGACCACGAGGTATCATTATATCTCCAAAATCAAGCTAATTCCCCCATCCAAGCCTAAATGATTTACTTTTACATTCATTACACTCCTCCTCTGAAAATTCATTGAATTTGTTTAGTTGTGAAAATGTTTGACTATTTTGAGTGAATATATCTTATTTCATATTCTATGTGTCCTTTTATATGTAGTTTACCTGTATTTGTAACCTCAGCTACATCTAACCATGCCTGTGAAATTACCGCATGGCTCAATGGGTAAGGGGTTTAAAACTCCATCATGAAACAATGGTTTGACTGTTCTTTCATGAAACTGAGACATTCTCTAAGTTTGATGGAGAGAGAGGTGCACCTGATTCACTTGGCAACATCACCAAACACTGGTTTCTTAAGGGTTGTACTCTATACAAAAATGTCATTGTTCAGGTTTTCATATTGAAAAATTTTTCGAACTGAAATAGAATTAAAAGAAGTAAAATTCATATTAGCTCGTGACATGGATGTTTTACCAAGATACAGATTAGTGAGTAATATGTGATTGACATTTCAGAGGAGTAATTTTCCTTTTATCTTTGTTAAGTTTGAAAGAGAAACTTCTTATTTCTTCTAAAGCATGTTATTTAAAGACTCTGGATCTTTCTAAAGTACATATTGTATTTGATTCTATACACTCACAGATCTCAGCAGTGCTATAATGTCAGCAAAAAGAGGATTTTTAAACACAGAACTTTGTTTAATACTGAAAGACTGAGATAGATTCATCAGAAAAACAATGTAGTATTGTTCTGTTTAAAAAAGAAAACCTGATAATGTCTGGACCTGCTTTGAATTTATTAGTATATTATACTCCTCAATCATGTCAAACTTTTTTATGAAAAAAATAATTTCCAAAAAAATACCCTAAATGATTTATTAAATACACTAACAACTCCAAGAAGATAATGATTAAAAGTTTTTTGTTTAGAATTCAGTTAAAACTAATAAAAGTGATATTTCTTTAGATGTCTAGTACATGTATAATGACTTTAAGAACAAGATTTAATTTAGAAATAGCGTTTGTTCTCATTTAATACAACAGAAATTGTGCATAATGTTGCTTTTGAAACTTAATAAATCTCCATCAAAAATATTGAAAGTGATATCATCATGATAGTTAACTTCTTTTTTAAATATTTTTCTTTCAGTCTGACGTTGATCCATTCTTATGTACTTGCGGGCCTTGTAAGAAATTTTGGAAGGATAACTTTAGCGATGCTGCTGATCTGCTTCGTCAGTCCTCACTGAGTAGGGCAACAGATACCTCTGTTCTTGGACATAGAAATAGTGTTGTCAAAATTGGCGACCGTGTGATGGTCCAAGGCAAACATCCAGGTGAGACATAAAACTAATTAAGTGTTTAGTTCTGTGTACATCTATGTCTCTGATGATGAAAAAGGTGAAAATTGCATGCATATACATAAAAGTAACAAGCAGCATTCAATATTGATTAGTAAACTAGTGCAAATCAGTCATGAAAGATAATTTACTTAAATCGATCATTCTCACTAGTAAATGTCACTTTGCATAAGCAAATTTATCTTCATTTTGGCACAGAATGTTACAACTGTTGTATGAGCATGATATCCTTAGAAATTAATTTTTTGTAACATGATTATTGACTTGCAATTGCATGATCTTAAACAAATCACTCAAAATTGCATGTATATATCTTAAGCCGTAAATCTTCAAGTTCTAAAAGAAAATGGTGATTGTCAACAACACGTTGGTGAGTTATGAATGTCAAAAGTCAGATGTTGTAATAGTTAGCAATGTGCATTCTATCATGGCTTTTGTCAACTCCTCAGGTTTGGTTTTACTGTGGCACTCCTTTTATTATTTACACACACTTTATGTTCTGTTACCAACATGTTATTTGGTTAAAAGATTGTGCTCTGTGTAGACACTGTAAATGTTATATTGATGTTTTGTTTGTTGTTCAAAAAGTGAACAGCAATAATGATTGACAAAGTAGTTGCACATACTGAAACAATGGCTAATTGGTGCCTCTCTTGGAAAGAAAAAAGTTATGCACAAAGAACCTTAATTTGCACAAGTATTGATTTCTAAGAATTATCACGATTACACTTTCTAATATCTGTGATTGGCACATATTTAAGCGTTTCCTTGACTTCTGTGTCCACTAAATAACGGTTCAACTTTTAAAAGTATCACACAGTAAAAATCATTTTAGATCACTGAATTAAGATTTATTGACCTAATGTTGAAATAAGTTCATCAGATCTTTTAATGGGATTATTTACAATATAGAACAATTAGTTGTATTTTCATAGACTCTAACATAATGTACTAGGTCATCTGCAATGCAAAGTCAATTTGTATAGATTACTCTAATTGCGAAGTGTCCGTCTGTGCATCTGTATAATACGTAGTCCGATTTTCACATAAATTGGTATAACTTACTTGATATAAATTATACTTTCATCAAACTTACAGGGATTTAAGCAATACGCAAGATCACAACTACAGAGCGTGCAGCATGTCCGTTCTGATTTGCATTATAGACTCCTACCTACACCATTGTTCAAAACTTGGGCACCTTTTCTGTCCAAGTAAATTTATGACGTCAAGACAATGGAGAACAATCAGAAAGTGCACGAAAATGTCTGTATAACTTTTGTTAGATGTATTTGCGATCTTCCATATTGATGAGACGAAACAAAACACCCTATGAGGGTCAAAGTCACCTTCAAGGTCAAGGCCCCATAGCTAGGGTCCAACAAGCCATGTTCAAGGTCAAGGTTACAAATTATTCCAGCATGGTCCAACATATTGGCCACATAACATCTGCCCTTGAATAGTCTAGAATTTTTTTAACAAGTAAACTTACATAAATAGAATTTGTATCATCATATAACTGTTTTATTCACTCTTTGCAGGCACAGTGAAATTTGTCGGGGTGGTGGATGACAATGCTATAGCTCCACAACTTTATGTCGGTGTCAAGTTGGACGATAATGGTAAATAAACAACGATTAATAATTACGATATATCAGCTATAAAGTCTCGACGGCATAATTAATCAGTCTGGCCCATCTGAATTTTCATGCAAATATATGTCCTCTTAATTTGCTGGAAGATTAAAAGATTATCCTGTAATATTATTCTATTTATATATCATTCACATTGAATCTTCATTGATTCAGAAGTAAAATTTCATTAAGTTTGTATCTATAGGTTTTCAACTTTTCCATTAAGCTGCTTGAGTAGGCCAATTTTCATATTCATTTCATTTTACTGTCTGGCAATGAAACATTAATTATAACATGTATCTTTGTTTAAGTTTCATTGATATTTTACCTGTATTTGAATTAATTTCACACCTGACCAGTATTTAATGCTGTGTAATGGAGACAAAATTAACAGAACTCTTCTAAATTTCTGAGCTTTAATAAGAACAAAATTGACTTTTTCTACATTTTCACAGTGAATTCTGTGCACAATGGTTTGTACAAGGGGAAGCGTTATTTTCACTGCACTCCCGGGCATGGAGCCATGGTCAGATATACAGAAGTCCGTCCACTTAAAACCGTCCACAAAACTCCGCCTCTACAGAATAACTACATGTTCCCAAGCTGGGAAGAGGTCAGAAAAAGGAGGAAAGAAAGAGATGAAAAGTTAGTGTAAACTCCTATACATTTGATTAAGCCCTTTGACATTGTCATTATTTTCAAAGATAATTTCAATATTGATGCATGAAGTGTTACAAAAAAAAAAATGATTTGTGTTAACATTACACAACTGGCATTCAATTCCATCTTAATTTGAAAGTTCAAGTGCACTTAGGTCAAGGTCACATGGTTAAAATTTTAGTATGTGTAGGAAGATCTCTTAGTCACAAGGAATTTATATGTAAAATATAAATATACCACTAGTGGTTGAAAAGGTATGCTTTTAAATCATATATTTATGGAAAAGTGTATCAAGGTCATAAGGTCAATATTTGGATATGTACAGAAAAGCATTTTCACAAGAAACACATATGAAATATCAATAACCTTAATACTTAAACAATTGAATAGTGCAGAGAAATAAAGAAACATGAAATTTTTCAGACTGGCCGAATTATACAGTAAAGCTGGTATGTCCCCACCATCATCAGTCACGTCTATGCCATCAATAACACCAACAAAACGCACACCTGAACCTGTGGTGAACATCAGCGATCCTAACGATATGGCACTAAAGGTTTGTACTTAAAATGAATTACATTTAGATGAAGAGAAGATAAAATCAACACAAGCATAGTATCCCCTCGCAACTGCATGTGCTATGGGATCAGCAAAATTAAGTCCAAAGTGACCTTGACCTTGAGAATCAATGGTGTTCATCCTTTCTCCAAAAAGAGGGGGGATGTATGGAAAGTTTGGTAATCCTATGATTGCTATGCCTTCTATGTTGTTCACAAGGATTTTGTCCACTGTTACCTTGACCTTTGACCCTTGACTGAAAATCAAAATGATATCATCCTATCCCCATTGGGAACATTTCTGGACGGTTTGGTGATCCTGTTATGGTTGTTATGTCTACTATGCTGTGCATAAGGATTTTAAGCCTAAGTCCTCTTTGACCTTGACCTTTGACCTTGAAAATTAATCAGCTTCATCCTCTCTCAGTGGGGAACATTTGTGGAAGGTTTTATGTTTCTATGATGAATACTAAGTTGGCTTCTATGCTATTCACAAGAGAACCCAGACACAACTCAACAGAGTTGCGAGGGGATGATAATTGGCTTATTCTTTGCATATGTCAGTCAGTATCATCAACAAAGTTTAAGTATGTATTGGCCCACACTAAATCAGGCAGGTCATGACATGACATTGTTGTTGAAAAACAAAAGAATTATTGAGAAAGTTATCATCCTTAGTATGAGAGTAACGTAATATTTTCATGTAATAGAAATTATCATCTTAGTGGAATGCATTTCACTTATCAAGTTTACGTCCAATATTAAAAGTAACAAGAACTTAGTTATGCTCAAAACATTTCATTTCAGATTCAGGAAAGACGTAGAGAAATTGAGAAGAGACGGAGACAGGCCAGTGCCGACAGCAAAGAAAAGAAAGAATTCTGGCAATTAAAACAACAATTCGGTGGTGGTAACGAAGGAGAAAGATTAGCAAGAACTCTGATGAAACTCAAAAACGCCTATAACGAGGGACTTAGCCTAACGACACGGAAATCGTTACAATACGACCCTGATATTTACGATGATGATATTTAGTGTATTCAGAAGGAACCAATTATGTTTGCCAAATTAGCTAGATAACAAACAATCATGTAGTATACATTGTAGGTATGAATTTATGACTCGAGATATACCTAAGACAATCAGTGATTAGTAAAACTGTGATATACTTTTCTTTGTTACGGAAGCTAATCCATATATTAAGTTGAATTCTTTACACAAATATTTCAAAGTGTAAAATTCTTCAATCATTTATACTCCTTATCTTTTTCAAATATCAAAAATCATTTTTAGTGTCAAATTTTCTGTTATCTCTCGCGGTTCATCAATTTCAATAGAATTATTATAAATTCATTTGCCATTATGTCACTTTATTGATGAGTAATGGTGAGAAATCAAGGAACAACATACAAATATACCCACCCAGTTAAAAGTTATTATAAATATTTTAATGAGATATTCCCTCGAGTTTCATTATAATTTTCTTAAACAGAAAAGCTTGTTGCAAAATATTCATTTGTACACTGAATCCAATGAACCAATCCGTATGAAAATTATATATGTAATATTACGTTTAATTTATTTTTGCATTTATTATACATGTATATATACCTCACAGTTTGAAAATATCAGTGTTTTTCTAATGACAATTTTCTGTGAAGTCTTGTTTTTTGGTATATGTAATATTTAGTACAGTAATGTAAAATCTCCAAATTGTTCCGAAGCAATAAGAGTTATTTGCCCTTTGTCTGCATTCAATGCATAGGTACAATGTACAATTAGTATAAAGTTTAACCTTGTATTTTCTCAATCAATCAGGATAAATATGCTGACAAATGAATATTAAAATTTTATGTTACTTTCTTTTTATTTTCAGCCCTATTAGGGTGTGCTTTAATCATTATCATATGAATTTTACTTCCTACCAGAATACTTATAGTTTTTTTTTTGTGAAAGTTTCTACAGATGAATTAAATTTACAAAGATGAAATAAAACTTTATTCAGGACTTAACATATTCATATATACTACTGGTACTACATTTAAGTCATGTAAAATTTTGTACAATAAAAAGTCACATGTATTATGTAGATTTTTTTTTCACAAATATTTCTGGAAAATCATTCTGTACACTTCATTGTTTTTGTATTTAACTTCAATGTCCATGGAATACTTATAAATGTACATTTATAAGTATTCCATTAACATTGTGCGTCTGTGATAATTTGGTGGAATTAGGCTGTTTTACATGTATAATATACAATAAGTTACTATCTGTAACAAATTGAATCTCGCTTATTAAACATTGAATAAAGTTATACAATGTACTTGAATGTTCACATTTTTCATCTAATTACAGTACCATTTCATTTAAGATTTCTAGCTTTAATTATATGCCAAGGTCAAGCATTTTTTGACCTACACAAAAGGTCAAAACGGACCACAAGGACTAGGATATAAAAGGTGAAGACAGAACCTCATAGAACTGTTCAAAAGTTCAACGAAAGGTTAAAATAAGGGGAAAAGAGATACACAGTACCAAAAACAACATGCCTTGCAATCTCTGAACACATTTCTTACGAAAAAAAAAAATCAAACTTGCTATGACCATTTGAATGAGCAAAACTGTTGTGTATATGTGTTTTCAAGGATAAGAAAAATCAAAATCAAGTTTAACATTGTCTTTATTATATACTTAAACATTATATGTATTTTGATCATTGCATAATTACATACAAAGTATAAAACTGAAATACTGTTTTACAGTAGACTTGGACATTGCAATTCAAAGTAGAGGGAGGCTCAGAGACAGTATCCCAACAAATCCAAATTTTTCAAAATATTAGTTCATTGCACAATGTACATGCGGTGCCTTGATCTGCTTAAAGCCAGTTCATTTTGATAACTAAACATTAATTTTCTTTGAATGGAATGGTAAAACAATTGTTGAGGTCAACATTTTTTATGGTGCACAATCCATGCATGCCAAGTATTTTACATCAATTTTGTGTTCAAATTGAGTTTGACTTCACTTTTTACATGACTTTACATTAATTTTCTTCAAAACAGAAAGTGTAGTGTGATATGTACATACATACATGAATATTATTTATTGAACTTTGGGTCCTATACTGCAAACAAAGACAAAACTGCATCGTTTCAGCTCTATAACATAAATGTAACTAAAAAAGACAAAATTGTTAAAATATACTCATGTACATGTAGCGATAAACATACACAGAATTTATAGGCACTGAAATTGGATATTGCATGTCGGAATTTGTGAATGCATGTCTACTTAAATTGTATGTGCAAATGACAATTTTCATAGGAAAAACCAAACTATTTTTCAAGAAAACTTTATGCTTAAAAGAGGAAAATGTCATCACGTTTTCCTGATACACCGATTACGGTATTTTGTTATGCAGAGTATGTTTACAAACATATACTAGACATGTAAATGCAGTCACTGTGGAAAAGGGGGACAAGTCTCAGGATGGAGAATTTTCATGTAAAGTTTAGCTGCCTGAAATTTTAGCTAAAACACTTTCTAGCATACATGTGTAATGTATGTAACATGTGTAAGATGAGTACATCCATCTGCCCTACTCATACAGTATTTTTTCAACACACCATCACATAGCACATAGCTAAAATCTTCATTTAAGAGTTGGCATGCTTCATCTCAACATTTCGTAGTCTTTGGCGAAATTTTGTCCTCAATCAAGATGTTATCAGTCACACAAATTGTTCATACTAATCGATTGTGGTGCTGTCTGTAATATATTTATGACCCACTCACATTACATTCTTCAGTCTCTTTTTGATGTCATATTTTAGTATGAATTTCAAAGTCGTCAAGGCTTGCAATGAGCTGAAAATGGAAAATAAAAGTATATAATGATGCCCATGAAAATGCGTACAATTTTTTTTTAAATCAATAGGACTTTACAGAGATCCTTATCTAAACAATGTCTATTTTACCTTACTTAACACAGCCAATTGAGCCTCCCATGAAATTCATACGAAATGAGCATCATGTAAATTTCACATAAAAGTTCATGTGAAATTCATATAAAGTTCACATTAAATTTATGTGAAAAACATTTCACATGAGCTTCACATAAATTTACTTCACATGAATTTTTGTTTGTGACATTCATGCGAAATTGAATTAACAGAAACTTTATGTCACAAACTTCACATGAATTTCATGAAAATTTCATGTTCGTGCTCGTTTCACATATTGAACTTTATGTGAAGTCTTCTGCAAAGTTCATGTTAATTTCTCATGAATTTTATATGAGGCACAATTGACCCTTCCCAATGCGGGAAAAAAATGCAAAATTTTGTGACGTCACAATGCTTCTACCTCGGACAAACAAGCTTCGAACCTCGGTCAAACACCGAAATTGCATTGTGACATCATGGAATTTCTCAAATTTTTCCGCGTTCAGAATGGTCAATTGGCTATGTATTGTTAAACCTGAAGACTTACTTATAAATTCTGATACTGGGTCTGTTCCATCTTCTGATCGTATTGAAGCTGTAATGTCTTTGCTCTCCAACAACGGTAAAAATAACTGAGCAAATTCTGGTGTATATGGAGGTGCAATGATGTCAAGTACCTACAGAAATAGATAAGAATTTGGAATTTATTCATTAAAGTTGCCATTTGAAAATTTTAAAATCTCAAAATGATCTTAAAAATTTTCAAAACAAACTACATGTACATCATCTATAAAATTTTCAACAAAGCATTTTTGGTAGATACATTTAAGATCAAAGGATCCATCTTACAAATGAAAACTAAATTCTAAATTGATTAGTCTTTTGTCTGCAAAAAAACACCAATGTTTTTAACTTTTTCCTGATGATTCTATATTTCCCTGAAACCAGATTAAAACAATATCAAAGAAGTGTGGTTATGCTTTACAATTTACCTCAGTGACAAAATGTCTTATCAAAGATATGTCAGTATCCTGTTTCCCTAGGCAGTTCTTTATACATGTATATGTGACAACGGGAATCACAAAAAGACAGAATAACTTACCTCAGTGACAAAATGTCTTATCAATGATATGTCAGTATCCTGTTTCTCTAAGCAGTTCTTTATATACGTAACAACGGGAATCACAAAACCTCTGCTGAATAAATGTACCATTCTGTCTAGTAATGTCTTCTTCAGCTCAAGCTACAAAATTAAACAGAAACTGTCTGAAGCTAAGAGTAAATCTGCCTCTTTACTGAAACATCTCTCTTACAAATGGAAACGTAAGAAATAAGACATGTCCTTTGTTATTATTTTGCTCATTTTTCTAACTTTAATCTTAAAGTTTATGCTATGTATACTTTTTGACCAATTTTGACATACATGTACATGTATTTTGAATTTCAGTAAATTCAGTAGGTAGACACATGAGAAATAGTAGTCCCCTTCAGTTTGCCTGTAGGGGACTATTGAAAATGAGAGGAATTGTTTCTTGGCATACAATACAATAGTATAAGAAAATTCAAATACTGTAAATTGCTTTATTTTCGTCAGTACCAATTTTCGTCAATTCGTTCAAAATGACCATTTCGTCAGTACGTAAATTCGTCATCCAAGGGTCCCTAAAATATAAATTCGTCTGTTCAAATGCCAACATAATATTCAGGTATAGGCCGTATGCGTTTGTTTTCATTGTTTGTTTAACAATTATTGGTAAACAAACAATTAGAGACATGTATACCACCTAGCTTGTTGTGAAAACATATCATTTAGTAATTAGAAGTACATTATCTGTGACTTTGTGTGCGTATTCAGTTTTCAATGATTTATCATTTGCCTGTTGTACAATGTATTTTAAACTCTTAAGATTCAATTTTTCCTTTCTACACTATATTTTGTCAAGAGTATTTATATTTGTCGATACGTAATTTCGTCAAGGGAGGCACTGACGAAACTGACGAAAATTGGTACCTGACAAATAAAAACCAATTTACAGTATTTCATTTCCTACACAAACACAGATACTGTCAAGTGATTTTAGTTTGAGTCCAAAAACTACAGGTACATACATATTACTTTGAAAATATTTCTACAGATAAAAGAGCTTACATGTACAAACAGTGTCAAGGATCTAGACCAACACAATGTATTAATACCACTTACTCTGACTAGAACATCCAGTTCCTCAAATGAAGACTCAAACAACCTTACAAGCAGATCAAGGGCTTGTTGATGTAATAACTGGTGATTGGTCACTATCTGTAACATCAATACAAAGGGAGTTAATATTCAAATGTACCTGATTGGTTGATAAATTGTGAATACCTAACAACTAGATTTGTGAAGTAGAAACAATGGACAGAGAGATGGAGGACAGATGAAGTGATTCTTATATGCGCTTTTCTTTGCAGGTTACCCCATTATTCCTTTGTACACGTGTATATGTGTTATAGGTAGATCAAATCAGTAGATTTTTATAATATACATTTTGTACAAATATATGTATATGTATGTTTTACTACATATGCTATGAAGAAAACAAATAATGAATGGTCATACTCTCTGCTTTAAAACCCAAAGTCCCTTTAAATATACATGTATTGTCGTAGCAAAGTGATCTGACCGGGCAGAGCTAATTCAATTAAGCAACTGAGATGAATCGACAAGATTTTAGGGTAGATAATTTATGAATTGCATATAGTAATAAGAGTAAATACTCATTACCTGTAATTTTGTAAAGCTTATATCACCTGGACAGAATTAAACTATTCCAATGACCAGGTGAAAAATGCTCCGTCCGGTCAGGTCGGTTTGCTACGACAATACAAGTGGTCCCTTTTAACATAAAGGTAGAAAGCAGAATACATACCTCGTCAATAAGTACCAGGTGTAGAGGTGTGTGATCTGTGTTTAATTTGAAGTAACTAGCATCAGATACTGTGTAATCTACCCATCGTAATACACCGTATGCTATCACCGGAAATCTGTAGAAAGAGTAAAATTATAGCATTATTCAGATTTTTTTTTTTTTATATTTTATTTTTTTTTTCTTACACTATATCAGTCACAAATATATATCTAATATCTAAGTATGTAGATATAATGTAGTTTTTTTATTTTATGATAGAATAGAGTGGAGAGAAAGAGAGAGGAGATGGGGGGAGGGGAGTACATTCACTCACATTTACACATACATGCACACATAACATATTAGATGTAACATGGTTACTTCAAACAGTTAATATAAATTTCTTAATAAAGAATATAATTATATTGTAGTTCTAGTGGTTAAAAATATTTTTCCATGAATTCCATTCAGTGTTGAATTTATCTATACTATTATTTTTCAAGGCCAGGGTTTTGTGACATTCATATTGAAATTTAAGATGGTTTAATAGACCTGTCAGGGAAGGATATTTCATTTTCTTAAGGTTGATGTAAATATAATGTTTAGTATACAAAATAATAAAGTTTATGATAGTGTTTTCTTTATTAAAAGTTCTACCAAAAATCACGTCTCTCTTATCAAATTGGACAACAATATTGGTTTTATCAAATATGATGTACTCAAGGTTACTCCAGAGGAAATAAATAATATTACAATCAAAGAGAATATGTTCAATGGTCTCTGTTTCATGATCACAAAAGAAGCATAAATCACAAGATTTTATTTTAATTTTTTTAAGATAACTACTGGTTGGAAGTATTCTGTGTAAAACCCTGAATTGTAACCATTGAATAGTGGTGTCCGGAGTAGTTTTAAAACATATATTGAAAACATCTTTAAGTATTATGTCATAATTACTATTGTTATTCCATTTAGTGATTCCTGTAGGTATAATTGGTTTAGTATTTATTTTCTGGTATATGATTTTATTTGGTTTATCATTCAGAATTAATATTTTATAGAAAAAAGGAATAATAGGATGTTCATAGTTGGCCTCTGTAACTAAGATGCTTCTCATCCTAAATAATCTAGTAATAGCACTTTGTATACCATTAAATAATAAAAAGCATATTTCTGGAATATTAAATTTACCTTCAAATTCTTGTTTTGTTAAAATTTTGCCATTCTTAAAGAAATCACCAATGATTCTTACTCCTTTTGTGTACCATTGATCAAAATAAATTGGTTTTTTATTAATTGTTATTTGAGAGTTATGCCAAATAGGTAAAAGCATTAGGTCTTCTTTAGAAGGGCAATTATCATTTATAGTTTCAATCAGAATTTTTTTCCATGCACTAAATGTATCAATCCAAAATTTATTCTTACTCAATTTGATAAGCTGAGATAGATAGTCATCTCCAAAGTCATACATCTTTTTTATAATATCATTATCATAAGAAGCTGTAAAAATATCAAACCATGATTGTCCACCATCAATTACTCTTTTGATCCAAGTACATTTTAACGAAACAATAAAATTTTCTAAATTAATCATCTTTAATCCTCCTACTTTGTAATCTTGGGTAAGTATATTTTTTTTAACTTTGTGGCAGTGAGAACCCCAAATAAATTTATATAATTCTTTATTCAAAGATTTTATGAGGTCTGCATCAGGATTTGGTAATGAAATAAATAAATGATTTAATTTGGGGATTATTAGTGTCTTAACTACAGTAACTTTACCAATGGGAGTTAAAATACGTCTTGACCATTGATTAATTAATGAGGATATTTTAGGCATTGTATATCATAATTAATTTTGACCATTTCATCAAGATTAATGGAGAATTCAATACCAAGTAATGAGAAATGGGTAGATCCCCAGCTAAGCTTCCATCTTGAGTGATGATATACATCCTTACTGAATTTCTTGGATCCTATCCATATTATTTTTGTTTTAGAACTATTAATTTTTAAACCAGAGAGACGAGAGTAGAATTCCAATGTATCTAAAGCTGCGAAAAGAGATTTTTTAGAGCCATCAAGAATTAAAGTGGTGTCGTCTGCGTCTTGGGAGATTTTCTTTTCTTTGTTACCAATTGTAATGCCTTTAATGTCTGAATTATTTTTTATGAGAGTAGCCAAAATTTCTGCGCATAGAAGGAAAATATATGGGGCGACAGGGTCCCCCTGTCTGCAACCGCGATATATTGGGATGTGATCTGAGAGACCACCAGATTGTAGGACTGAAGCCCGTATTTCTGTATTTAAAATCTTTATCCATTTGATAATAGAATTTTGAAAACCAAAAAAATGAAGAACTTTATAGATAAAGGACCAGGCAATGGAGTCAAAAGCTTTCTCAAAATCTATTAGAACAAGCAATCCAGGAATATTACTACTTTCTGTGAAGGACATAAGATCGTAGACCAATCTGGTGTTCTCTCCGATATAACGACCACTCATGAAACCAGTTTGCGTATTGGAAATTAAGAGATTAAGTGTAGTTCTAATTCTTTTACTAATTACTCCAGAAATAATCTTATAAAATACATTAAGCAGGGTAATAGGTCTCCAATTTTTTAAATGATGTCTTACTTTATCTTTTTTCGGAATACATGTTATAATCCCAAGACGCTGAGAAGCAGGAAGTAATTCTTTATCAAATATGTCATCTATGGACCTTTTGATGAAATGTTTCAAATCTAACCAAAAAAATTTAAAGAACTCAGAAGTAAAGCCCGAACTTCCTGGAGACCTATTACTACGCATATTTTTAAGTACTGAATGAATTTCATCTTCTGAAATGGGCCCCTCTAATGCAAAGGCGGAATCAATGTCAAGTTTAGGAATGTCATATTGTCCTAAGATTGTATCTAGATCTACATCATCAATATTATCTTCGTAATTAGCATAAAGTTTTTCATAGAAGGTTTTACATTCTTTTAAAATATCTTTCTGATTCCTTATAAAAATATTATTATCTGTTTCTAATTTATGTATTGTTTTATTGGTGTAATTGCGTGATTCAAGTTTACAAAAATACTGTGAGGGCTTCTCACCCTCATCGATCCATTTCGCTTTTGACCTAACAATATTGCCCCTAATCTTTTCTTTCCTAATATTTTCTAGTTCTTGTTTTTTATCATCAAGCTCAGTGTAATCAAATGAATTTCTTCCAAAAGTTGACTCTATTTCTTCAATTTCTCTAAATAGACCTTCCTCTGTGAGATTTTTTTTCTTTTTTCCGAAATGAAGCATGTGAAATAGTTATACTCCTTAATTCCATGAGAAGTGTTTCAAAAAATAAACTATCATTTATGGTAAAATCTATAATATCATTCGGGATGTCGGAAATTATTTCAGATCTGTATAGGATATTAGCGTATTGGATTTTCGTTGTAGTGATGGTGCTTTTCACTTTCTGAATATACTCTTTGTCATTAAGTAGAAGATTATTAAACTTCCAGATACCTGGTCCTCTAACAAAATCATCAAATTTCAAGTCTAATATAACATGTGAATGATCTGATCTATAACCAGTCTTAATTTGAATATTTTCTATAATGTTAGATAGATTTTCAGGTGTAAGAAAGTAATCTAATCTAGCGTGTTTTGGGGGATTTTTTTTGTGCCATGTATATATTTTTTTATCAGGATTCAAGGTCCTGTAATAGTCAGTAAGATCTGAATTGTCTATTATTTCAAGTAACTTTTGACGTGCATTAGGATTATTTATGTTCAAGTAATTACAGGTATCTAAATCATAGTTCAAGGCAATGTTAAAATCACCACATACAATTACATATAAATTATCAAAATCACTTATTATTTCTTCAATTTTTTCATAAAATTCTGGGCTGTCCGAGTTGGGGCCATATATGTTGATCAGTGTTACCCTTTGTTCATTCATACAAATATCTAAAGCAAGGAGGTTTCCATTCTGATCTTTTTTTTCTCTAAACACTTTTAATTCAAAATTGTTGTTAAACATAATAGCCACCCCCCTTGCATTTGATCGGTAAGAATTAAATAAACATTTAAATCCCCATTGTGTTTCTATGTATGGCTCCAACTCTGGGATAAAATGAGTATCTTGTAAACATAAGATGCTATAATTCTTTTTCTTATAATAGTTTAGAGTGTCTTTCCTTTTGGAAGGACACCCTAAGCCCTGGCAATTGATAGATGCTATTCTTATAATATCAGACATAAAGCAACAGAAGAATAATCATGATAAGTAAATGATCGTTCAACAAACATGCACACATACACACAGGGAAAAAGAAAAGAAGGACAGGGAAGATGAGATAAGATAGGTAATGAAAGAGCAATAGATGATTACTGTTTTCATAGATATCATGAATGCAATATGCAATTGTCATCGACAGTGTCGTTTCAATAATGCAAAAAAGAGCGACCTCGGAATAACAAGTGTCAGAGCTGTCGCTCGAATAAAGATCGCATAGTAAAAAATGTACCAGTAATGCATACACCCTTAAAAACTTAGAAAACATTCGGGATGACATCTGTAAACACTTCTGGACCCCTGTTCTGCACGAGAAATTCTAACCGGAAGTAAACAAAAATATGTTACAAAGCAGTTTCGTCTTACAGACTATTCGACATCTGAATTTTCGGATTCATAACCGCTCAATGTTTTGGATTTTCGTCTAATCTTCGCGTTGATGTCGTCTAAAATGTCGAATTTCACCCTTTTATCACCACATTTACCATAAACCGATCCGTTGAAATACCAAGCACTTTCCACATTTTCGTTCTCTGACAGACATTTTATTAGTTTCGCATATTGGCTGCTGTGACATCGTCTACCAAGCGGACACCGTTACCGGATTTCTTGACCTGTGACCGTTTACGCATGATTTCAGCCTTACACTCGCTGTTACGGAGCTTTAAAAGAATTGGTCGTGGTTGGCTGGGTTTAGCGCTAGGAATTCTATGTACTGCAATTACATTCTGTGGGGTAATCGCAACTCCCGCATTCTTTTGTATTACTTCACGCGTCACCTCGTACGTGTTTTCACCTCTCTTTTCACTCACTCCGTATATCTTTACGTTTGTTTTTCTTGAGTATTGCTCATTGTAGTTACTTTTCGTTATAGCCTGTTTCACATTTATAGAATTTTGTTGCAATTTTGAGCTCATTCCCCTCATTTCCTTTTTACAATCATTGATATTTTGCCGTAGACCGTCTATATCAAGATTAAGGCCATCTATAACATTTTCTAAGTGAGCCACTTTCTCGGCGTGTCGTTCCTCTAAGGCAGCACATCTCTCCTCTACCTTTTTTTCAATAAGTAAATCACGCTCTCTTTGTTGTTTTCTACTAACAGCCTTTCAACAATCGATGTAACTATGTTTGGTAATTCGTCCGTTGTTACCGTCTTATCGAGCCTGGTTTTAAGATCGTGCAAGTCGGATCTAATAAGATTCAAGGTATCACTTTTGTCTATAGACTCTCGATGTTGTGAAGTTTTTTGAGTTTCCGTTTTAGATGCTGATCTGGTTGAATTTCCTGGCATTTTGGTTATATATTTATCAATACTGCCGCTCGACATATAGGAGCTGAACATAAGTAGTACAGGTAGTACAGGTAGAAGTACGTACATAGACAATGGAGGCTTGATGTGTACTCACTGTTTCTGTGTACAATAAAATTTAAATGTCCATGCAGCTTGATCCACTATGAAACTCAATGCAATAACGACAGTACTTTTTTAATACACAACGATCGTTCCTTCAAAAATTTCTGTATTAATAGTCACTAATAAGCCCGTACATGGGTCAGTTGAGAGCGCTCAGAAAATACGTCCTCTCACTTCGAGAGCCATACCGGAAGTCCAGCATTATTCAGGTTTGATCAACAATGTACATGTATCTTTAAATATTGTTTTCCAATACATGTACATGTATATGCATGTTGCATGATGGACACTTTGCATGTGCGTTAGTGCATCACATGCCTCTGATACAAATTAATCATGTTAATATACTAAAGTTCACTTACTTGATATTCAAAAATAAAGTATTGACATCTCCTATAAGCTCTGAAGAGCTTTTGTTTTTAGAGCACAGAGCTTCCACTTTCTCTAGAGCTTGTGTAGTTGGTTTTAACTCATCTCGGTTGATGTTTTTTCTCTGACCCTGTATGAGACAATATATACTTATTTAGCACTATTCATTCTGAATACTACATGTAGTTGCGCATGTTGAGCCTAAACTAGACTTTTTGTTCAAAAACCTCATTTATTACTTGCTTCGATAAATATTAGGCAATAGATGAGTAAGATAATGAAGGTTCTAGATGCACTAAAGCAGGAAAGTTACAAATATTTTATTCAAGAAATGAAGGGGCACAAAATGTTTTTACCCTATGGAAAAAGTTCTTTGAATTTTTTCTTCAAATTCATTATTGATGTTACTAAATCATGTGTCTAGATCTATTGCTATCTAAAATACTGTAAATGTGGTTATTTTTGCTGGAGGAAAATTTCGCGATTATAGCATCAAGACGTTATGCGTGGGGGAAATATTCGTGATAAAAATGTCTTTTCCATTGTATGAATGCAGAGGGGATATTTTCACGTGAGGGGAAATTTTCACGAAATTCCTTGATTTGCGAAAAACGTGAAAATTACCTCTACGTGAAAATCTATGTTACAATATTTAACAACATTCCAATGGGAAACTCTTTGTTGAAAACTCCTTACAGATAAATGTATCTATTTCCAATACACATAAAAAAGCCTTTCAGAAGAATTTACCTACACTTTAAATCAATATCAGGAATCTACTGTGCAATAATATTTTCTGTCTCACCTTTTTATACATTTCTGTGACACTGGCTGCATAAGACAGAACAAATATGTACTTGGATTTATGTTCTGGATTGATCCTGGAGTTTGGCTTGAATAACGCCTCTATTAGAAGCTCTGAAAGGATGCAATGAACATCATAAAATTTCAAACTATTCAATACCTTGTTCTTTCATTAAACTTCAGCAAGACGAAAAGCTTAAACTTTATTTTCTCTGTAGCTAGTCAAGCTTTGTATCCAATTATTTTAATGTCATCTATCTTCAAAGTTTATCCATTGCAAAAAAAGTCCAAAAAACTGATTTATGACAGACAGATGGACTAATGGGCAGACAGAGAGGAAACTAATTGTCTCCTTAGGCTTTACCAGTAGGTGACTTTAACATCCTTACCTAAGAAAGCTGGCACTCTGATCAGATCTACTGGGGGAGGGTTCATCTCAGAGTACATCCTGAATAGCTGAAAATCAAATGATGTATTGTAACAAATATGCACAATATCCTGTATAACTATCTGATTTTAACATGAAATTCCAGGACTTGCGTTCAAATGTGGGAATTTTTAACTGAAAAGTACTAGAAATACCTATTTTGAATCATGATCATATGCGAGTAAGAAAGATATTATAACCTTTTTTAGCACAACAAGTGAATATAACCAAACATGCATGATTCAACACATCATGAATTTACATGTATCTAAAGAGGTTCAAAGCAGGTACATGTACATGTATGTGTTTATGTGTACAGTTTTTAGTGTTTATGTGTATAGTTTTTATAGCCAATTTTCAAAATTCAACTCCAAACATCAGTGTACAATGTACACTTCTGCTGAATTAAACTTCCCAAATTCTTCAGTTTATTTGTATTTGAAAGGACAAAATGGCACTGTTTAGCATCAGATTAAAACTGAGGAAAGTGAAGAAATTTTATGTCTAAGAAGTAAGTTTACATGTACAATGTACATACTATAGTGATATCTGCTGGGTTGAGGGCATTCCTGGACAGCATTGATGACAATGCTTGACATGCCCGTGGGTAAGCCGCGGCACCACTGAGAGCCAGTGTTATAGGGGTCACATCCAGTTCTCTGTAAATATAAACCAGGCAAATGTATGAATACAAGTTATCAATAAAGTATTTCCTCTTACATGTACCTTTTTCTGGCGGACTGACAGCATTCAAAATCTACTACTCTGTAGGAATAAAAAAAAAATCCAAACTTTGACTATACAGTTAAACCTGCCTTATTGACCCATTATGGTAAGAGACTTCCAGTTTTAAGTGAACAAGGTTTTCAATTCCCAAGTTAACAATTTTCATGTAAATAAACCTGTATTAAGAGACCACCTGTCTTACATGAGTGACCTTGATTTGGCATTCCCTTGAAGAGTCTCTTCAAATCTCTGAAATACAGTTAAACAGGTTGAACTGTATTTCATACACTGATCAATATATTTTTAACACCATCTTTGATTTTGATTAATGTACCTTTCATTAGCACTTTTCTGTAGTTCCTGACACAGTCTCCTGATATTAGATCCACCCTTGGGTTCCTGAGATAAAATGTGCATCAGCACCTGACTGTACAGATAGGTGTGTTCTCCGTGACAGACCATTTTCTACGACAAATATTAATAAACTATTTTTCTAATCTAATGTACAGTCACCTTAACAGTTTAAGACATAAACTTTGTGACATACATGTAATTTTGGCCACGAAGAACATGTACATTAATTTTTCAACAGTTATTCACTTAAACAATTTATGCAATTTCTACACAAAACTATTCATACATGAACTTATGGAAGAGTGTGGATTGGGATATCCATGGAAACAATGGGAAAAGATATCCTTGTTTTACCCCTATGGGGTAAGATAACATTTTCACGTGCCGTTTGACTGTAACGTCAATTGTGACGTCATATACGATTCTTGCGTTAGCCGATCAAAACTATGAAAAAGAATACATAAAATCTATTTTTTAGCGCTTTTAGACAGTGTGAGAAAAATAATCAATCTCCAGATGTGATCAGGGACACAAAAATCCAACTCTTGTGTCCAGGATTTGCTTTTGTCCACGACTCGGCAAGCCTCGTTGTGGTACAAGCAAATCCTGGACACTCGGGTTGGATTTCCTTGTCCCTGATTACATCTGGGGATAGATTCTATTAGTCTACATGTATGTACTTACTGTAAATTCTGGTAGATTTTTGCCGAGATTCTCTTCTCCAGATTCTAGTACACTAGTGATAGAAGTCCTCAACACTCGAGAGAAAACTTCGATTTGATGACATGCTGTTGATACAGAGGTTATCTCCCCTTGGTAGCCAGCATCAGAAATCAACTGCAATGAGATAAAGAAGATCCTGACAACAATCTCAACAGCACTCACAATAGAGCAACAAATTGAGCATTGCAATTAATAAATAGGAAACCTTCTACATGTATTATATATACAAAAGAACAAATTATCTGTGGCGAAATAAATGAAATATATTATGTATTCAACATAAAATCCTGGACTTGACAATGTACTTTCGTTAGAAGTACTTCTTTTTTATACGCCCGTCATTTGACGGGTCGTATTATGGTATGGCGAAGTCCGTCCATCTGTCTGTCCATCCGTCCGTCCGTCTGTCCATCCGTCCATCTGTCCGTCCGCCTATGGAACGCAATAACTTGATTATGCATCATCGGATTTTCACGAAATTCATAGTCATACATTATGATTGGACTGTGGAGAGGAAGCCGCCTTTCGATTTTCAGATTCATCTGATTTGTCGTTTCAGAGTTATTGGACTTAGATTTTTAAAATACAGTGAAAATATACTAAAATAGTTAAAAATTACTTAAAAATCTATTTCTGGTCGAAATGTTTTGAAATTTTGTATACTTCAAGAAGAAAGGATGTTCTTTGACATATGTAATGGGTTTTTAATTTTTTTGTCGCATAATTGAGATATTGTGTGTAATGGGAAGGGGGGGGTGGGTTATATGCACATACATGTTAAGCTAAGGGCAAAATATAGGCGCATGGAACGCAATAACTTGAATATGCGTCAACAGATTTTCATGATATTCATACATCATGTTTGGACTGTGGAGAGGAAGCCGCCTTTCGATTTTCAGGTTCATTCGATATGTCGTTACAGAGTTATGGGACTTAGATATTTTAAAATACAGTGCAAATATAATAAAATAGTTAAAAATTATTTAAAAATCTATTTTTGATCGAAATGTTTTGAAATTTTGTATACTTCAAGTAGAAAGGATGTTCTTTGACATATGTAACGGGTTTTTAATTTTTCTGTCGCAAAACCGAGATATTTGTAATGGGAAGGGAGGTGGGTGATATGCACATACCGGTACATGTTAAGCTAAGGGCAAAATACAGGCGCATGGAACGCAATAACTTGAATATGCGTCGACAGATTTTCATGATATTCATACATTATCTTTGGATTGTGGAGAGGAAGCCGCCTTTCGATTTTCAGGTTCATTCGATATGTCGTTACAGAGTTATGGGACTTAGATGTTTTAAAATACAGTGAAAATATACTAAAATAGTTAAAAATTATTTAAAATCTATTTCTGGTCGAAATGTTTTGAAATTTTGTATACTTAAAGTAGAAAGGATGCTCTTTGACATATGTAACGGGTTTTTAATTTTTTTTGTCACATAACCGAGATATTTGTAATGGGAGGGGGGGGGTGTTATATGCACAAACATGTTAAGCTAAGGGCAAAATACAGGCGCATGGAACGCAATAACTTGAATATGCGTCAACGGATTTACATGATATTTCTACATTGTGATCAGACTTTTAAGAAGAAGCCGCCTTTCGATTTTCAGGTTCATCCGATTTGTCGTTATGGAGTTATGGGACTTAGATATTTTAGATACATGTACAATGTAAAAATATACTAAAATAGTTAAAAATTCTTTAAAAATCTATTTCTGGTCAAAATGTTTTGAAATTTTGTATACTTCAAGTAGAAAGGATGTTCTTTCACATACATGTATATAACGGATTCTTAAATTCTTTGTCACATTATCCAGAAATTATGTGTAATGGGGGAGGGGGGGGGGGGGGTTATATGCACATACATGTTAAGCTTAGGGCAAAATATAGGTGCATGGAACGCAATAACTTGAATATGCGTCAACAGATTTCATATTTGTTCATTGTGATCAGACTTTGAAGAGGAAGCCGCCTTTCGATTTTCAGGTTCATCCGATTTGTCCTTATGGAGTTATGGGACTTAGATATTTTGGTGTTGTGAAAAAAATCCCAACGGGCGTATCTTGCTGCGTGAGCGTAGGCTTTATTGTACATGTGCTGGTGTCAAATTTAAATAGAGAATGGCGTACAGTACCACAGATAGACAGTGCAACAAATACACAGATACTAAAAGCACATTCAACAGGGATCTTATACATACACTTCCCACCATAAATAAGTATCCAGGTAGTATAAACATGAGAAATTTCATGAAAAGCCATCCCATTATATTCTCTTCTGTGCTTTTAAATGCATGAAAATTTTCAATACATTATTTGCATCATTTATAAAATGGGAAATTTTTAAGAATATTTTTAGATTTTTTTCATATGCAAAATTGACATTTTTTTGGAAAAAAATGCAAAAATGATAAAACAAAGATTTAGCCAAGAAATTACAATGTACTTGAATTGATTGCAGAATGATTAATCTTCAGATTTTCAAAAGAATGGAACAAAAATCTTCACTTTTTTGAAAACAAGAGAAGTGTATTAGCTGGGTACTAATTAAAGGTGGGTAATGTATTCATACAACTGATTGATACTAACAGAAATTTCATCATAAAAAAAAATTATTTACTAAGTTTTCCCATCAAATAAGGTTCTCATTCTCCTTACAAGTAATATCAGTGCTTAGAACACTTGGATTTAGAGTCTGTGTTACCTTGACAGTGAAGTTGAGCATGAGACAGTCAGGATATTCCTCTGCTAGTTTATAGAATAGTTCTCTCCATGTAGGGTATTCTATCATCTCAGCCAGCCAAGATGGTGTCTGAAATACAATGTACATGTACAAATGTTGAACCAAACCAAAACAAAAGGCTCAGGGGCAATTTCGCTCACCCAAGAACACTGAAAATCTGTGCAGTTAATGTGATACACATAATTCTTATCATAAACCTTATGAGTCTTTGGCTCTGGTTAGCTATAAAAAGAAGGGTTTAACCATTTTTTTTATAAACATGACACTGTAGTACTAGTATGTTGTACATTTGGACAAAATCTGCTTTTCAAAGAGAGTCTCTAGATGTCTACTCTTGGCAATATTTCTTTTCCAGATGTCACAAGGAATGAAATTAAATGTTACAAAGTAAAACACTATCAAGGGATGTCAGCTCCATTCTACCAAGATAGACAGACGGATAGAAAGGCAGACAGACACAGAAAACATTTGAATTTCTCACCTCTCCTTCATCAGAGAATATAGAGTCAGCCTTCCTGGGGTCAAAGTGTTTAAGGATAATGTTCTTTAGATGGTCCTCTACCATCTCCTGTACTATCTTAATGTCAACTCCTACAATGTCAGAAAAATTGAAAAGTGAAAACCCTGAAATTCTAACATTTGGAATAATTCTGCAAACAAAGTTTGTGTTGCCACTACATGTATAGGTTAGTCATTTATAATGTATAGTAATTAAGGTATCCGTTGTACAAATTAATATCAAGTGTATTATACAGTTAGAATCACGGCAAATCTTTACCTAGATATAATGTGATTAAATATAAAAGTTGGGTTCCAACACCAAAGGTCAACATGCCAACCCATATGTAAGCCACGGAAATTATCGAAAGACTGCCGAATATTACCGAGATCATTTTAACACTGTTTAAATGGACGAGACGTCAGTGAGATCTCCATTTGTACATTGGATACGTTAATGCTGGTTTGATGAATCAACCAATTTGTGCTAGCACAAGTTTTGTCATCCGTTTATGATAATACAGCATGTATTGGTTATTGCTGTTATAATATACATGCCACGAACAAATTTCTTAAACTGGAATATTACTGTAAATGTGGTTATTTTCGCGGGGGGAAAATTTCACAATTATAACATCAAGACATTTCGCGTGGGGGAAATATTCGCAATGAAATAAAATGTATTTCCCATTGTAAGAATGCAGCGGGATATTTTCGCGTGGGGGAAATTTTCGCGCGGGGGAAATTTTCGCGACGTCACTTGATTTGTGAAAATTTCCCCCACACGAAAATTTCCACGTTTACAGTATCTTAGTCATTGAGGATTAACATTCAAGTAATGCATCACCTTAACAGCTCAACTGATATACATTTATAAAGTATCTTTGTCAAGTTCAAAATGAGATTCGTCATGAAAAATCCTGTCATTGACAATTTTGTACTTCATAAATCATGTTGATAATATGGGTATTGCTAATTGTCAAACATTGTACATTTTCGAAGATGTAGTATAAAGGCTATATAAAATAAATTACATGTATCTTAGAATCAGCATGTTTTATAAAAATTTCATTGATTTACCTTTTGTCAAATATATTAATCCTTTTTCAGCGAATTAGGAATCATGGTTCTTGCAGTGACAATCAATTAAAAGGTAGATAGGTAATAAGTACATGTATTTGCTGTCACAGACCACTTATTATCCAATAAATTCAGGTAAATTTAAGTAGATCTAGTCTAATTTGGTATCAAAGATGGGAACTCTGTTGTCTAATAGTCATGATAGTGAAGTGTCTGTTCAATCAAACATATTTTCCATTGTTTCCTATACTAGTAGAAGGAAATCAGTGCATCAAGATACTGTACGTTTTGACCATTTAAAAGTTCATTCAAGGTGTCTGCTAGTACAGGTGAAGGTGTACAAAAAATGTACTAACCAGCTTGTATGAGCCACTCAGCCAGAAGGTTGACTGTCTGGGCAACTGCAGTGTAATTATCTGACAACATCTCAACCACTCTCTCTGGAGAACCACCAGCTTGCAGATATCTGTATTCAATGAAAACTATTCATAAAGATTCATGTACATATTTGTTTTAATCTATTTTTTTTAAACTCTATGTTACATATATCTATCAAAGAGCTAATTTATATAATTAAGTAACACAAATGAAATGCAATCTTCTTATTTCATTTCTTCTTTCTAATCCATAAGCTTTAGAAATGTTCATCAAAGTACATGTAGTCTATTCAAAACCATGCTGTTACCATGGTTACAAATCATATTCAATAATTTCTCAGAAAATCTTAAAAATCAAAAATGTAATGAGATACTCTGGTCAAAGTGTTTGAAATAAACTGTGCAAAATGTATAAAGACAAAACACATCCAAAATCTCATTGGTACGTCATGGTAATACATTGTAATTAAAGGTGTATTGTTATATTAAACTTTGCTGATTATTTTCTGTAGGAAGAACTTATTAAACCAATCACACTTGGAATATGTCAATCAAATCAAATATTAGGAGACTCCAAAATATTATATATATTGTTTAAGAACAGGTATGTCGCCTGATGCATGCTTCAAGTGTAAAATATCATTCGATAACGAGATTTATATGAAAGCAGTCTAAATATGAAAACTTTTTTGAATACACTAGCCTGAAGACAATTTCTACAAGATTTTTGTATACTTTATATAGTGAAATTCCACTAGCCAGACAAAATTTCTGCTCCCAACATGCGTCGGGCTAGTGAGTTTTCGTAAAGACTGTGAATATGATGTATAAAATACATATGAACACTGACTTTTTAAGCATCTGAAACACTCCTGGTTCCATGATGTAATCTTTACAGGAGAAAGCTTCCACACATTCCTGTTGTATGGCTCGGCTCTCCTCCTCATCGTGCTCTTCTTCTGCCTCTGGGGACTGAAATCATAAACAAATAAAAACATACCCATTAAGCTAAGCTTGTAAAATATTCTGAGAATTAGCTGTTTGGGTGGTACGCAAAAAAGGTTAAATATATGTTGTCTCTGTGACTACATGGACAAATTGAATTAATACACATGCACATGTAGATGTGTTATGTTTGAGTCAATCATTCAAAACACAAAAATCAAAGTATAAAATTAGTTTAAAATGCTCATACCCTGATCATAGTTATTCAAGGTTTACTCTCATGCTTAACTCGATCATTCTAGCTTCAGTACATGTACATATATACTTTGATTAAATACATGCAGGGATCACTCTAGGCCGCATTTTTTCAATATTCTTGCATTTTTTACTCAAATATCGCATTTTACTGAGTTGTTTCGCTAAAAGATAGCATACCTCCTTTGAATAAATCGCACTAAAGTTAATATAATGTGACAGAACAGGAGATTCGTCTTTAATCTTCAAATTTTCAGATGATTATTCCAATTCCGCGTGCGGCATCACGTATGTATTTATGAACTCGGCGGGTATACTAACCAATAACTGAGTATCTTCAAGGACTTATAAACAGTCTACAAGTCTTTGGAATCGTCAACATGAACAATAGCTATACAATTCTTCACAATGCGTAAATAAAGTCTTGACGTAAACATTCTACAGTACACCCTACACTTGCAGATTAGACGTTACCGTAAAATGACTTGTCATGGCCTGCTGAAATACTTTTAATATGTATACATATGTACCATTGGAACCTATGATTTCTTAAAATTTTGACATTCACACTGTAATTTCTTTTAGATGAATAGATACTTCATATTTAACAGCGAGTGTAATTGAGGCACGGCGGATATATATATATATTTTTGAAGTTGTGAAAAAACGTCTCGTTGGCGACTTATAGCGTGCGGCGGTGTCTGAGGTACAAAAAAATTTAAATTTTATTTGACCTCATATTTCATTTAAAATGTCATTCAAACAAGGGAAAAAGAAAAAGTCCAGGGCGATTCTAACATTCTCACAATCAAATAATGTGTTGCCAGATGTTCACGGAAATAAAGAGAAACCGAAGTTTGATTTTTTACATTTTAAATCTCATTGAAATCGAGAAAATCTCATTGTTTTGTAGCAAATGAGATTTTTATCCCATTACTCTGTAGGGCTAGGGTGATCCCTGACATGTACTAGCTTGTATTCTACAATATTTGGTCTTTTGTTACATGTACATGTATGTATGTCTTGAGAAGGCTTAAATTAAGTTCCTAATCCCACATGGTTCTTCAAAAAATGTGCTCATGTTAATTGTGGCATTTTTAGGATATGACCGCGCAAGCTGGGAACTGAATCTTCTGTATGCTTGTACATTGTTTTACCAAGTGAGCAAAATACTTAAAAAAATCATGATGCCATAGTTCTTTCATCAAACATGTCAAACACACTGAACTGCCAGTACATGCATGTATCATGCAGTGGTTCAAACTTCCAAGTCAACATGGTCAATAGACCATGTTGAAGATGTTTCATTTGATAGCCAGACTACAGAAATCACATTATTTTGGTGATATTTTTCACTATGACATCATAAAAGAATCATTGGAAACATAACAGTAAGCTAAATAAATAAAAATACAACTGTACATGTTGCAATTTCAAAGTTTGTCACTTGATGTAATTTAGAACGGTCAAATCTGAGAAAAGGGTAGTAGGAATTACCAATGATTACAACATTTCAAATTTCTAATCTAGCTCTTTTGCGACTCTGGCAGGCAGCCGTTTTATTATGCTGCCGTTGACCATGAATGACCCCTTACCAGATACCATATAACATTGTCAACGTCAGCATAATAAGGGATAAGTCAAATTGCAGGAAGGATGTAAACACCATAATACAAAAAAAAAAGTTTCTTTGTTCTTCAATAATTCAAATTAAAATGAAAAATATCTGCAGTTCCAAAAGATACGGATAAGAGCTTATCAAGTACTAACAAAAATGTATTAAACCCGTCTTTTATAACTCTACCTCATTCCCCGTATCATGATCTTCCCACATATTGTCATCTTCCTCATAATCTGCCATTTTTAATCGAATAAATTGATTTTAACATTAATAACTTCACCAAAAAAAATTTTTGACACCCGAGGAAATCAAAATTTCCACGAAGTTTGAAGAAACGAGGACGGGTCACGCTTATTCCGGATAAGGTAACCGGTTTTTCCGACGATACTTTCGGCTTATTTCATTATTTTGACAGCTAATTGCTGACATTCAATGATTCATTTAAGATATTGTTTATCTAGACCCATTTTGTTTTCGCTACAAACTAATTTGATTAAGGTTTTGAATATTGCAGTTCGAATTTTCTCTGATTCATGGACACCTGTATTTGTATACAAATATTCAGAAGTGCCAAGCAAATTATTTTTTTGTTACAACTGTAACTACCACGGTTGATGAGGTTGCAAATGTCATGCTAAGTTTTATGTCTTACCCTAGGTTTACACTATGTTCCCGGCGACCACGGCAGTCACGGTGGCCCAAAACAATAGCACGCCGTAGGATTTTTGGCAGTTTTTATCTTGGTAATCAAGTTCTGTTAAGTCTCGTTGCGTTTTCGCACGGACTATCAAGGTATCCGTGACGAGATGGGGCTCCTGAATCCCAAAGACCTGACGGTGCTCTGCGTTTCAACCTACGGCTTGTTACAGACGTTAACTTGTACATTTCCTCACGACCTGCCGCGTTCTGATAAGGTCTGTCACGGTTTGTTACGATCTGATCAAGTTGGCCACGTCTACCAAGTTCTGTCAAGGCCCACTACGATTAACCATGACCACCGGGAAAAGGAGACACAAAAAAATGCATAAAAGGCTTAATTTGTATACTTCTTGTGTCTCAACTTAACTAGAATCATAAGTTGCCGAGTCATACTTTTGCTCCCCGTTCCGCTACGGACACTGTCCCAAGTTTTGTTACGGTCTGTAACGTTCTGTCACGTTCTGTCACGTTGAGTTGCGTTCAACCCTTTTTGCTACGGTTTCTAAAGTAGGCCATCTGCACCATGGGCTGCCGTGACAAATGTTTTGACAGTTTAAACATTTGCCCCGGCAACCACGGCTAGTTACGTTTGTCGATCCTGTTCCCCTACATTGTCTCACAGTCGCCACGTTTTGTCCACGGTGGCTTGAAACGTGGCTTCCGTGGCCGCCGGGAACATAGTGTAAATGGGGGGTTAATTTCACATTATAGGGAGCGTTGCTCCCTTCGCAAACTGGTAGATAGGAACGACACATTGACGGACAAACAAGCTCATGAGTATTCTAGAACAATCAAGTGACATGACACCTCCCTAGAGACCAAGCTTCAAATTTTGTTTGCCAAATCATGATGACAACCCCTAGCTGATTATTCTTTTTAAACCATATATAAGAGACTATAAAAGAATCTGCAGTCTATTTTACACTCAATAATATATGATTCTACTTGACAAGAAATTAACATTTCTTGAACATTATGAAGCAGGGACGTATATGAAATATATTATATATAGTAACATCCTTGGTTGAAGGTTTTAAAATTAATAATACCTGCAAGTAAATTAACATCAGGGAAAATTAATAATTAAAAATGGTTTTGTATCATCTATTCTAACATGACTTGAGATTTTCTCACCTGGTGTAAAATTTCCAACAAACTTCCAGTTCGCTAAGCCCGTCCATGCACGTGCTATAGAGCTCATGCAGAACAATATTAGAGTAGAAATAACAACTAGCTTACTGTGATTTGTTGTCCAGTAATTCCCCTCGTCACATGAATCAATCAAATTATCACCTTGCCGCTTCACGGCTCAGTGATAATTTTATTGGTTCATGCGACTCGGGGAATTACTGGACAACAAACCACGGCTAGCTAGTTGTTATTTCTTAAATCATGGACTAGCTGAACCGAGTTTATAGTTTACATGGTTTAGAGTTTATAGTATATGCTACATGTACCCTGTACGTTGTATTATAATTTTCAGGAGAACTCTCTAGATATGAACGCGTACAATGGGGAGTGTTGATGAGGTATGGGACAGATTTAGCCGTCTAATCAAGCCACAGTACATCATCTTTATAGTCCTGTGTAGTATAATAGGATACTTACTAAGAGCCAGCGACTCCTACCACCTTAAACCTGTGTGGAGGAAGCGTAGTGAACCTCACCACTTTTACAACAAGTATATTAATTTTGCTTTGATCATCAATCATTTTAGTTATCTTATCCAAATGTTACATAATACTTTAGAGGGATTAATTTTCTAGTAGAGTCAAAATAGTCATGAGACAGCAAATATCTGTGGTTGAATTAATAGATTCAGTTTTATTTGAAAAACATAAAAATTGATAGGTTTCATTGGTACTAATCTATTGTTTCATTGTCTGTATTATTTGTTGCGTATAGTATGCTTGACATGTCATCAATTACTTTATTTTCAGAAAATTTCCTACAGATAGAGACAAACTTCCGTCACCAATAGTAACAGATCTTGACGGAGATGGAATCAATGAAATTCTACTCATCACTCATGATTTCAGGTAATACATGAAACTTCTTCAGTTCAATTACTATTTGATGCTTTATCATGAAATTTTGAAGCAACCAGGAATGCTGCCTCATTTAGTCTTTTATGCGGAAGAAGTCTGCTTAAATGTGAAAATAGGAGGTTCAAATTCATATACATGTATATGCACAATTGGCCCTTCTGGTTTTGCTAAATGTCATGACATCACAATGTTTTTACTTTAGACAACTTGAAGCAAGCTTGAAACTTTGGTCAAATATTAAAGATATTTATATATTTCATGCAGTCCCTGGATTTTAGAAAAGTTTTACAAAAAATATTGAAAAATAACTATTTTTATCATTTTTTGCCCGTTCACCCCTTCAGTATGAAGAGGATAAAACTCCACCTGTGGAACACATGAGGTCAAGGTCAAATTTATGTTGCAACTGACACTTATGGAAGGAAGATGGCTGGGAAAAGTCTATTGTAATTGTTACTTATAATTCATGTATTTCAGACTAAATGTCTTGACACTACCTGAGCCAGCCCCTCAGGATGAGGAGGATAAAACTCTACCTCACGTCGAGGTCAAGGTCAAAATCATATTGCCATTGACACCCATGGAAGATGGTGGGAAGAGTCGTCCTGCTGCCATGGGAACAGGATTTACAGTCCCATATGCCTCAATGATGCAGATACGCAAGCAAGTAAGTGAAAAGAATGAGAATAAAGATAATGGGTAGTAGATGCGTAGCCCGACATGGGAATTCGATCAATAGCTCAAAAAGAATCTTTTTGATAAGATTAAAGTTTATGAGGACTGTTTGATATGCATGTAAGTACTAGAGGGAAGAATTGACGAAACAAAGGAGCTGTTAAGATAAGACGTAAAATCAGCCCTGAAAAGTTGGATTTTGAAAATAGAAGTTAAAAAAAGATTTCTTCATAAAATGCATACCTATATGGCATCCCATCAGAATCTGAGGTGATTTTATATCTGTTTTGTATAATTTTGCTAATATTTGGGTCAGAACTTGTATTTTTCCTATTGAATTCAATAGAAAACATAAAAGTTTTATTGAACATTCTTCCCTCCGGATATACAGAATGCCAGTTTTACTAGAGGTGTATATCCATGATGCATATTTTCTGGAAAAGTGGGGTTCTGTATCTCCGGTGGGAACACTACCCCAGAGACAAAAAACCAAAAATAGGAAGGGGTGCATTTTTGTAAAGATCGATCTTCTAGACCATAAAATATGACAAATTTGACAATTTTCCCCTTTAATCGAGCCAAAAATGTATTCTTGATATGATCGAATGAAATATACAAGAATTGGGAACGAAATAAGCAGGAGTGATGTTTATTTCTTCATCAGTGTGTATTTCGCACTAAAAGGCTTACATTGTAGCCGTTGAATACAAAGCGAGACCATATTTTGAGTTCTTGATTTCATTATTTGCCAATTAAAGTCGATATAACGTTCGAAATCTATTTTTGATATACAAATGTAGACATATTTGATGTCTTTTAGTAAATATTTATCCATTTTAGGTAAAATATTATTATATTCATACGTTTTTTGGTCAGTTTTATCAGTTTTCCTATCCGAGTACATCTACTTCTTCCGACCTTAATTTTAGAATCTTAGGAGTAATTCACCAAAATGTAAAAGATATGAAAAGTCTTCAAATACATCATATTTCAATTATGATTAATTTTTTTCACCATGTGAATCGTCATGCTTAAGAAATACGGTACGAGATTCAGGGCTAAAATACGGCCCTTATGTTAACAGCTCCTTATCAAAAGAAGCGGCATACAAGAAGCTATTACATCCGCGACACAGCCTTTACCAAAGATAGCCAAATTGCTAGAAAATTGATTTCTTTTGAAGAATTTGATATGATTATTTGTGTTTATTGAATTAAAGCTTTTATGACAAAGATGTACATGTATTTACTAGATGATCTTTTATTTTTAACTTTTTTTACATTATTGGAGTGCTTAATTTCATGAATAAAAAATATTGATTTTGCAGCTATTTTGCATAAAATTGGTACATAAAAGATTTCAGAATTGCTTTTCTACCATATATAGATATTAATGTTCCACAAAACATTGGATCCAAGCACAGCCTGAAATATCAATGATGCGCAATAAAAAAAATTGTAGCACTTTTACTGCTTTAACATTCAGCCTCAGACAGAAAAGTTACGGGCAAGTTCTTATACGATGTCATCTTTTGGCTCCTCTTTTCAGATAGTTGTTGTATTAACGACTGATTGGCAGATATTTTGCTACGACAACAACTTAGAGTTGCTATGGCAACAGAGGTTAATGAACATCAGCCATGTGGAGGACACCTACGAGGTCAAGGCCATGGGAATTCTGATAACATCTCATAATGTGAAGAAGAACGACCAGGGTCTGATCATCGTTGGCGGAAGTTTTACCCATAAAGTCCACCAGGTGGAGACATCAACCAAAGCTTCAGAGACAAACAGGTAAAAAACGACAGAATGAAGTTTCGGTAAAACCGAAAGACAATTTTGATTTAGAAAGTAATGGAATTTCAGACCTAACAGTCTAGAAAAATTGGAGATGGTGCACTTATATACGTGTGCAGTTTTTGAAGCAAGAGAATTACATGTATTTTTAAAGAATTTTTTGGACGTTAAAAAAGAATCAAAAGTATTGTTTTTGATGATGTAATATTAATACATGAATATCGTTTAAATTTTACATGCATACAGTCACATGTATATTACTACTACATCTTTAATTATTTTTGTGTGATGATTCTCATCTACATGCATATATAGATATTGCATAAATTTTGCACGAAAATCATGCAAAAACTTTCATATCACTTGAATGTCTCAAGCCATTTGAGCTCGTACATCAAGTATAGAAAACTTGTGGAACGGAAGTTAATTATGACACCATTTCCCATTAAGGTTATAGCTCCTCTTCTAGAAACAAAAGAAAAATTCATCTTTATTTATAGTACAGAGGATGATAATGAAGGACAAGGTAACCACACCACAGAGGACAACACTCTCACACACTTTAGTTCGTTCGCACTTAGTGCTAAGGACGGGTCCATACGATGGCATCATCTTCCAGGAGATTTTGGAGAAATCGCTCCCGATATAAAGGTACCAAAATTCTCTAAAGTTTGTTGGATTTTAATTATTTTATTTTGTCATCTTAGGTATATGCATGTTTTGGCTATATACAGGAAATAGTGTATGGTTATATTAGGAAAGGTACCGTTAGTGCAGTTTATACATTGTATATTGTACACAATCAGTTTCAACATTTTGTTTTCTGGTGGAGTATACTTTCAATTTAGATACAAAACGAAGATAAAGTAGTTAGGTACATGTATGAAGAAAATAGGATTTATGAAACTTAATATCCATGTCAGCAGTTTTAAGCAAAGGTCAAGTCCACCTGATAAGATCTTTTGGTATAAAGCAACGGGCAAGTAAACAGGAATACATGTATACAAGTACATAAAAATTACATGAACTTCGTATTTTACATGTGTTTTCCTTGAGGCTATTCTCACCTCTAAGGTACCAGGTTCAAATCCCAGATTCGGCGAAGGGTCTTATGTGGGAGGGTAGGTGCTCCCCCACCTAGGCCTCTGCAGGGGGTTTTTCTCCAGGTGCTCCGGTTTCCTCCTGCTCCTTGGACCCCCTCATGACAACATCTGAGCCAACATGAGACATAAATATAAGTTGTGTAAATTGTTTGTTAAACGTTGTAAAATAAGTAAAGTTTATATTTTTAAAATTTTGATCTATATTACCAGGATATTCATGGTGATCATCACTGGAAATTAGCTTTGAAGAGACATCGTCTACACACTGGAGAGGCTCACTGGACTGAGTATAAAGATGAACTAGCCAAGTTTCTGGTAAATGCTGTGATTTAGTGTTACTTTTGTACTGTATATAACCTGAAATCTAGTTGCCATAAAGAATAAAATCCTTGCAGTTCATAGCATTTGCAATGTTAATATATTGCTTGAAAAATTTCTTTATTGAATTTCATGGGGGGAAAATGCAGAGTTTGAATAGTATTTTCAGAATTTCTAAATCATATCTGTATGTCCATTTGGAGTCACATTTTCAAGTATTTTGCTACCTTGACATCATCAGTGTTCACGAAGGTCTCAAATGTGTTGCAATCTCCTTGTCCCCTTCCACCACTCGCGCCTTACCAGACATTTTTGGTTCAGCGTAGATATTATCAGACTGACACGATATTTACCTGGAAATGTCCAAAGACCTTCTCAAACACTGCATTATGCATTGCAAAGTGGAATGAATTTGATGTCTAAATTTTCAGCATGTGTTTTAAGATAGATGGAATGTGGTCAACATACAGTACGTCTTAATTTACAATATTGTAGGGAAGGGAGTATGTTGTCCTGTTGGACAATCTTAGGCCATGTAAAAATTAATAGTTGTTTCTCAGATAATTGGGTCTAAAAAAAGTGGCAAAGTAGGTAGGGTTTTTAATTTTTTGTTTTGTTTTGTTTTTTTCAATCAAGGATACTCCCATAATTTATGTGAAGCAAATTGTTTTATATATACTCACAGTTTTTTGTTTTGTTTTGGTTTTTTTTTGGGGGGGGGGGGGGGGGGGGTATAGAGGATTTTTAAATTTAACATTTTATTTATTTAGTAAAATGGGAAATAGTTGTTTTCTATCCAAATGAATTGCAAATCAACTCAACAACTTTCTAATCCTTGAATAAAATAAATCTTGTGCCTTGCCATACCACCCCCCCCTTTTTTTCCTTCATAGAAAATTATCTTTGAACCGTAAGTAGCGTCATGTAAGAGACTCGACGTGTGTTTTTCTTTATAATAAACAAAGTTCAATATAAATCCTAGCGTCTTGGCATGTCCACGCTATATGACCCCTCGCATCTTCGCTGGGTCTGTTTATTAGGTCAAAATCTCGGCAACACCTGATAGAGTCTTCGGAAGCCAAGTCTAGATGAAGCGGAATCTAATTGCATTAGAAATCAAACGAAGTGTTTTCTTTTATCCGTAAAGATGTAAGGATCTTTAAACTACCTTGCTCTTGCGGTCATCGGTGGTCCGTGTTTACTTTTTACACCGTCAGCGTCGATTATTCTCAATAGACTTGGCAACATCACAATGTCAATACTTGATAGGCATTGTCCAGTATTAAAATTTACATATGCTCCAGAGACCAATAAAGTTTAAATCATTTACTCAGAGTTTTAAACACGCAAATCGGCCGTTTAAGCGTCCACGACACGTGCCGGTACGTAGTCAGTAGCCATACCACACGTGTACAATAGCTATACAAATATTTAACTGAAGGCGCGTAAATAAAGTCGTCCTAACATAACCGTAAATACGGAATGTGACGTGTTGGATGATTTAACTTCGTTTTAAGTAACGATTGAAAATGACACACAGCGGGTATTTTTTTCTGCAGTTGTAATAAAAATGTCTCGTCTGCGGCTATGGTAGCGTGCGGCGGTATCTGAGAAACAGCCAATTAATTTTATATGGCCTTACATGTAGCTAACAATGTTTAAACTTTAAAAGGTTTGATCACTCGTATATCATATAATTTTATGAAAGATTTTCTTCATTTTTAGCTCGCTGGGACGAATGTCCGGAGAGCTATTGTCGTACCCCCGGTGTTGGCGTCTGCGTTGACGTCTGCGTCGGCGTGCGCGTGCACAAAAACTTTAACCTTGCTTATAACTTTTAAACCAATACAGATTGGGCTTTCATATTTCACATGTGCATTCCTTGTGACAAGACCTTTCCATGGATACCAAAATTTTTTACCTTGTGACCTTGACCTTGGAGATTGACCTACTTTTGAAAAACTTTAACCTTGGCCATATTTTTTGAATGGTAAGTGATAGGGCTTTGATATTTCACATGTGTATTCCTTGTGACAAGACGTTTCCATGGATACCAAAATTTTTGACCTTGTGACCTTGACCTTGGAGATGATTGACCTACTTTTGAAAAACTTTAACCTTGGCCATATTTTTTGATTGGTAAGTGATAGGGCTTTGATATTTCACATGTGCATTCCTTGTGACAAGACCTTTCATGCCGTACCATAAATTTTGACCTAGTGACCTTGACCTTGAAATTTTACCTACTTTTCAAAAACTTTAACTTGGGCCATATTTTTTGAATGGTAAGTGATAGGGCTTTGATATTTCACATGTGCATTCCTTGTGACAAGACCTTTCATGCCGTACCATAAATTTTGACCTAGTGACCTTGACCTTGAAATTTTACCTACTTTTCAAAAACTTTAACTTGGGCCATATTTTTTGAATGGTAAGTGATAGGGCTTTGATATTTCACATGTGCATTCCTTGTGATAAGACCTTTCATGCCGTACCATAAATTTTGACCTAGTGACCTTGACCTTGAAATTTTACTTACTTTTCAAAAACTTTAACTTGTTAATCAGAGGAGTTATTTATTGTTGTTGTTGCAATTTACATATGGTTGCCACCGGCGAGCTATGTTGTCATTCTGACAAGTCTGGTTATGTTGATACATGAATATTTTTTTATTGATCAAGTAACAAAATTACGCATTGAGAAATATTTTAATTTATTCTTGCAGCCTCATCAATGGCAGAGAATTGGTGATACCAAACTCACCCTCGGGAGATTCCAAAAAGGTGAAGATTTCTTATCCCAAGATGAAATGAGACCATCTCGACATAGATCAGCTTTAACACCCCAACATATCATGGGCTATGCCTATGGGGGTCAAAGGCCACACAGTGATCACGAACACGTTGAGAGTCCAAACGCTGTCGTTATACACAATCATAACGGTGTAGAGGTCCTGAACCTTCTGACTGGTCGACCAATCACAGAACTCAAGCTGCCGGAGGACAAATCTATCTATGTCGACTTTGACCATGATGGCCATTTTGAACAGATCAATTGGGGCCAGCAGGAGCAGCTTAGCCCTTGTTATGTAGAGATCTGGAGATTTCATCCTGTGAAAGAGAAAATAGACACTCTGCCGGTGTGTCGTATTACCCGACTGTTCTTTACCTCATCATGGGCCTATGATGAAGACAATCTGAAGAAAGTCAATCCTCTTGTAATTAGAAGGTAACCATCAACTTCTTTTTACTTACAGACTTATGATATAATCAATAAAACACTTGCCGAAATTCATAATGGCTGACAAAATGATGAAAAATGTCCGAGGTAGGCAATTTTAGTGCACTTTTTCATTGTTAGGTCACTATAGAATTGCGTCTTTGATGAAGTCATAATGAAAAACAATGCCAAAGATGCTGACTCGGACATTTTGAGTTTCCACCAAGATCGGAAAATGATTTATTGGTTGATAATAGAAAATGAAACACTATAGATGATGAAATTGTAAATGACTTTAGAATTGATTATTTTGAAAAAATTCTGAATGGTTATGACTGTGAGATTTTTAAAAGATATGTAAATTTGCTTATTCAAATTATCCCTTTCTTTTTTGTCTTTACCTACTAATGTATAGGGTTCTTTTTTAAGTCAACCTCTCTCTCGTGTCATTAAATTAACATGCTCAATGTTTAAATTTCAGTGTAGCTAAGAAGTCAGGATTTTTCCGATATTTGCTGGGACATCATCTCCCCACGGTATCTCAGAAGTATGACATCATAACATTCGCCTCGGTAGGAAGGATATCATCATGGGACAAGGATGGCAATGCTAATTGGCAGGTAATTATGTGTACTGTTAAAGGTTAGAGTCTAGTTACTATAAGTGATATCAACATGTGATAATACATGTGCATCTTATTTAAAATTGACAAAACAAAGCGGTCATTCGGTTATGCATACAAATGGGCACAGATTCAGATTTTTTTCAGTACATGTACATGTAGCTTCCTACATCTCAATCAATTTAATGTGTAAGCAATATATTCGAAATTTATAAAACATTATCGTATTATTTAAAGTTTAAATCCTGAACATTTCTTTTAACATGTTTAAAGACCAAAATGAAAGTTTAAATACCAATTGTGATATGTGTGACAAAAAGTATATTTTGTTGTTATTAAAATGTTTATATTATGAAATTGACCCTTCCAAACGCGGGAAAAATTTGAGAAATTCCATGATGTCACAATGCAATTTCGATGTTTGACTGAGGTTTGAAGCTTGTTTGTCGGAAGGGTCAATTAATGATTGCACTAAAAAAAGTAAACATTCAGTTATGGTTAGGCTGTCACTTTCAATGTTGTTTTTTGGTCAGAGATAAACCTACCAACTTGAAGACAATTTTCATTGAAATATTCTAGCTCTCTTTTTAATAAATGTACAACTTGTACTTAAACCTTAAATATGAAGGGCGGATCCATGAATATTTTTATGCCCCCAGAATCAAAGATTCGGGGGAATATAGTTTTTAGTCTGTCTGTCTGTCCGTCCGTACGTCTGTCCGTCCGAAAAACTTTAACATTGGGCATAACGTTTGAATGGTAAGTGATAGGGCTTTCATATTCCACATGTGTATTCCTTATGACAAGATCTTTCCATTGATACCAAAATGTGTGACCACGTGACCTTGACCTTTGACCTACTGTTTAAAAGCTTCAACATTGGGCATAACTTTTGAATGGTAAGTGATAGGGCTTTCATGTTTCACATGTGTATTCCTTGTCACAAGATTTTTCCATTGATACCAAAAAATTTTAACCTAGTGACTCTGACCTTGACCTTTCACATATTTAACAGAAAATGGTGTTTATACTAACAAAGATGCCATGGGGGCATTCCTTTTCACAAACACAGGCTTTATTGCAATTTTTTGCACTCAAACTGTAATCTTTTATTCGTAGACTCTTACAAGAACTGGTTGGGCAAAAGCTGCTCTGGACAAGAAAAGAAACAAAGACGCTCAGAAAGAACAATTCACAGAATTTATGGAGGAGTTTTTACCCAGTAGAACACTGATGTCACTTACTGTATTTGATAGACAGGTAATATACATGGAGTTTGGTCATTTATAATACAGTTTAGTGGTAAATTCAGTTTTTAGACAGAACATAATGTAGAAAAAAATGCCATCAAAGTGTTATCTTTGAAAAATATAATTTTTGTGCAGTCATTTACCTGCATGAATGTCTACTAAGACATTCTGATAAAATTAAACAATGTCAGAATTTGTTTCTATTAGAGAAAATTTGAAATTATTTGTAGGATGTGGTAGTTTACTCTGGTTGGAGTGAGTTAACAGTTGTAAGTCTGGTGGATGGTACAGAGCTAGCTGAACACTCTCTTCCATGTCAACCCACTGCTCCCCTTGTTACTGGAGACTTTGATAATGATGGACTTAATGACATCATAGTCACTTGTAGACTTGGGTAAGTACATTATATATAATACAGTAAGTCTGGTAGATGGTACAGAGCTAGCTGAACACTCTCTTCCATGTCGGCCCACAGCTCCCCTTGTTACTAGAGACTTTGATAATGATGGACTTAATGACATCATAGTTACTTGTAGACTTGGGTAAGTACATTATATATAATACAGTAAGTCTGGTAGATGGTACAAAGCTAGCTGAACACTCTCTTCCATGTCAACCCACAGCTCCCCTTGTTACTGGAGACTTTGATAATGATGAACTTAAGGACATCATAGTTACTTCTAGACTTCGGTAAGTACATGTACATTATATATAATACAGTAAGTCTGGTAGATAGTACAGAGCTAGCTGAACACTCTCTTCCATATCAGCCCACAGCTCCCCTTGTTACTAGAGACTTTGATAATAATGGACTTAATGACATCATAGTTACTTGTAGACTTGCGTAAGTACATTATATATAATACAGTAAGTTTTGTGGATGGTACAGAGCTAGCTGAACACTCTCTTCCATGTCAGCCCACAGCTCCTCTTGTTACTAGAGACTTTGATAATGATGGACTTAATGACATCATAGTCACTTGTAGACTTGGATAAGTACACTATATTACACAGTAAGTCTGGTAGATGGTACAGAGCTAGCTGAACACTCTCTTCATGTCAACCCACAGCTCCCCTTGTTACTGGAGACTTTGATAATGATGAACTTAAGGACATCATAGTTACTTCTAGACTTCGGTAAGTACATGTACATTATATATAATACAGTAAGTCTGGTAGATGGTACAGAGCTAGCTGAACACTCTCTTCCATGTCAGCCCACAGCTCCCCTTGTTACTAGAGACTTTGATCATAATGGACTTAATGACATCGTAGTTACATGTAGACTTGCGTAAGTACATTATATATAATACAGTAAGTTTTGTGGATGGTACAGAGCTAGCTGAACACTCTCTTCCATGTCAGCCCACAGCTCCCCTTGTTACTAGAGACTTTGATAATGATGGACTTAACGACATCATAGTCACTTGTAGACTTGGGTAAGTACACTATATATTACACAGTAAGTCTGGTGGATGGTACAGAGCTAGCTGAACACTCTCTTCCATGTCAGCTCACAGCTCCCCTTGTTACTGGAGACTTTGATAATGATGAACTTAATGACATCGTAGTTACTTCTAGACTTGAGTGTCTCCATCGAAAATTCCATTATCATGAATAAAAATGATAAAGGCAGTTTGAAATATTTATTATGTTATCAGTATACTTCAGTGCTATTTATTGAAACATAAACTGGCAAATACTTGTGTTATCTCAAATAGATAAGTCTGGTTCCTCAGGTCTAGCCACTCCATTTGCACTAGACTCTTTCACGATAAGGTTTGCTCGGATTGCTTTTGTCTTTTCGTATGTTTTTTATCCACTCAAAACAATGAAATGACGTCATTGCTATAATTGCTATGCGATACATGCCATGGTTTAGAGTGGTATGACATCATTTCATTGTCTGGAGTGGAAAAAAAACGTCACACGAAAAAGATAAAAGTGATTGAACCTTATCATGAAAGGGTCTATTGATACACAATCTGTCATACATGCATGTATATACCTGTATGTGATGTAATTTTCCAGGTATATTGGGTTTACCATCCATCACAGAACAAACCACATTTACACGTTACTTTATGCCCTATCTGTGTTCTGTGCCATCTTATTGCTGAACTGGATCTGCTCACCGCAAATGTTCAGAGGAAATTATGATGATGACAGCAGTGATGAAGATTGATTGATCAACTGAAAGGGGAAGTTACGACTGTGATAAATCATAACAAAGGAATGACCAGGAGAAAGCTGGATGGGTCCAAAGTTTGGTCTGAAAATCTAAAACTGGATAATGAGAAAGACTGGTAGGAGAATGAATTTAACAGCTGGCAAATCTATCATGAATGGGTCTTCATTTATGGGCTTCAAAACTGGATGAGAAGAATGTTTGCAAGGAGAATGATGAATTTTAGAGATAGCTGGCCAATCTATCTCATTTCTCTTTAGGATGAAATCAGTACTTTGATGATAGTTTTGTATGCATATCAGTACTTTGATAATAGTTTTGTATGCAAATAGATGGAGGTCAGAGATTATAGGTTGTAGATTATGGATGATGTGCTGGTATATACTATACAATTATTGACTTTTGATGAAGTCTACTCTTGACTATACAGATCTGATCTGGTATAGTCATGAGTAGACCGAAATCAAAAGTCAATAAATGCGTTATTAAATTATCAGGAATTCTTTTTAACATTTGTATTGGAATGATATGGGAAGTCAACAGATCTTACAGTAAAATAATCAACACACTTGCTGGTTATTATTACGTCACTGAATCCCGAATAGACCACTTTCGAGCGTTAGCAGCCAACTCACTTTAAGGTGCACTCCATCAATCAGAAATAAGCAAAATCGGCAATAATTCTTGATCATTTAAAATAAAATTGAATGCAGACCTGTTCCCTCTCCTTATTTATTTGTATTTTTCTTACATCGTACAATTTACATGTATATTCGAAAGTCCAGTTTATGTGCAGATCATCTCATTTTTCATGGTACTTTACATTTTGTTGATTCGTAGTCCCTTTCCTGGTCCTCTATAAATATATACAGTAAAAGTGGAAATTTTCGCATGGGGGTAATTTTCGCATTTTTTGCAAATCAATGACTTTGCAAAAATATTCCCGCTGCATTCTTACAATGTTTATGACATTTTTATCGCGAATATTTCCCCCTTACGTAACATCTTTGATGTTATAATCGCGAAATTTTTCCCCACGAAAATAACCACGTTTACACTATTTGGACATACAGTAGTGGTAAGCATGGATTCTCATATATATTTTGAATTTCAAGATTTTTATGAGTAAGTTACATGTATTTTCTTGACTGATTATTGAATAACAGACTGTGACAATATAACACTCAGTCCGATGGTGTTGGTTTGTCTGATGATACATACTGGTACTGGTGCAGGCAGCTAGTGTTTTTCTTGTGGTACGATTTAAAAGACAAATGGAATATGTGATGAATTGTTGCATGGGTTTACTTGCTTGTGGATAGATGGGTAAACATTTGTCAGTTACATGTTTATATAGTTTTTTACATGTATGTATTGTACGTATGTCAGGATTTTATATACATGTATTATGTACATGTATGCTATTTTTCTTAGTTCTGAAATTTCATCATGGCTGTTGATTGACTGATTTTGAATATTTTTAAATGAATAATGAATTATCCTTTGCAATTCCTAAACAATTCCTTCACTTTGTAATCTTTGTTGTACAATGTGTCATACACATGTATTTGTACATGTTGTACACGAATGGAATTTTTTTCCTCTTTTGGGTAATTTTCCAAGATCGTCATAGCATGTTTTTTTCGTTTCTGATCTATAACAGTGGTGTGGCTGGGACAAAATTAAGTGGATGCTTTACATGTAAATGGGCAGGGAACAATTAGGTGAAGGAGAGGCCCCCAGTCAATCAGTACTGATTTGGGCTGGAGTACTTTGACTCTGGAGACTCCTTGATAAAACACCTATTCTAGAGCATTCAGACAACTTAAAAGAAAAATCTCTAGTGCAAATTCAGAATTATGGGAAAAAAATATGGATGCTTTAGTATCCAAGCAAACATGCTAGCTACGCCACTATTTAACTTTTTAAAGATAATTGACATTATAATTATTATAAGGTGATTTAGCTATCTGTACATGTACCTATCTGGACGGAAGAAATGATAATTCCTGAGAGAAAGAGAGAGAGAGAGATGCAGGTTTTATAAATCTTTATCATGCTAATTTTATGTCACAGTGAGTGACAGATGTTAATTTTTCAGAAATGCATAATACTGTTCTTACTTTGTGTTTTGTCAAATTTGTCAAACATTGTAGTTGCCAGGACTTCAAAATGTTCATAAGTGCTTTTTCGTATTGCAACACTTACTATTATATTGTAAATATACGTGTATAAAATTTAAAATAATATTTTGATAGGCATGATGATAATTTTTTTTTAGATCCATTAGGTGAATGATTTTCATGAATTGTGGATGTATGAACTTTTTTGTTTTGCTTATGTACATTTGATCATTTGTACTTATATTTATTAACAAAATTTGTAAATTTGAGAAAAATTATGAGTAAGGATTCTTGTACATTTAAACTTTGCCTAGGAGTTTCTTATTCACGGTAAAAAATGAATAATATGAGCAATGAAAAGTTGCAATGCATTATATTTTGTAATATATTGTAATATTTTTTTTTTACCAGATCTCATTTCAATAAACTAGTGATAGAGTGTGAGTGATTAACACATGTAACATGACTGATTTTGCTGACAAGTAAAAGCTTAAGTGAACAATTTTTCATTAATCTCTTCGATTGCTCATGAGTTTTCTTCATGTTTTTTTGAAGAGGTCACATAATTCAATTTGTTTTAACCTGAGATGACATGAATTAAAGGAGTAAAGTCTTGCTGTATGCAGTTCTTATTTTCACAACCTTCTACTATGATTGACAAATATAAAGCTGTCATGCATTAAGAGTATTTGCCATCTGTCAGCAGTAGTTTTCTTTGACAACTTGATATCATCTTATTCTTTGCCTGCTATAATTTCATAAAATCTGACCAATCCTTAAAAAGAAAGTATACCTACTCTGGGTTGGTTCATGGCTATGAGGACTTTGATTGGCTGACTTGTCTTCGCAACATCATCTACATGTGTATATTCATCTATATAATATGTAGAAAGCTTTGAATATATGAAGATCACCTTTTATTACCACATTTTATTTATTTAAATTGATTTTCATCCAAATCAATTTGAAAATAGTGACCAACTTTCGTATACATTCTTTATTTCGTTGTCTCTTGAAGAGTCTCATGATAGGTGTAGCTGTACTTGCATGTATGTGTACATGACTAATATGTCCATCTACATCTCCAGAAGTCACAATTGGTCTTGATATTTCACTTGCAGTGCCAGGTCAACATATAGTGATCACTCGATCTGTTCACTGCATGTCTGCAAGTCACACTTTCATATATTCGTGTATGGCTTCAACTTACTCGGTTTGCATTTTACATGTACTTCCAACAAACTTGCAGTAATATTCAACAGTGATGACACCAACATTCAAGGTTGGTCAAGGTCATCTTCAAGGTCATATAATAAAGGTCAAATGTGACTACAGGACAGACAGACACCAATTAAAGTGTTCTGCAGTGCTAGTGCTAATAAGCAAAGCAACATACGCTACAATAATAATGTGAAGAAAAAAATATGGGTCTCTGTTTATTCAATTCTGAACAATAATTTAAACACAACAAATCACTGATATGTTGTTTATAATCACAACCCTGATTTATAACAATTAAAATGACTACAGTATGACTCGTGTAAAATATAAATCATACGGGAAATCAAAATGCACGTCTGAATAATGAAATACATGGAAGGAATGATAAATATACAAAAGTTAGAGGGGGGAAGACAGAAAAAAAATTTCGGGTCTAGTTTTTACCTCTAAAATCTTAAATGGATTCTGCCGAAGGCATATTATCTGAATATCAAAATTTCGTCAATAGTGTCTCGACTTTGATAAGAAGTTTCAGTTTAATATACCAAATGTTTAAGGAAGCAAAATCTATCAAAAGGTATCGATTGTTCATGACAAATTCATGATTTCCCCTTACCTCTGAAGTGAGCTATACAGGCAGGTATCTAATAGCTACAGTCTATATTTACATCAAAGTATACAAAGTTGTATAATGTTCCAGTAAAGAGAAATTTATGTACATTCATGTAAGTTTTTTTTCTTTGAAAATACACTTGACAAAACCTAGTAGTTCAACTCGACCAGGCAAGAACTAAAAATTATTTTTACACATTCAAGACATTTCATTTCATAATTTTCTTTCCGTCACATATGCAATTCCCCTTCAAAATCAAACACAAAATGAAAACAGAATCTTGTCCACACTTTCTGAAACCCACACTTTCTGAAACCCACACTCGCTGTAACCCACACTCACTGAAACCCACACTTGCTGAAACCAACCAATCACACATCGGTAAAAAAAAAAATTAAATCAAATCTTAACAAGAACATACCGAGTAAAACTTCTTAATAAACCGTTTGGAAGTAAAATTTATAATGTTCCGTAACAATGTTGTAGTGAAAACAAAACTTTTTGTTCAAACAATTGAAATTGCCTAAAAGAGGAAATGTAGTTTTTACAGATAATTTTCTAGTTTTTAACAGATAATTTTCTATATAAAGTACTCTTTGACTAACATGAACATATAAAAGAAACTGCTAATAAATATACTACTTTTTATGATTTGGAATTTGATTGTGGAATGATTTTAATACTTTTAAGCTTAATGAATATCTTGAAAAGTAACTACTGTCTGCACAGCTCACTTCAGAAATCGGAAAATTTAAGTTTTCTCTACTTTGTTGGCATATTTTTGGATTAAAATTTACATAGGGGGATAGATCTCAAACTCTCATAACTAAAGGTGTATGATGAATGTCTGTACGACCAATACTATGCTCACAGTGAAAGAAAATAATTTTAGATAGGGAGTTTTCTATGTTAATTTTATTGCGACGTCATCGATGTTCTCCATAGACTCAGTGTTAAATATCAGTGATGTTGCGCTAAAATTAACATTGAAAACTCCCTAACTAAAACTATTTTCTTTCACTGTGAGCGTAGTATTAGTTGTAGGTACACATATCATACACTGTTAATGAGAGTTCGAGATCTATCCCCCTATATAAATTTTAATTGCAATATTTGCAGACAAAGTAGAGAAAACTTCAATTTTCAGATTTCTGAAGTGAGCTGCGAAGACAGTAATACAATGTATTTGCTCATAGATATATAAAATAGATGAAAATGTATATTTACAGCTATTTTGTGAAACTTTATACAGTGCCTGCTTGTGTATATTTATATAAGTTACATTGTATTTATTAAGCACCTTTATATGAACTGAAAATTGCTTTAATAATTAAGCAGATCTTTGATAATTTATAAATAATATTATGACTGATAGATTGCTTGGTTAACAAATGACAATGCTAGATGAAAAATCAATTAGCAATTAATTGTTATTCATAATGGGGATTAAACTGTTATATATTTATATGATAATGCATCATGAATAGCACAGTAAGATAATACTAAGTTTTTCATTGGACAGATTTAAAAATCTAAATAGGTAAAGATAAATGCTAACAAAAGTGTGAATTTTTGACAATGGAATGTAAATGATTGTGCAAATAAATATATTCATAACAAATAAATACATGTACATGCACATACACTGCCATCCATAAATAACTATACAAACAAGGAAATCATTCTAAATTCTTTATAAGTGTATCCTAATATTCAATCCTGAACTTGAAAGACTCATAATAATTGGCTTCACATAATTCAAAATTATGAATTGTGGTAACGAAAATGTAAAAAGGAACTTTTCTCATCTGCACAATTTTTTCCAAAAATTGTCATTTTTATATTAAAAAAATTCAAAATTCAAAAACTTCAAATATTTGGGTCAAGTTTGTTACAAATGATCTCTACAAGGTTCATTATTAGAATCATACAACAATGGATTTGAAACTGTTCATTTTATAACGGCAGAATGAGTAGAAATAGTGTATACTAATTTATGGATGGCAGTGTACATGTACCTGTACATGTAAAGCAACTAAGTAGATAAAAATATTCTGACAAAATTCCTTAGGGCAAAATAAGAATTTATTACAATAACTTATTTTACTAACTTAAAGACATTCGTACTTTTAAGAAATTATGTTCAAAGCACATACATGTAATAGATAAATATATCTGTATACAAAATGCACTTTCAATCTTCTAGAACCTCTAACTTAGTATAAGTATATATCAAACAAAGTAAAAAAAAATATCACAGAAAATGGGAAACTCAATGCATAGAGAAGTTTTTTTTTCTTTTAAATTCAAACAAAACATGCACAAGGCGTGAACTAATGTTGGGGCATATTCAAATATGCTGACAAAAATTGGAGAGTAAAACATTTATTTCGTACTAATAGTAAAATTCTTCAAATTTTGTACTTCTTGGATTGGCTTAATCAACAAGCCATATCAAATCCTCTTATAGGCCTATACTGAAGTCCTATCTTGCATACAACCCATTGTTTTTTGGTCTGGATTATTTTTTAGGAAAATTTGGATAACACATGTATTAAAGTGCCAATGCACATGGAATCAAGGCAAATTCAGAATATTGCATATAAAAACTCATATCATAATCAACAGAAAAATAAAATGAATGGAAAAACATAAACAAACATGAAATATATTTCATTCAAAAACTGAAATTCAAAAACATACATGTATTAATATACTCATACAAAGAATCACTATCAAGTAAACACAAATGAACACATTCTCACTAACAATATTAATAAACAATAAAATTTCATATGAATCCACAACAAACACAAGTAATAAATCATACATTATAACGACAAAATATACATTTGCACATGATTTTAAAATTAGAAAAATTATGCATGCATTTATCACCACATGTTAACTAATGCAGACAACAGCAGGTAAATGGAAGTAAAAAACAACAATACATTTTATGAGCAACAATTAATAACTTGAGAAATTTGAACTAATCCTAATGAATTTCACAACCTTGATAGATCAATTGCAACCATCCTAGAAATATGGATTTTTAAAAAGGTAAACGTATTTAAATGAAGCAAAGTACAATGCATATGTAGCTGATAGGCCAATAGCTTATAGCAAATCATAAATTTATAAAAAAAATTGATCATGATACACATTAAACGCAAAAAAATACTCATTACATTAATTTTGGTCTGCTTGGCTAAATTCTTCCATCTACAGGGACAAAAGGCTACAACTTTCGAAACTGAATCAGCACTTGAATATAAAGAAGTGTTTGAAATAATGACAATTTACATGATCAGGTATCCACTAGGAGGCAGTATCTGATCACATGATTTTATACATGTATAATGAACAAAATTTAATTTTTCATAATCATACAAACTTCTATTATTCTATACAAACTCATTGCATTCAAATCTTGAAAATTAAATGTTTTGAAGAACCCTATTTTTACAGCAGAATGTATATCAATACACAATTACATGCTATAAAGTGTTCATACAATTTTCTTCCCTCATAATTTTACATGCAATGTATATTCTTGTCATATAAAGTCAGTATCATTATACCTTCTCATACACGCCAAATCATGAAAATGTATAAAAAAATTCATTTCCATTCTCTTACATGCGTCTCCTTTTATAGCTACTTTTTGACCATAACATAAGTTAGTTGTTGAATAGTGCATGGTATATTTCTCTAGTATACAATACAAAAAGTCTACATCAATATCTAAGATCATTCTTTCAGACTGCTTCCAAAAGAATCCAGCTTTTAAAACTTCAGACTTACATGTTTACAAATAAACTAAACAAGTAAAAAGAACATCAGTCTGCCCAAAAATACATGTACTTGCTTTTACTCCATCAGATTAGAAAAAAATTCTTTGTTTGCTAAAATTTAGACCTACGAGATTTTCTTCAGAGATCTGTCCTCCATATGTACCTACACATACACATCTTCATCTATTTTGTCAGTAAGTATATTTAAGAAGCCTGGTTGCATCCCATCAGCTGAGTTCGGCAAGTTTTCAGCACTGGATCTCCGCCCTCGTCTTTCTTCCCGTCCAATCATCTGATCTCTGTCAGCACATGACCTTGACCTTTGATCCTCACGTATCTGGGTGAAAGGTTGTCTCCTTGGGGACCTATCAAGATTGTCAACGGACATGGATAATGGACGTTCCTGTCTTATGGCATTGTTTAATCTTCCACGCTGAGGTGAGGGTAGACTTTCTTGAGATGTTGGTAGCTGTTGAAGCGATCGCGTTACTCTCCTGGTTGGTGAGCTATTCAGATTCGGGTATTCCCCAGGCTCATGGAGGTTTCCTAGGCTTGAAGCCATAGCACCACTGGAGTGACTAATATTTCTAGGTACTGGAATATCGGGCTCAAGATTAATGCTGTGCCTAAATCCAGGATTATAATAACCTCCATCACTACGGCTTCCATTATCAAAATGCCTCTCATCAAACAATAGTTCATTTGACCTTGACCTTGCCGCAGGGGGACTTTGCTGTCTACCTAATGCAACTCCTGTAACATCTTCAGCCGGTTTAGCTTCATTTTCAGTTTTTGGTATAGTTACCTCCAATTTCCTCCTGGCAGACATTTCCGCTGGTTTTTCCATATTCAGCCTTTGCATAAGATTGTGTAACCGTTTTCTGTTCCCATCTTTTGACACTGGCCCATTAACGCCCTCTACCACATCTCCCCGTTTATTCTTCCTCCCATCTGATTTATGACTTTCCACATTATTATCTACCGACACCGAATCACCAGAGGGACCAAATTTATTCATTGGTGACTTCGCACTATTTTCTTTAGGAATGTTACTTTTCTTAAAATCCAGTTCTCGTCTGACCATTTTTGGCCCTCCCCTTTGGACCTCCGGGGCATCTTGTTGAGAGGGGCCGCTTAGAGCAGCGTCCGCACCTGAAGTCGAAGATCTAAGAACATCAGATTCCTGTATTGGAGGATTTGTGACCGTACCAATCACATTCCTCTGCATAAATCTCCTTTCATCCGGACTGACGTCTGCCGAGGAATCAGAACTATACGACATACTGTGAGAATGCAGAACTGGTCTTGGTGCAGCCTCACTACTACTGCTATCTGGGGACGATACAGACATGTTGCCATGGTAACTGCTTCCATGGTAACCGTTGCCATGGTACCTGTTGCTAGGTCCCGATTCTGAAGAAGAGGTTGAGGAGGGAAGGTTTGGAGATAAGCCGAGAGGTTGAGGTGATGAGGTAATGGCTTCTTCATATGTGGGAGGTTTAGGTATTTCACCATCTGCAGACTGCCAAAATCCCTGCAAAATAAATTTTTCCATGAAAAGAATATACATGTATTTACATGTATCAAAATATTGCATGATTCCAAGATACTTAAATTTTAATATATATTATACATAATATACTTCTACATGTATACATGTAGACCATATACCCAGGGGTGGAAGTTACAGTAATTCTAATTCCTTACCATATACGAGTCATCAGGACAAGGTGTACCAGTTACTAAGGCTTCCTCATACGTGGGTGGATAGTCAGCTGGTCTCACAAATTCTCTGTTACGCCCTGAAATGTAAATAATAAAGCCAGTATCAAATCAAAGTTGCTGTATGTGTCTATTATTTGTATAAAGTGATATACATGTACATGTATACTTATTTCAGTACGACTAATTTTTTTAAGATATTTTTAGCAAAAATGCAGAATTTGATAAAGTGATGATATGAATGAGCAAATCTACATGTACATTGTTTTCTATCATAATTCATAACAAAATGATTTTAGTGTAGTCTGTAGTTAGCACTATTTTGTAGTACTCCTCACTACACACCCACTAAATTAGGCCTAACACGCAGAAACTGATAGTTCTTTAAACATGAAAAGTTTGTTCCTCGACTTTTGTGCATAGAGCAATTCTCATCTATCAAAAAGTCAAGCAAAGGGAATGCTGCATGATCAATTAATTCCCACAGACTAATATTGATGATTAGAACAAGTATGATATTTCTTTGCCCAAACAGACATTGACAGACAGATTGGAAAGCTATGAGACAGCAAGTATGCCTCAAAGTTACATGAAGTTTAGAAGAATTTCACTTCAATTTCATGTTACAATTTATGTGAAGTTTACATGAAATTCATGTGAAGTTTACATCTAGCACATTCATATACATGTACATGTATATAGTGTAATTACCTCTTCCCCTGCTCCTGCCCCTGGAAATACGTCCACTAACGCTAGGAATGCTTCTGTTCTGCATCATCTCTCTTTGTCTCTCCTGACGACAACGACGAATCATCACGAATAGAATGATCAGAACGACGAGTAGGAATACGGAAATAACCATGGGTATAATAACACTGACAGTCAGATGGTACGGACTTGATACTGTGTACCCAGATCCATCACCTGTAAAACACAAATACACAAATACAAATATAGTACATGTAACAATGGGTATAATAACACTGACAGTCAGATGGTACGGACTTGATACTGTGTACCCAGATCCATCTCCTGTAATACACAAATACACAAATACAAATATAGTAAATGTAACAATGGGCATAATAAAACTGACAGTCAGATGGTACGGACTTGATACTGTGTATCCAGATCCATCTCCTGTAAAACACAAATACACAAATACAAATACACAATGTATAGTTCATGTAACAATGGGTATAATAACACTGACAGTCAGATGGTACGGACTTGATACTGTGTACCCAGATCCAATCTCATGTTAAACACAAATACAAATATAGTACATGTAACAATGGGCATAATAAAACTGACAGTCAGATGGTACGGACTTGATACTGTGTACCCAGATCCATCTCTGTCAGGGTAGACAGGTGTTGAACGGAGACAATAGCCTTCACCGGTAGCGGTGCGGTCAAGCATGAAATTGATCTGTCACTTTTGACAGGTGAAGGGGGAGGTAAAATCTTCTCAAATAGGTTTATTCCAACGGTAAATTTCAATGGTCAGTTCAGTTAATTGATATATTATACGACTGTCAATCCTAAATTTTTCAATCGTACCATGGTTTATTTTGTAATCGGTATCTAATTCAAGTCATTACGTTAATATAACTGTTATTAATTTCGGTCCATAACAGCGACATCGGGCTATCAAAGTGATTGCGAAGACATCTAGTAATTGCTTCATTATTTATTTTTAGTTACAGGTACTTTAATAATTCAACTAATTTCAGGTTACTTATCTAATTAAACTATTTTCTAAAACGGGTATGTTTATATCTACAATTATAATTACCGAGCGGGCCGTTTCTTTGGTATTTTTAATGTTATTATAGATTAATTTGGGAGAAAAAATCGGCGAAATTTCGATTTTTTTTAATGCGTACTATTTACTTAATTTGAGCTTTTTCAGCGATTTTCAGCGCAATTTTTTGCTTGCGTAGTATCTACTCTTGTGGAATTTTTTCGGACGATTACGGTAATAAAACTGACTGTCAGATGGTACGGACTTGATACTGTGTATCCAGATCCATCTCCTGTAAAACACAAATATACATTCATGTATATATGCACAACCAATGTAATTCCCCAAGATGAAACTATTAAAAGGAACATGCTTGTATTTTGCATGAAAACGCTCGTGACGTCATGATGCATATATAGGATAAATGTCCTAATTTGTGTTTTGTTACGGGTATGCAACACACAGCAAGTGCATTTATCGCATAAAGCGCATTACATGTACGATAAATGCACTGGCTGTGTGTTGCATACCCATAACAAAACACAAAAAAGGATACGCTTATTCTCTATATATAAACAGCACAAAATGGGGTGCAAGTGACCATGTTTGTGACACATCAAAGACTTACCCAAAAGTAATCATTATTATGCTAATGAGATACCCTCATATCATCTACATTAATGCCCTGTTCACATGAATGCACATTATCTTTAATTCACATTGGATTTGATGCGCTTTATTCTAATGCCAATAAGATTCGCATTGCGTTCACACAACAAATTCTAATGCACATTAGATTTTTGTACATTTGCACTGAGAGCCGTATACTTTAGAGAGTGAAAGGGTTGAATGCATGCCTACTGTCCTGTTCACTAAATCCAGAGCACCCTGTTTTGGCGATTTAATCTGTCGTCTGAAGAATTTTGCTATAAATAATTGTTTCCGAGCATTGACATCCTTTAGTCGTAACTGGAAATTAACTTCAACTTACCCTATCAGCTGCCTTCAAAGCGCAATATGAAAAAATAAAATGTCTACGGGGAATTCCTATGTTAATTTCAAGCCGCCGCCATTTTGTTCTCCGTGTCAACAATAGAAAACAGTGACGTCAAAGCCTCCGACGTCACACATTTTCAGCGATTTTACTATAGAAAATCCCCGTAGACTTTTTATTTTCCGTCCTATTTCTAACTTAACTGACGCACCTCGAAAAAAATGGAATTTTCTGTTACGACTAAAGGAGTACTATAAAATTGATATCTTTTAGGAAGATGACATTATCATATTTTAGAGAAAACCGGGAAAACAGGGTGCTCTGGATTTAGTGGACAGGACAGTATATATTTTTTTCTCATAATAATTTACCCCTTCGTAAGTTAAGCTAATGCATGCATAGCATGACATCATTGTGTGATAAAATGACTTCAAAATACAATGCATGCATCGAAGTACACGTAAGTTAAGAGATGCAGCTTCAGTGTTCATTGTGAATGAAATCAAGTATTTTTACCTCTTATTCTATGTTGAGGTCCAAAGGTGATTAAAAGTGCCCAGTTATGATGTAAACGTACTGCAGAATTCTAGTAAATCATATGCGCATGCACCAGATTTAATACGAATTAGATTCGATTCGCTTTGTGTTCACATGGCAAAATCTACTGTGCATTACATCTAATGCAAATTAAAATAATGCGCATTAGATTCTCCGTGTGAACGCAGCACGGAGCTAAAATCTAATGTGCATTAATGTGCATTAAATTCAATTCAATGCACATTTAACCTGTGTGAACAGGACATAAATGAAAAATTGAGGGGGGGAAGGGATAGACAGATCAGACCATAATTAGATGGAAAATGGCAGAAAATTACCTGTCCTCTTATATAGTCCCCACCTGGTAATGAAGAAAAACTTGTTCTTTTTTTTAACTCCACGGAGATGTAAACAACACACAGACCAGGCCATTTTTTAAAAATAATTTAAACAGAACTAAGAGGAGTGCAGTGCTCCTAGTGAGTCTTGAACCAGAAAACTTATGGTCACTGGCCCAACGCCTTTACCACTACACAACGGCGCCGAAAAAAACTTACCTCCTGTACAATCAGGTTTAGATTCATCTGAGTTATCACCACAATGATCTACGCCATCACACTTCAGTGAGTTACTGATACATCGCAGGTTATCACAGTTATAATGGCCACCTGCGCTACATACTGTAAAATTAATATAGGATCACAAATTATTTTCTATTTTATACATTTACTGAGTGTTTATGAAAGACGTTGTGTGATTTTTACATTAAAATCATGCGAGTTTTATAAATACTGTATGAAATAGACACATCATTTGAGATTATCGCATGAAATAAAAAATACATGTAACTGATCAAAATAACGTTTTGACTTCTTATTTAGCTTAAAATGCACCTACATGTATGTCCCCATTTCTTTTTCAACATCATAACGATCTTGAGCTTTTTACCCAATAACAATCATTTATGTATTTAAAGTGTTATGTAATGTGAGTCATAACTCAAAAATTATGAGATGGAGTTTTGTGATCAAATATAAATATAAGGGGCATAGTCTTTTATTAGAGATCAATTTATATTTCTCTATTCTTTCAGTAATACATTTAAATGTTACTGTAACAGTATAATGAATGTCAAATCATAATTCGGAAGAAATGACCAATAATAGATGATTTTCCAATAGATTTATAAGGCGGACAGACACCAGAAATCACAAAATTTGGCAATATTTTTATTGTGACGTCAAAATAAAAGGCATGGCAACACATCAAGGTGCTTCAAGACAGTGCAATCAGACATGACGTCACAATGGAAATAAAGCCTGTGTTTGTGAAACACGAATGCCCCCGGTGGCATCATTGTTAGTATAAACTTCATTTTCAGTTAAGTATGTGAAAGGTCAAGTTCAACAATTTTGGTATCAATGAAAAGGTCTTGTCACAAGGAATACACATGTGAAATATGAGAGTCCTATCACTTACCATTCAAAAGTAATGCCCAATGTTAAAGTTTTTGAAAAGTAGGTCAAGGGTCAAGGTCAAGGTTACGAGGTCAAAACTTTTGGTATCAATGGAAAGGTCTTGTTGCAAGGAACACAGATGTGAAATATAAAAGCCCTATCACTCACCATTCAAAAGTTATGCCAAATGTTTGAGTTTTTGAAAAGTAGGTCTAGGGTCAAGGTCAAGGTTACGAGGTCAAAACTTTTGGCATCAATGGAAAGGTCTTGTCGCAAGGAGCACAGATGTGAAATATG